>MU227004.1:991082-1011474 GCA_018584345.1 Thuja plicata
TGCAATACCATTCACAAGATGTTCCACAAGAACTGTTAAATAAGATTTCTTCTAGATTCACTTATGCACTTCATGAAGAGAAAAGAATTAGAGAAAGAGTATTGGTTTCTCTTATGCCTGAATCCTCGAAAGAAGAAATCAAGGAAGTAATGGAGAAATACATAAAGAAATTCTCACCAAAGATGAGAGCTTACAAATTTCTTCAAAAAAAAATCATTGAGATAGAAGAAGACACTCACAAAATATGGAGTGATATCCTAAATCCTGATGAAGAGAACAATCCTGAAAGGGAACAAATCAACAAGACGGGTAACTCAGCAGTTGAGTTGGATGATGAAGAAGTACAAATAACAGGGTAGAACCAAACAGATGTTATAGATGAAGATTGGTCAAAATATGGCCAACATGATCAAGCACTGGATAGCCCCATCCACATTACCTTGGAGGATGAAAAAGTTGCCAAAGTAGATCTAACAATTAAGGGCAACTTAGATGTGGATATCAACGATGAATCATGGTTAGACAACATTGTCGACACCATTACAGGAAAAGACCCTACAGCAGATATCCAAAAAGATGAAGATATCACTACCACAAGGGATAATACCGATGAACAGGACAAAGCTATTGACACTACAACTGTCAATACGCCAACTAATATGAAAATATTGATAGATGTTATCGATATACAGTCCATTCAGGACAAATCATCTAAGAAAGATGATGATATACCCAAAGATATGGGTACAGATGAAAATAAAGGGGCATTAAATACTCCAAAGGATACCGACACAGAAATGAAGGATGCCACCGCTAAAAAGAAAGAGCAAGAGGCAGAGAAAACAACAAAGGACACATCAAAGAAGATTGAAGAGCAAGGAAAGTGTGAGGAAGTAAAAATAAATGAGGTGATAAAACAAAAGGAAGATTCATCTGTTGACACACCCAAGGATCATGAGGAGACGTCTTCACAAAATCGGCTGGTGATCACAGAATAGGTACAAAAGGATGCCTCAACATCTTTACACTCACTAACAAAATCTACATAATCATAGGCTTTGCGGATGGTATTACATCAATCTCCCACCACCAACCAGCCAAAGAAAAAGAAGAAGAAAATAGTAAAGAAAGACATACTGGCTGTCACTCTAGATGAAGTCATTGAAGTACCAAATTGGGACATCACCACTTTGGACAGTGACAAACTTCAAGAGTTTGGAGTGCTTTGTCAATGAAAAGCCATACAAAATAAGATGATCAAAGAACACAGAGAAAACATGGCACTTGATAAAGCCAAAGAAATACTCCAACAACTGGTTCCTGAAGTAAAAATTGATGAAAATGCTTCAGTTAAGGAACAAATTGTTTTTCTTACCGACGCTATCACAGAGCAAGGGATAGAAGCTGACCAAGCAATGGAAGAACAAGAAGAGAAGAAATATCAATACAAGCTAATTGATAAGATAAGCCAAGAAGTGGCATTGAACAAGGTTAAACTCTCAGAACTTAGTGATGAATTGGAACCAATGATTGCAGAGGCAATAACCTTAGTTCAGAAGATGTGCACACTTGACAAATTTGCAAAAGATAATAGTGATAAACATACAAAAATTGATTCTAATGTCACTAAGAGTGCATATAGCCTAACCTCAAATGTCGAGAGCATAAAGGCACACCATGATGTAGTAATTGAGGCAAACAGGCTAAGACAAGAAATATGGGATGCTGAGACACAATTCAGAGGAGAGATTGTAAAATTACAAGCACACATTTTACCAAATCTCACAATACTTCAGCAGCATATCTCAGAGGCTAGAAATCTTATAGCAACCCCGGAGATGTCTGTCGTAGATAGCATCTATGATATTCATGTAAGAATTTCACTAGAGCAACTGGCTCTAGAAATGCTGAAAGAAAAATGGGAGAAAATGATGGAAGAAGTCAAATCCTCACATTCCCACCTTTTTGAGAAGTTGTAAGTACCTTTGTCCTTAGAATCAAAAAAGGAGGAAAGGCAATGTATATAGCTATGTACAATACAAATATCAGAAAAAGAAACAAAAAGATAAAGGATATATATATACTTACACTTATCGGCATATACATAGGGGGAGTCATTCAAATGACTAAGGCAGAAGTACACACAGGTGTACATACTAATATACTCAGTATGTTGCACATATCATGTTTTTGATACTAATGTCAAAGGGGGAGATTGATGACATTATTTTTCCATTAGTATACTCAGAGGAAAAACACAGACAAAAAGCATTACCGACAGACAGCAAGCATCACCAGCGGACCACAAGTAGTACCGGTGAATTGCAAGCATACCCGATAGGACAAAGAATTTTAAGAAAAATGCTAAGTATAAATACAACAAGCATCACCGGCGAACACAAGCATTATCGGTGAACACAAGCATTATCGGTGAACACAAGCATTACCGGAGACATAGTTTCCAGAATCAACTCAACAAGAACAGACAAGCATACCTGATGACATGTTTAGATAAAGGAACACCGACGACCAAGAACACCAACCATCAGAATCGACAGACAGAAAAGCCGCAAATTGTGGATCTGATTCATACACGGCGGATAAGACAAAGTTATTCTAGTTTGTAGAATTTATTTTTTTTGTTTTTTATGGTCATGCAAGCTTTATGTAAATGCTTTAAAGCATCCTAACAGATCTAAAGCATATCTAACTACAGATCAAGATCAAGTTGTATATCTTGAATCTAGAGTTAACCTGCAAATGCATGAATCAAGAATTGAGCCTAGATTAGGATAAATAGATGTTCATACTTAATTGAGAGTACGTGAATTATTTATAATTGATAGCCACGAAGAGCATCTAAGGAGCAGAAGGAAGAATTCATGCAAAGAGCAGAAACATAATACATCAGTTAACAAGAACACACAGAGGCTAGTGATGAGCAGATAAAGGGAATAATCAATCATGGAAGGATGATTAAAAGTATTTTTGGAGCTTTATAGGATCTGTTATTAGAAATTGAAGATTTAAATTTATCATCAGATCAAGAACCTATGTATTTGCATTCTAACAAGTGCATCACATCTAAAATCCTTTTGTAGAAGGTGGACTTAACCATCCTTTGTAAATCTCTTAACAGAGTGCACACTTAACAGTGTTTTTGAAAGCTTTAAATGAAGTAGATCTTAACAGGTCTCTACTGTAATACTCCTAACAAGGTAGGTCATCAGAAGTGACCAAATTGTAAGCCTTAACCGACTCTTCTTATCTGCAAATAGTGAAGTTTGTGGGTAACAATCCCCACCGTGGTTTTTACTTCCTTAACAGGAGTTTTCTGCAATACCATATCTTGAGTTATGTGTTATCAAATTTCATGTATGCTTCTTTTACTGTTACACATCAAATGGAATGTATGATATGATTTCATATACATAAAGAAAGATGAACAGATAGATAAGTTATTTTACAAACTGATGACTAAGGGTTAATGGGCTAACCAAGAAAAGTTTTAGTGGTACTGATTCACCCCTCCCCTCTCAGTATAAATTATCTCAATATAATTCCAACACATATCAATACTCTCCACTTGAAAAGGTTTTACGCTTGGCATTCAACTGTAGAGCTTATACAGCAGAAATTGATCCTGAAAAAAGTCAAAAATAGTGAAAAAGCATAAAAGATTAAAAAAAAAATAGTGGAAAAAGTCCTAAAAAAGGGTATTCTTGGTGAAAACCTAGCAAACATGTGCCTTGATACTAACACAAAAAAAAAAAAGAGAAAAAGGAAAAGTTGAAAAAGTTGAAAAACAAAAAAGTGCCTTGGCAAAAACCTGGTAAACAGGTGTCCTAGTAGCAAAAATAATAATTTTTCCAAGTGGTGAAAACCTGGTAAAAAGGCAGCACTTGTAATCATCACCCCATCTATCAATACACCGCTTGCAGGGGGTTTCTATTCAAGTTTCTGTTGGTGGGTATTCATTGGTCACTTTCATATCATCAGTTGAACTTAAGTTCTCCAATGTTCCACTTTCCTTATCTAGAATTTGTCTATGCTTGAGTATTAGGATAATCATCCTTCACTGGGGGCATCTCTCTTGGCAATCTTAGCATTCAAGGATAAGGTTGGTTCATCACATTTGGTCATCTTAAGTTGATGTCTAGGAAATTTTTCCACTACAATAGTATTTCTTAAATACTTGCACGACACGGTCACAAACAAAGGTGTTTCAATTTTTTTTGTATTTTTCATTTTTTTTTTGTGACCCATCAAGGCACCTTTTGCAAGGTTTTCACCAAGATGATCATTTTTTTAGGACTTTTTTTATTTTTTATGATTTTTCTACTTTATTATTTTTTTGGAATTTTTTTTCAGGATCATTTTCTTTGTACAAGAACTATTTTTCTCATAATGTCTAGCTGTAGAACCTTTTCAGGTGGATTGTGTTGATTGGATCGAGGAATGTTCCCCTTCTAGAGTTGACAATTGATAGGATCCATAGAGAAATGTTGCAATAATCATGAAGGGACCCAACCAATTGGGTTCAAACTTGCCCTTCTATTCTTGATTTTATTTGATTCTTCAGATTCTCTCTGAGTACAAGATCACCAACCTTAAATTCTCAGTTTCTCACTTTCTTGTTATAGCCTCTAGACATTATTTTTTGATATACCCTCACATGGTCAAATGCTTCTTGTCTCCTTTAATAAAATAGTTCTAATTCCTAGATTCTTTAAATCTGGTAATCTTCATCAGTTATGAGTCCTTGTAAAGAGACTCTGCGTGATGGTATTTCTACCTCAATAGGTAACACTATTAGTAATAACTGAGAGGGGGGGGTGAATCAGTGGCCTCAAAAATTAATCCTTAAATAAACCCTTCAAAAATTATAACCATTAATTATATCTCAAGTTATCTTTTGTCCTACAAGATGAATTCCATGAAATACTTATATCAATTTACTACTTGTTGGATTACTCTGTCAAACCTCCTTCTGTATGTTTACCGATAAGCAGTCATATATTTAACGAAATACAATAAATATGTAGAGTATACCGATAAATCTATAATTAACTATGTAAGATACAAAACAGTGAAGAAATGAATCATACACACATAACACAAGGATTTTAACGTGGAAACCCTATTAAGGGAAAAACCACTGGGACTGGTACCCCAAATTTTCACTCTTCTAAAGTGAGCCCTATTAACATCCAACCATGTTAAAGGTTACAAACACACTATTAGGTGTGACCTTGTTAGAGGATTTATTAATAGTTTCTCAACTAGTATCTGGAATCTAATGCTACCATCCTTGATCAAACTCTCTTGGCCTGTCAATAGGTATCAGGCATATCCAATGATAATTTTATGATCAACCTTTTTGATACTCCTTGGGATGTATCTCAATTGAAAAAGACTTTTAAGTCCTTCTCTATTAAGAGGCTTATATGCTTCAATGGTTAAACTGAAACACTAATGATCTGTTCATACATACAACTCAATTGCAGATTTTTAGATCTGTTGTAGGTCCATTACTTCACTAATCAATATAATCAAATATATACCTTTGCTCCACACTTGTTCTGCTCTATGATGCTTGTCTCATTGTTCGTCGGTGTCTGCATAATCTAGCTCTTCCTTTAGCTTGTCGATCAGGACTAAAATGAAGACTTTCTTCTCTTTCAGATTTCCTTTAGCATCTTTTCTCTTCTTGTTCACCCCACACATACACTTCATAATGAATTGAGTTTGTCTCTTATAGACATGATTTCCCCTTTTCTTGTATTTCTTGATCTTGATGTGTTCAATAATATTTGCCAACATATTTAAAGAAAATCTCCAGTCTGATCTTGTAGAGATCTTCTTGCCAACTGGACAAAGCAACTTTAAATCAATTACTTATCTCTAGCTTTATTTGGATGATTAAAACAATGATAAGCATCTGTTAACTCTATATTTATCTTCTTGACAGCTAAGCATTTTTGTTATTTTCTGAACTCTATGTTCTATCGGTCAACACTTCAGTTAGTCATTAGTGACAACTAACTATTTCATCGGTGTGACTTCAGTTGTCATCGGGATCTCCGTCCTTATCTTTTCCGTCGGGCAACACTGAAATTATTTCCGTCGGGCAACATTGTTACTCTAATCATCGGTAATGTTGTGCATTTGTTCATCAGGCAACACTGTGACTTAGTTATTTTACTCTGACCGTCGGGTGCACTACGTGAGTGTATGTAGTCACTTAGTGAATACTTGACTTATGTGCATTACTGATAACATAGCCTTTGATTCATCGGTTCTTTGAAGTGTTTGGTAGTATTACAATGACCATATAGATTATATCAAGTTGACATCAATGAAAATACAATACATTAATTGATTTAATGCCTTGCATGATCATCAACTCAATATATTCAAACATTCAATCAGTTACATGTCATAAATCTCTCCCTTTGGCATTGATGGCAACATACTACATTATCATATTATACTATTGCTAATACAATATAAAATATACAGTTTCATCAAGCTTTCCTAATGTAACTAGTACCAATGTCTAGTTTTCGGTAAGCTCATATAGCTTTGATTTGATTCTTGCAGCTTTCTTTCTATCTTCAATCCCTTCACTAGATGGAAGTAGAATATTTATTTCTCTAGTGTGATGTGTTCTCCTCATGTGTTAAACTCTCTCCCTTTGACCGTTCTCCTTTCTTTTGATGTTTTCTCTCCCTTTCTATTTTCTCTCCCTGAGATGATAATGGATATAATCTCTCCCTTTGTTAGTATGATAATGAGGTATCTCTCTCCCTTTGACATTAATGCCAAACATCTTATCATTTCAAACAAGATTTTGACAGTTATGTCAAGTGAATCCTTTCTATCCATAATATATTCCTTTAACGGTAATACCTTTATTGCTCAGAGTAGATAAATACCTTGTTGTGTATAGATTTATCTTTGAAGTCCATCTCTTTGCTTGCATCAACATGAATGATATTCTGATAATGTGTAGGCTTATGCAACCTTCTAGTCATTTTACTGACTAGTAGACAAGGTTTTGACCCCTAGTCTCTTTCTCAAGTACTCAAATTCATCCTTGGGTCGTGGCTTGGTGAAGATATTAGCCAATTGTTCCTTTGATTGCACATACTCAAGTATCACCTCCTTTGCATGAACTTGTTCTCTCAAATAATGATACTTGATGGCAATATACTTTGTTTTAGCATGCATGACTAGATTCTTGGAAATGTTTATTGCACTTATATTATCATAACAGATAATTACTGGTTCTAAAATTTTCGTATGCATACCTTCCAGTAACTATTTGATCCATGAAATATTTGAGCATTTTGCAGAAGCAGCAACATACTCTGCCTCTGCAATAGATTGTGAGATGCATCCTTGTTTCTTGTTGATCCATGTGACAAGTCCATCACCCATGAAGAATGCTCCTCTAGTTGTGCTCTTTCGGTCATCAAGATTTCCAGCCCAATCAGCATTGATAAAAACCTTAAGTTCAAATTTGCCTTCTCTTCTATACCATAAGCCATATTCCTTGGTATTCTTCAGATATCTTAGAATTCTTTTCATAGCAGTCATATGTGATTCTCTAGGATTAGCAAAAAATCTAGCAACTATTCCTACTGCATGTTCAATATCTGGTCTAGTATGTACAACATACATGAGTTTTCCTATCTTTGATCTGTACAAAGTTTGATTTACCTCTAATGTCTTTTCCTCCTTTGTCAGCTTGCATCCAATTGCCATCAGTGTTCCAACTGGTTTGGACTCTTCCATATTGAATATTTTCAATACTTCTTTGATGTACTTGGATTGTGTAATGAAAATACCTTCATCTTGTTGCATTTTTAGCAAACCAAGAAAGAACTTGACCTCTCCAAACATAGACATCTCAAATTCTTTGCTCATCTCATTTTCAAATGATTTTCATAGCATATCATTGCCTCCAAATATGATGTCATCAACAAATATCTCAGCAATCAAAATGTTAGCATCAATATCTTCCTTCAAGTAAAGATTATTGTTTTCACTAGTCCTTACAAATCCAATACTTATAAGATAGGAATGAAGTCTTTCATACCAGGATCGGGGTGCTTGTTTCAATCCATACAGGGCTTTGTGAAGTCTACATACCATGTCCCTCTTGTCTAGATCAACAAACCCTTCTGGTTGTTCAATGTATACCTCTTCTTCAAGTATTCCATTCAGGAATACAGACTTGACATCCATTTGATATACCTTGAATCATTTATATGTAGCATAAGCAAGTAATATTCTTACTCCTTCTAGCCTAGAAATGGGTGCAAAGGTTTCTCTGTAGTCAATTCCTTCTTCTTGTGCATACCCCTTGCATACTAGTCTTGCTTTATTTCTTGTGACTTCTCCATTCTCATTCAACTTATTCCTGAATATCCCTTTTATACCGATGACATTTTTGTCATCTTGTCTTGGTACAAGTGTCCATGTCTTGTTTTTCTCTATTTGTTCAATCTCCTCATTCATAGCACTTATCCATTCATCATTATCTAGTGCAGCATTGACAGATTTCGGCTCATAATCACAAATAAGACATCTTGTATTTAGAGACTTACTTCTAGTTCTCATACCAGCCTTTTTATCTCCTATGATCTGGTCCTGTGGATGGTTCCTTCTAACAAATCTTGCAAGTAAAGGTTTAGCTCTTTTTCTATCAGCTTGATCATAATTTTGGTCTTCATTTGGTTCTCCATCACTTTGTGCATCATTTTGAGCAATATTTTGATCGTCGATATTTGTAGCCTGATGCTCGGGTGTAATGATCTATTGCTTAGGAGCTTTGCATTGTTGGTTGGGTAGAGTTTCGGGTTCCTCATTATAAGTAAACCTATTGTAGTCCTCTGGTTCTTTAGTGCTTTCCTTATCATTTTTCTCTGAAAATTCATTTGTCTTTACATTTGCACTTTCAACAATTTTGTTA
Organism: Thuja plicata; assembly: GCA_018584345.1. NCBI lineage: Eukaryota > Viridiplantae > Streptophyta > Pinopsida > Cupressales > Cupressaceae > Thuja > Thuja plicata. Next base: position 1,000,063 of record MU227004.1, read on the forward strand.
GAGGCTTTGTTTAGACATTTATAAGCCTTGTTGTTGGTAGAATACCCTATAAAAATTCCTTCATCACTCTTGGAGTCAATTTTTCTATTTCTATCATCTTTTAAGATATAACATTGACTGCCAAAATTTTTGAAATAACTTACATTGGGTGTGTATCCATACCATAGCTCATAAGGTGTCTTTTTGGTGTCTTTCTTCAATTGTACTCTATTCAATGTGTAAACAGTAGTACTGACAGCTTCCCTCCAAAATATTTGGGTGATGCCTTTCTCCATCATCAGTGTCCTTGTACAATCAACTATGGATCTATTCCTTCTTTCAGCAATTCTATTCTGTTGTGGTGTTCTTGGTGCAGAGACCTATCTTTTCATTCCATGCTCATTAAAAAAGTTAGTGAATTCATCTAAAATAAATTCCCCTCCTCTATCTGATCTTAAGCACTTTAACTCCTTACCACTTTGCTTCTCAACCATTGCTTTGTACCATTTAAGCATCTTAAATGCTTCTGATTTATCTTTTAGAATCGTGACTGACATCATTCTAGAGTAATCATCAACAAAGAGAATAAAATATATATCTCCACAATAACTCTTTTTCCTCATAGGTCCACATAAATTAGTGTGGACTAATTCTAGAATTGCATCAGATGTATGGGTTTTTCTTTTAAAACTATACTTTGTCATTTTACCTTTTTGACAATTCTTACACGTGATGTTCATCGTCGGTAAGCCTCTGACATTTCTATTTTTGCTAATCTTTATCATGTTGTCAAAATTCACATGACACAATCTTTTGTGCCAAAACCATATGTCTTTGTTTGTAGAAATAAAACAAGTGGTGTCAGTATCATTTAGATAGAATAAGTTACCTTTTGTCTGCTCACCGGTACCAATCAGATTTCCTGATTTATTGAAGATCTTTACCTTCTTATTTTCAAATGCTACTCTATGACCTGAATTATTCAACTAAGAAACACTCAATAGATTATAATTCAATCCATTTACCCAATAAGCATTTTCACATTTTATCTAGTTATTCAACATTATTTTTCCTCTACCTTCAACTAGACAGGGTGTGTCATTACCCATTCTTACTGAACCACCTTTATAGTATTCAAAATTCTCAAACTTTTTCTTATCACCGGATATATGGTGAGTGCAACCACTATCTATGATCCAAACATCATTTTTGATAACTTTAGATATCAGAGTTGTTTCTACATACCTTTCTTCATCATCTTCTGAATCATCCTTTACAGCCACAAACACCATCTCGATGTCTCCTTCAGATTCGATGTCAATATTATCTTCTTTAGATTTTGCTAGGTAACTGGCCTTCTTTCCTTTGTCCTTATAGTCTCGGGTATCTCTTCTTTCTGATTGTCGATAGCTTCTGTAATCACCTCTATCAGACTTCTTTTCAAATGATCTGTCATTACTTCTGTCACCTTTTCTTCTGTTAGTACATCTTGCAGCAAAGTGTCTAATCTCTTTGCATTTAAAAAAAACAAGTGGTAATTTACCTTTGCCTCTTTGCATTCTTCTGGTCATAAGTACTTCAATTTCATCAAGATCATCTTCTTCACTTTCACTATCACTATCTTTTCTCATAGTGTTCTTATGACTTGATTTACTTATTATCATAGAAGTTTTGAATGCAGACTCTAGATTTGGTAAGACACTATTATCAAAGTTATTCATCTCAAATGAAATCAGTCTTCCAATTCAACTGTCTAGATTAACATTTCTATTTTCTACTACTCTCATTTATTGAATGGCAGATACTCTAATAGCATTAGTAGGTAGTAAGGTTCTTAGAATTTTACTCACCACTGTATCTTCTTCTAGTACACCTCCAACTCCTCGGATAGCATTGACTACTTCTTTGATTCTTGTGTTGTACTGAGTGATGTTTTCACCTTCTTTCATTTGGAGATCATCAAACTTTCCTCTAAGGCTTTCTGCCTTGGCTCTCAAAACATTTTTGTCACCACCATGTACAAGCATCAATTTGTCCCACATCTGCTTTACAGTTTTGCAAGATTTGACATCTTCAAATTCATCATCGGAGAGTGAGGAAGCAAGCTCTATCATCATTCTGTTGTGTTCATGCTTCTCTCTCATTTTTTCAACTGTTGGTGCTCCTGTGGGAAACACATATTCAATTTCTAAGTATTGAGTAACATCATTACCAATACCTGATAAGTGGAGTCTTATTCTACTCTGCCATGAAGCAAATTTGTCTTTATTCAACTTGGGCACATCTCGTCTGTTCATCTTGTGATCTTTAGCTTAGGTCTTGAAACCTTCCTTTCTAAGCACACAAGATCTTATACCAATTGTTAGTAATAACTATGAGGGGGAGTGAATTAGTGGCCTCAAAAATTAATCCTTAAATCAACCCTTCAAAACTTATAACCACTAATTATATCTCAAGTTATCTTCTGTCCTACAAGATGAATTCCATGAAATACTTATATCAATTTACTACTTGTCGAATTACTCTGTCAAACCTTCTTCTGTATGTTTACTGATAAGAAGTCATCTATTTCAAAATACAGTAAATATGTAGAGTATACTGATAAATCTAGAATTAACTATGTAAGATACAAAACAATAAAGAAATGAATCATACACACATAACACATGGATTTTAATGTGGAAACCCTATTAAGGGAAAAACCACTGGGACCGGTACCCCAAATTTTCACTCTTCTGAAGTGAGCGTTGTTAAGAGCCAACCCTGGTTACAAACACACTATTAGGTGTGACCTTGTTAGAGGATTTAGAAATAGTTTGTCAACTAGTATCTGGCATCTAATGCTACCATCCTTGATCAAACTCTCTTGGCCTGTCAATAGGTGTCAGGCATATCTAATGCTACTTTTGTGATCAAAATTTTTGATACTCCTTGGGATGTATCTCAATTGAAAAAGACTTTTTAGTCTCTCTATTAAGAGGCTTATATGCTTCAATGGTTAAACTTAAACACTAATGACCTGTTCATACATACAACTCAATTGCAGATTTTTAGATCTATTGTAGGTCCATTACTTCACTGATCAATATAATCAAATATATACCTTTTCTCCAAACTTGTTCTTCTCTGTGATGCTTTTCTCACTATTCATCTGTGTCTATAGAATATAGCTTTTCCTTTAGCTTGTTGATCAGGACTAAAATGAAGACTTTCTTCTCCTTCAGATTTCCTTTAGCATCTTTCCTCTTCTTGTTCACCCCACACACACACTTCGTAATGAATTGAGTTTGTCTCTTATAGATATGATTTCCTCTTTTCTTGGCTTTCTTGATCTTGGCATGTTCAACAATCTTTGCCAATAGATTTAAATAAAATCTCCAGTCTGATCTCGTAGAGATCTTCTTGCCAACTGGACAAACTAGCTTTAAATCAATTACTTATCTTTGACTTTATCTGGATGATTAAAACAATGATAAGTATTTGTTAACTCTATATTTAGCTTCTTAACAGCTAAGCATTTTTGTCATTTTTTGAACTCTTTGTTCTGTCGGTCAACACTTCAGTTATTCATCGGTGACAAATGACTGTTTCTTTAGTGTGACTTCAGTTTTCATCAGGATCTTTGTCCTTGTCTTTTTTGTCAGGCAACACTAAAATTCTTTCCGTTAGGTTACTTTGTGTTTTGCTTGTCGAGCAACACTGTTACTTTTCTCATCAGTAATGTTGTGCATTTTTTTGTCGTGCAACACTTTGACTTAGTTCTTTTACTCTGACCATCAGGTGCACTCCATCAGTGTATGTAGTCACTTAGTGAATACTTGACTTATATGCTTTACTGATAGCACAGGCTTTGATTCATTGGTTCTTTGAAGTGTTTGGCATATTACAATGACCATACAGATTATATCAAGTTGACATCAATGAAAATACAATACATTAACTGATTTAATGCCTTGCATGGTCATAAACTTAATATCTTCAAACATTCAATCGGTTACATGTCATCAAACACTACTTCTACACCATATGCCAATGTGAATTGCAATTCCCCTGTAGGTGTCCTAATAGACCCATAAATATTGATTCAGATGGAGATGCCAATCCTTTCCTGATTTTCTCATTGTTATATTTAATATTTTCAGTATGTTTTTGTTTGATGCTTCGTCATGTCCATTCTCTTATGGGTAGTAGATAGATGAATAGTGCTAGGTAATATGGAATTTCTCACACAATTCATCAATGTCTCTATTCTTTAATTGTCCCCCATTGTTTGTTACAATAGAGGAAGGTATCCCGTACCTGCAGATAATATAGTTTAGGATGAACATTGACACTTGTTTACCGGTCACCTTGATTAAAGGAACAACTTCCACCCACTTTGTGAAGTACTTAGTGGAAATGATAATAAACTTGTGTTTGTTAGATGATGAAGGATATATTTGACCCACTAGGTCAAAGGCCCATTGTTGAAATGGCTAGTGGGTGATGAATGGTAGTAATTCTCTTGTAGGAACGTGAATCAAGTTACCATGTAGTTGGCATTTATTGCAGAATTTGGTGAATTCAACAACATCCTTTTCTATTGAAGGCCATTAGTACTCAACCCTTAGGATCTTTATGGATAATGAGAGACCATTCAAATGAGACCCATAAATACCTTCATGGACTTCTTTTAGCACATGTTCAGACTCTTTGCATTCTAAACACCTAAGAAGAGTACCTTCTAGACCTCATCTATACAAATTGTTATATATGATCAAGTAACGCGATGAATTTCTTATAAGGTTTCTCTTTTAATTTCTAGATAGGTCGTTAGGGATTATTTGGTTTGGAAGGTATGAGTATATTTGGATATATCTAGAGGACTTGGTGCCCATAATTGAACACACTATTTGGGATTCTAAAAAATATTATGCTATAAATGGGAGTTCTTCCACTAGGAAGTCATAGCGGAATTGACATTCCTCCAGTTGTAACATCAAGGCTAAAGTAGCCATGGAATCACATGCTTTGTTTTATGCTCTTGGGACTTGTTGGAATGTAATAGAAATAAAATATTTCTTTAGGTCATCAACCATTCTCTTGTATGGTGTAAGATTTTCATCTTTAGTCTGATATTGATCATTGACTTAGTTGATTACTAACTGGGAATCTCCATAAATGTGCAATTCCACAATTTTCCACTTGATAGCTAGCTTTAACCCATTCATTAAAAATTCATACTCAAAAATATTATTTGTGCAAGGAAAAACCATCTTGTAAGCTTTAGGAATATTATATCCTTGTGGAATTATGAAGAGTACACCAAATCCAGACCCTTATTGTGTGAATGATCCATCAAATAATATTTTCCATGAGTGTTCTATCAAATGTAGGATAGCTTCGTATGGGAATTCGATGGTTAGCAGTTTTCTATCTTCAAGAGGAGCATCTGCTAGGTGATCAACATTGATTTTCCCCTTGATGGCCTTCCTATACATGTATTCAATGTCAAGCTCACTGAGTATCATCACCCATTTTTCTAGTCTGCCAGTCAAGGTTGCTTTGTTTAATAAATATGTTAAAGGAACATTTTTTGCAATTAACTTGACTGAATGCACCAACATGTAATGTTTGAGCTTTTGTGAGGGGAATACAACTGCTAGGAAAACCTTCTTGATGATTATGCAATTGTGTTCATAGGAAACCATTGTTTTGTTGATGTAGTAGATGGCACTTTCTTTTCATGTTTCATCATGTTGTGCCAACAGGGCTCCGAGCAATGTCTTCGTAGCAGAGATGTATAGTAGAAGAGACTTTCCTGCTATGGGTGCCATTAGAATAGGTGGATTGTCTAGGTATTACTTGATATCTTGGAAGTTATTTATGTAATTTATTTGTGAAGGGTTGAGTCTTATCCACTAACTATGATATGAATCTTCTGATTGATTGTAGCTTCCCTTGCAAAGTTCTGATTTGACTAATATTCCTTGGTGGTTGCATCTCCGTTATGGCTTTCACTTTGTATGGATAAAATTCAATGACTTTTGTTGATACAATGTATCCAAGAAGTTTGTCATATGTTACACCAAAGGCACACTTCTTTGGGTTCAACCTCAACTTGAAATGTTCCATTCTCTCAAGGATTTTCTCCAAGTCAGTCGGGTGTGTAGTTCTTTTTGCTGATTTAGCCAGGTGTTGTTAAAATAATCTTCCATGTTCTTGTGCATCGTGTCATGGAATATAGTTTTCATAGCTCTCTGATATTTTTCTCCTACATTATTAAGACCAAAAGGCATGACATTCCAGCAAAATGTGCCCCAAACACAAGTAAAAGTCATTTTCTCTTGATCCTCAAGCGTTATCCTTATCTGGTTATAACCCAAGAATTCATCCATTAGGGAATACATCTCATATCCTATTGTGAGATCCATAATCATGTTGATATTGGGAAGCGGAAAGTCATCTTTTGGAAAAGATTTGTTTAGATCCTAGAAATTTGTGCATACTCTGATTGATTTTTCACTCTTAAAAACAAGTACAATATTTGAGATTTAGTCGGTCTAAGCGATATCTCTTATGAATTCCACTTTTATTAACTTTTGTAGTTCATATTTAACTAATAATTCCACATGAGGATGCATTTTCCTAAGATTTTGTTTGACTAGTTTTACTTTGGGAGAAATGGAAAAGTGATGCATTACTAAGTCGGTATCAATTCCTAGCATATATGAGTAGGACCAAGAAAATTTGATCTTTTTGAACATGAAAAATTGTGTGAATTGTTGTTTCTCTTCCTTAGAAAAAGTATATGCTAGGTATATCAGCTGAGGTGACTCTATTGTTCCCAAGTTAACTAGTTGTGTAGGCTCTATGAGTACTGAAGACTGCTCTTGAAAGTGATCAAGTAGGATATCAAGCTTCCCATCCTCTGATGCCTCTGAGAGGTTTTCACCATTGGATACGTCATATGTTTTTACTATTTTAGGTTCTGACACTGGCACACTATGGTTTTCACCGCCAGACACTTTCTTCTTTTTATTTTCCTTTTTAAAATTGAGAAACTTGATATCCCCCTATGTCATGTTCACGCTCATTACATTGGTGCAAGAGGTAAGGAGTTCAATATCATTTAAGTATCAGTCCAAGGTATAGTAATTTGAATAGGAAATTAGGTTTACAGGTTCATTTGGATTCCACTTAATAAGTTTAGGGTGTATTAGGGACAAAGATCTAGTTGGCTCTAGGGATAGCACCGCATTATCATGATCAAAACTTTCTACTGGTAAGAGAATATCTATTACGTCACTCTTTGAAGGACTGTCTAGACTGTGAAGCATCCTAACATCACTATCAGAGTCATTATTAGTATTACGTGAATCTAACTCATTTGATATAATGCTAGGGTTTTGATTCTCCTCCTGTTTAGCCATCCAGTCAAGAAAAGTTCTTAGAGGGACCATCTCAATCCTTGATGTAGATCTAGTTCTGGTATTGAGATTCCTGACATTATCGCCAAAGTTCCAATTTATGCTTTGAGGAAGAACTGTCGTCTGGGTAGTATTTGAACTTTCCCCTTATTCAATCTGACATGCATACTTATGAATGGCATCAACCTTAATATCCATTGTAGTATCTAAGAGGGAATCTCATGTGTACTCATTAGAAATTGTCTCCAAAGAATGAGGTATATCTAGTATATGAGTAAGGTTGACTGACTGCCCCTAGTGAGGATGATGTCCTTCTAGGTCATTCTCCATACCTTGACCAAACTTGTACTCATGAGAATCAATTTAGTTGTCATTAAATCTACCTAGGTATTTTTCTATGGTCACAAGACCTCCTTCTTCTTCACTTGAGCTACCCTCCTATTCTTGTTGATCTCCACCTTCTTGTATTGTTGTTTGTATTTCGGCTTCTTGTGTTGATTTTGAGCGAGGTGAAGATATCTTGGTTTCATGTGCTCTTGGACCCATGAAATAAGGTAGATCAAGTATGTGAGTAATAGTGACCAGCTGACCCCAGTTAGGGTGTCATTCCTCTGACTCATTTTCATGTGAATCACTTTGTTGTATATGGACCATTAATGTTTCTTCAGCTAGTTGATTTTCTTCTTAGTCTTGGGGATTTGGTTCGAAGGGACCTATGAACTGATGTGGAATTTAGGGTTCGCCTTGGTAGTCAGGATTCTTTGTTTGTATATGCAATATTATCTCAAAAGATAAGTGTGTAATCTTTTCTTCTTCTCCAGATTCATCATCGGAGTCTTCTGCTTGATCAAATATAGGACCATTTCTGGAGGAAGGATTGAATTTTTGCTCAAAGTATCCTAGCCCTATTTTATCTATTGGACTCCATAACTCAGTGTGTATGGGCTCTAGAAATCCTTTATTATTTCCTAGGGGTTCTTTACCCTTATACCCCATTTGTTGCATGATTTGATACCCTTTCCATACTTTTGTGGGAAATATCAACATGTTATACTTCTTGGTCATGCTCTTCTTCTTTGTAAATCCAAGCAATGATAACTTTTTCTTCATTTTCCTCTAAAATATAAACACTATCTTTTAGTATACTCGTTCCTTCATGTATTGTTGATTTCTTGGCACAAGAAGGCTTGAACAATGATGAGGGTTTTCCATAAGACCTGGGGGATGTAGGGATGTTAGCCATAGATGGAAAGGGATGTATTTGATATTATCCCATTCTCACATGTTTGATTTTTAATTTCTCTTCAAAATTTCTCATGATAGCTTCTCTAGAACTCTCATCTTATTGACCATTGAATGCTTCTTTATTATGTGGAACCACGATGTCAGCTTGTTTCAAATTGTTACAAGACTAAGTGTTATTAGCCGAGATAGAGACTTCCACTCCATTATGTGGGAACTTCACACACTGTTGGTATGTTGAGGGGATAGCCTGCATATCATGGATCCAAGGTCTCCCCAATAAGATATTGTAGGCCAAAGGAAAATCTAACACTTGGCAGATTAAATCTCTCTTGATTGGTCCTACCCTAATGGGTAACACAACTATCCTTTTGATGACCTTTCATCTTCGTCATAGGCCTTTATGGTTATTTTCCTCATGGGATCTATAGCATGCTCTAAGAAACCTAATTTTTTTACGAGTTTGAGATTACAAATATTCAAACCAACGCCTCCATCTATCCAGATGTGTTTGACTCTATGCTTATGGATCAAGACTTATATATGCAAAGGCTGATTATGCAAGTGATTTAATAACCTATCATCTTCTTCTGAGAAAGATAGGTAATGAGGAAAGGTTAAGTGACCCACCATTGTTTGGAATCAATCGACATCCAGGTCTTTTGGAACATTTGTTTCTAGAAGGGAAGTTTCAAGAATCTCCTTGTGTGATGGTGAGATCTTAAGCAATTCCAGAATAGAAATTTGAGGAGTTCATTGTAATTAACCAAAAAGGTTGTAATTTTCCATTGGGATTGATGAGACCAATTCTTTTAATGTCGAGGGTTTTTTTGTTGATGTAATGGGTTTTTTGGATGAGGAGACTACTCATTTAAGAGTGACCTTGGATTGATTTCTTGTTACAACATTGGCAGATTCAAATTCTTTCTTATCTTTGATGATGATCACGTTGACTGATTGGTTACATGGTTAAAGCATGTAGATCACATTGTCATTATTATCATAGGTTTAATTCACTTTGGCTCCTTGAGTATTTGATGATTCCTCTTGTTCATACGACGATAGAGGTAGTTTGAAATCCTTGTGATCACTATTTGAATTATGTCCGTCAATAGTGATAGTTTTATTGTCAATTAGGTCTTGTATTACATATTTTAGTTCCATGCATTAGTTGGTAGAAAATCCCTTTCTATTGTGATATCCGCAAAAGTGATTATCATTCCACCACTTAGGTTTGAGTGTTGGTTCCCAAGGCTTTGAGTTTGGTAACGTGATGATCTTGTCGGCCAATAAAGTCTTTAGTGCTACTTCGAGTGGTTCTCCTAGAGGAGTAAAGTTTCTCTTGGGATTGGGTGTCCATGGTGCTTTGTCTTTCTGTCTGTCTTAGTTATCCTTTGGAATTTATGAAACATTTGAGTTGTTCTTAGTACCCTGGATGCTACTAGATAGATTGAATATCAGTTCTTTGGGCTTTAAATCGGATGAATCAACCACCCCATCATTGACCGCATTTTTTTTCTTGTTATAATATTTGTTCTTGTCTTTACCATTGTTTTTAATGGAATTTCTTTAGTTTTTAGTGTCTTTGTACAAGGTGAGCTCACCTTTCTTCACAAGAACCTCTTCAATTCGGATAGCACTCTCTACCAATTCATTAAAAGCAGTGCAAGTTTGTTTTTGGAGTGTGTATTTCATTTTGGGTACCAAGTTATTGATGAAGCTATCTATCTTATCCATTTCTAAGATTTGTCTAGGACACCTTGCAAATATCTTTCTCCATCTTTGGATAAATTTAACAAAAGTTTTGTTGTTGTGTTGTTCAGTGTTACATAGGTTCAACACGATGATTGTGTGCAAGATGTTGTAGGAATAATATTGGATGAATTTCTACATGAGTTTGTCAAATGTCTGAATTCCTGGTGAGGGTTTAGTGAGCCATTCCAAAGCTTGACCTTCAAGGATCTGAGGGAAGAGTATCATTAGGTATGGGTTTTCATGCATAAATTCTATGTTAAGAGCACAAAATTCTCTCACTTTATCTTGGGGATCACCATCTCCATTGTACTTGTCATACTTTGGGATTTCAACTTTGGGAGGAAATGGTGGTATGTATAGATTTTTATCAAATGGTAAGGGACATATTGATTCTAGTGAATATTTATTGGAAGATTATTCTTTTTCTTTCTTCGGTTCTCTAAGTTCACATCTCATGTTTTGAAATTATTGGTTGAGAATAGCGATAGGATATTCTTCCTCATGTTGTATTAGTCCTTAAATGTCAAAATGTGGAGGAAGTTTGACCCCTACGGATGTTATATGCATGAAGTACTTATCTTTGTCTAGTTGCATGAGTGTTTGCATCAACTTTTGGAAGTGTTTGTCCTGTTGACATCTTCTAATTTATTCTTCAGTAGTTTAATTAATCAAGGAAGAGATGCTCCTGTGGTGGCTTTGTCAGCCCTAACTAGACCCCCAATCAAACCCCAACATGTTTGGTTTGTTTTGATGATCAATATGAAATTATTTATGTTGAGGACTTGAAGTTTGGAACAAGGGTATTGATTGATATAGGGATGGCATATCTTGATTTGGAGCCCTTTGAGTAGATTTTGGTTTTTTATAAGATGAAGATGAGGGTCCAGTGATAGTGAATCACCTCACAATAGGTGTGGAATAATCATGCTCAAGGCCTTTCTTAGGAATGGTTTATTCAATCTAAGGACTACTTCTCCCTTTATGAGGTGCATTTAACTTGTCAACCCAGGGACGTATACTTGAAATG
>MU227004.1:1016832-1036875 GCA_018584345.1 Thuja plicata
CATTATGACATGCATGAAGAATGTCATATGTCTCATCTTCTCTCACACATCTCCTCATGACTTGGTCAGGTCCAGTGTAAAATAATGTGCTATCAATCCAAGAGAAATGGAAGCTTTTTTCTACAAGCATCTTCTTATCCTTATAAGAGAAATGTGTTGGCATTTTATTAGCTACTAGGTAATTAGCTATATCTGCATACCATAGATTCTAGATAGCAATATGAAATAAATGTTCATCTGGAAATGCATCATCTATCAAAGTAGTATCTTCTTCAGCATGATGAATTATGGATAGATTATCAGCTACCACGTTTCCTTTCCCTAGCTTGTCAATGATTGTTATATCAAATTCCTACAAAAGAAGAAACCATCTTGCTAACCTGCCTGTGATGGCGGGTTTGTTCATGAGATACTTAATTGTTGCATGGTCAGTATGAACAAAGATAGGATAACTAGTCACATAATTGCAGAATTTGTTCAGAGCATAAACTACTGCTAGCAATTCTTTCTCAATCATTGTATAGTTTAACTTTGGTCCATGTAGACTCTTACTGATATAATAGATTGTATTTTCAAGGTTTTTAGACTTTTGTCCTAAGATAGCACCTACGGCATAGTCTGAAGCATCTGTATGTATGTGAAATGGAAAAGTCTAGTCAGGACCCCTAAGTACTGGTGCAGTTGTCAAAAGTGACTTGAGCTGCAGGAAGGATTCATCACATTCTTTTGTCCAAGCAAATTTAGCTTCTTTGGTAAGTAAGTTGTATAGAGGACTAGCTATTTGACTAAAGTTCTAGATAAACCTCCTATAATAACCAGTGTGACCTAGGAAAGATCTAACATCTTTTTGCTTAGTAGGAATAGGGAGTGTGAGAATTACCTCTATCTCCATAGGATCTACCTGAATTCTAGCTTTAGAGATAAAATGTCCCAACACCACTCCTTCCTGCATCATCAAAAAGCACTTTTCACTATTGAGAGACAAGTTATATTCCTCGTATCTGATTAGTAGTTTCTCCAAGTTCTTCTGAGCTTCCTCAAATGTGACACCAAATGTAGTGAAGTTGTCCATGTAGATTTCCATGCAATCATGTGATATATCAGCAAAGATGTTGATCATAGCTCTCTGAAAGGTAGCAGGTGCATTGCATAATCCAAATGGTAGTACTAAATAGGCATATGTTCCCTAAGGGCATGTGAATGTTGTCTTTTCCTGATCTTCAGGGGCAATGCTTATCTGATTGTAACCACTGTATCCATCCAGAAAGGAAAAATATTTATTTCCAGCCAAATTATCCAAAACCTGGTCAATAAAAGGTAAAGGAAAGTGGTCCTTCTTTGTGGAATTATTTAATTCCCTGTAATCCACACATATCTGCCACTTACCTCCTTTCTTAGGTACAATTACCAATGGTGACACCCACTTTCTATTAGAGATTGGATAGATGAATCCAACATCCAACAACTTCTGCAACTCAGTTTTAACTATTTCTCTTAGTGCTGGATTTATTCTCCTCTGTGGTTGATGAAGTGGCAAGCTTCCATCACTGGTGTAGATTCTGTAGGTGCAAAGTTTAGGGTTTAGTCCCTCCATATCCCCATAATCCCATGCAAAGGCTTTTTCATGCTGACTGAGGAGCATGGTTAACAATGCCAACTATGATTGGGATAGCTTGTTGTTCACATGAAGGTTACGACCAGAGAAAAGTTCCACTATTTTTGTTAGCTCTGCCATTAACACTTCGGGCACTGGACTTCTAGCTATTTCACTTGTCAATAATTGATCAATTATTTTAGGGTTTTCTAGAGACATATAGTCCTCATAGGTACATAGCTGTAAAACAGAACTTTCTGAAACATCTTTAGCCACAAAACATTCATTGGTAAGAATGCTCTGTATCACATCATCTTCCTCTTGCGTCTTTAGAAAATATTGCATTTGCAACATCATGAGCTGGGCTACTAAATTCAGCTCTTCCTCCTCATCCCCTAAGTCTGGCCAAATAGGTTCTCCCAAGTCTGGCTGGGGTTGGGCAGGAGGATATAGGGCTAGCTTCCTAATGGCTTGACCATTTGAAATTGTCATACTTCCTGATCTGCAATTAATTTTGGCATTAGTGGTGGCTAACCAGGGTTTTCCCAAGATTACAGGGTAGCCAGCAAAGTTTACTTTAGGTGATAGGATAAGAAAATCAGCAGGATACTCCCATGAATCTAAGGTAACTATCACATCTTATATGAGACCATGTGGAGTAACAGTTGAACTATCAGCAAGTTGTAATACTATGGCTGTTGTTCTTAAGCCTTCTACGCTTAGCCTATGCATTTTATCTTTAGTCATCACATTTATTGCTGCTCCCAAATCAACTAGAGCATTTTTCACAGTCTGTCCATTTATTATCAGGTCGACTACTGGACTGCCATGATCTGAATACTTTGGTATTACCACCTTTCCTAACATGATATCTACTAATTTCCCTACAACATGTACTATTTGAGGGTCTTTCTTCTTCCATCCTGGCTTCTTTAGGCATGCTTCCTTAATAGCCTTTTCATAAAGAGGTATATCTTTGATAGCTTGGAATAGAGGGATTTGAATGTTCATATTTTTTAGCTGCTCAATAATATCAAATATTTCTTCCTCTTGGGGTATAGGTTTTTCTTTGTTTATCTTATGTGGAAAGGGTGGATTTGAAGTGTGGATAGTAGTTCTGCTGGGTATATCAGTCGGCTGGCTGGTATTTGGCAGTGTGGCTTCTGGAAGTAGTGCTACAGGAGTGTCTGCAACTTCCGTGATAATAGGATATTCAGGTGTAGGAAGGGTGGTACCAGACCTCAAATGGATATCATCTATCTCTAATGAATAAGTAGGGCACTGTTGAGTGTCAGTAGTGTACATTTTTTGCTGCTACTATTTGTTGTTTGCATTTGGTTGTGGTTGAGCAGGCAATTGGGTTGGCTTTGGATTAGCATTAGTTGCTGCATGAGGTGGCATTATTGTAGGTGGTTGCACTAGAGGTGGTAATTGTGGACAGCCATAATTTTGGTTAGGCCATTATGGAGGCTCCCTCCATTGATTAGTTTGCTACCAATTTCCTTGTGGTGGTTGCCACTGATTCTGCTGATTAGGCCACTAGTTATTTTGTTGATTTTGCCATTGGTTATTTTTCTGATTTGGCCACTGATTATTTTGCGGGTTTTTCCATTGGTTACTTTGCTGGTTTGGCCATTGGTTATTTTGCTGGTTTGGCCACTGAGGTTGAGAGTACTGAGAAGTGTTCTGATAATTTTGGTTTTGCTACTGATTATTGTTAAAATTTGAAAATTGTAGAGGATCTTGTGGCATACCTTGTCGTGAAGCCCATGGTCGATATTGAGAAATGAAGAACACTTGGTTGTTGTCTCCTTCTATCTTCATGTAGTCAATTGGCAAATGTTGATTTTCTAGGTTTGCTACCAGCTTACATCTGTAGTCTTTCTTCTGTTTGCGGCAGTGTGGACAATACTCAGCCAATTGTGATTCAGCATCTGCATGCTTCTTCTTGGCAGTCATTGTGTCAAGATGTGTAGCTACATCATTTATAATATCTTGCTTGAAATCTGTGAGTGAATTAGATATCTCCAACTTTGAAACACTCGAACCAACCCCTTTTGTGACTGTGGGTTGGTATACTCTGCCTTTCTTCATAGTTGACCTTGAGTAGTTCAGATAGATTTTCTTGAGGCCATCCCAAGAGGATTGGGATATGTCTCCACCAGCCATCAAGTCTAATGCTTCCAGATAGTTGTCATTTACCCCTCTTAAGAAGACTATTTTTTGTGAATCCTCTGCCAGTACATGCTGGGGATTCTTCTGCATTGTGTACAAAAAATGTGAAACATAATCCTCCAATGTTTCATCCTCCTTTTGAGACATTCTAAAGATATCATCTCCTTTTGGTTCATTGCCTTTGCAATAATCTTTATATTTATGTAGAAACAATGTCTGCATCTCATCCCAAGTACCTGCTGCATTGGCTCCTAAGCCCATGAACCATCGTAAGGCTGACTCTTTCAGTGTTGCAGGAAACAACTTGAGCTTATGGGCATCGGTATTATAGTCAAAGCTTCGATAGAGTATGTCAAACTCAAATAAGAAAGTGTCAGGATCCTCCGTTATAAGACCATAAAACTTTGAAAGAGCAGTTGTGGGTATATTTTTGATATTAGTATTGTTTATAAGGCTTGGGAGATGAAATGGGAAAGTAGGGTGTGCCATTACTGGAGGTATTTGATTATGGGGTTGCTGCTGGAAAGGAGCATTAGCTACTGGATTGTTAACAATAGGTGGATTTGGGCCAGAATTATCTAGAAGGCTGGCCAAGATTTCTACAAAAGGTCAGAAGTCGCTTATATCAAGTGGTTCTGCTCTAGAGGAAGATGCTGCAGGAAAGTTAGGGCTTGCGTCTTCAAAGGGTAACTCAACTTCTTCAACTTCCTCATTAAAATTAGTAGACTCTACTAGGAGAAATCTACCATATTCATCTCTTCACCTTTCTCTTCGATGCATGCAATTGAATTCTTCACGCTTGGGAAGCAATTTTTAGAGATACAAATCTAAAAACTAACTAGGAATGAAAAAAATGACTCAAAAATATTCCTAGCTTGACACCATCCCCGGCAGTGGTGCCAAAAATGAACCGCCTCACAATAGGTGTGGAATAATCATGCTCAAGGCCTTTCTTAGGAATGGTTTATTCAATCTAAGGACTACTTCTCCCTTTATGAGGTGCATTTAACTTGTCAACCCAGGGACGTATACTTGAAATGGTCGACACGATATGTGCACTAGGTTCCTTAAGGAGTCATTATGCTTATGCTGCAGGAAGGTAAAAATGCATAAAAGAAACCTACACTAGTTCTGCAGGAAAAGAATACATCTATCTCCTTATTTAAATGAATGCTAGAAATCGCAAACTCTACTTAAACCTATACTTTCAACCTAGAACATCCATTATAACTATTCTTGCAGATGCTGCAGGAACATTCATAAGGTACAATGCTGCAGGAAGAAATTGTAACTTCTATCTAAAATACTAGAAATGTTGGAAATGCTAGAAGGAAATCTATTCTATTCTAACCTATTCCACCTCGCAAGTGGGCCCCTTGGTTGATTTCTGCTAATCTATTAACACAGAACGTAAACCAAGAATTACTTCATTGTATTTCAAAAACTCATTACATAAAAACAATACATGCAACTTGAAATAGATTGATGTAAGATATAACAGTTTTCTTCCAGAAACTTCTTTCTCTAACTTTCCTATCTAACTTCAAACTATCGGTCCAATCCCTATATATAGAGGATCGAACACTTATTACAAAATAGAAAATAAACTATCTTGTTGAAAACATGCCGGAGAAGAAGATGGAAATGCAACAGCCCGTGGTGTGGGTAATAAAGCTCGGGCAACCAGTTCAACATAATATAGTGTAGAGGGAATATAGCAACACTACATCCCCACATCCTGGAATAATGGCTCCTCCATTGTATTAGCCGTGTTTCCTGGTGTTGTGATGATCACTCCGTCGTAGCTGGTCCTCAACAATCTTCCTTGAATGTTGTCGACCACTCTCCAGCCGCTTTCTCTCCTGTCAAGTTAGTTATGATGCAAAAATATTCATGCAACAAGCTTAATCAAATTAAATCCAAATATTAGAACATATATTCTGATGGTTTTATGAAATACTACACTATATGTATAATATTAGCAAAATATGTCACAAACATCTACCCATGGTTTATCAGTTCTATCTGGACTTTATCACAAGTTTTGACTGGCTAGGCTCTCAAATGTTTTATCAGAAACCAGAATAGAGTATTTAAAATTATACAAAATAAAGCCAATAATTTGGCCTTATCAGGTAGGATCGTTGATATCCTTACCTTTTGAATCAACATCACCCTTGTTTTGTTGGCTTCTAGTCTGTACTGACATGAAAGATAAATGTAATCGAGAATTTGAAAAGATTAGATTGATAGGTCAATTCCAAATATCACCAAATGATCACTTGTCTAAGAGATTGATGAGATATATGTTGATGAAAGACAACTGAGCCAAGTATAAGGTATCGAGATTGAGACTTGAATGTCTATTTGGTGACACTTGTGATCGAGCTGATTGAGATTGATTTTGGGTAAGATAGATTGTGACAAGTGAGATCATTCCATAATCTAGGACAAGAGATGAAAATGGGTCCAATCACTATGTATAAGACACACGATTAATGTGATAAGGTATGATAATTGATTCAAGCTACGTAGATGAAAGTCAAGATAAATGTAAGGATGTCAAAGATCAAAGGAAGATACTAGATTTTGATGAAGACTTGTAGGATGATTCCCACTGTGTAAGATGAAAATTCCCATAGGACCATACAACTTTCTGGTTTCAGGGTGTTTTGGTGTACGAAAATTCTCACTAGACAAAACGAAAGGACATGACAGGGTTGCCACTTGATTTTGTGTGAAAAATTTGGACAATTGTGCAATTCTGATGTGATAGTGTCTTATTTTCTTCTTGGTGTCAATTCAAGGTGATTCAAGCACATAAAACACAAAGGAGGGAGAATCAAACATGCTTTCTATCCCTATAGTCAATTGGCTTAGTGAGAAAATCCTCTCACTAACTTAGGTACACACACAATAGCTAATCAAAATACGACCACCACCAGCCATGCAATGGGTCTATTGATGTCGTACTACCTGACTTCAAACGCTAATGGGGGAATGATATGGAGAGTGTCTTGGGGGACTTACTATATCCCTTGCACTTGGATTATCCCACTTTTGGAGGTGAATCGGGTAGATTCTAACATAAAGGTTATAGTAAGGGCATATGTTTATAACCATCTCTCATAGTCTTGCAAAGCAATATTGAGGCATATAGCTCTATGGGTATGAATGAGTGTAGTATTTAAAGAAATATTGAAGACTCTCAGCTCTACAAACATACAATAATGTCTAAGGATCAATGAAGTGATCAAAAGAAAAGAATGATTAAGTCTTTCGATACTTTAATCTCAAGGAATCGTCTTTATTATAGTGAGGTGGAAGGGTTGGATTCTACCTTTTCCTCACTTGGGTCATTCCTGAGATATTTTTACCTCAACCAGAAGGCCCTCTAAATATAATGCATGAAATAAATTGGATATCAAAGAGAAGGTCTCAATTTTTTTATTCTCCCTCAATGAGGAGAAAAGTATAATCTCCTATTTCCCTTTGTTTTTTCCAAACACTCCAAAATTATCCCAAAAGATTGCTTGTCAAAGACATGTCAAACATTTCTAGGTTCCTAATCTTTCCCCAAAAGTAAAGAGAGCATAATCCCCTAATGCTTAACTTGACCCACACAAGAAACCACCTAATTAGACTATGTGCCCAAATAACATTATAAAGCATAATCGTTTGATTGGTGTGAACTTAGGCAACCTACAAACATCACAAGCTTAGTAGTCTTAGTCAATTTTATTCTTCAAAGCATCCTACAAGCACAACAGAATTAGTAGTTTGCAAGAAAGAGTGTTTTCAAGTAGTGTCTCTTGGGCAAGTTAATCTTCTACCAAACATCCTACAAAGATGTGTTAGGTAAATGTCGAAAATATTATGAACTTGGGACCAAAAACAATTCATGCACCATGGTGGGAACCAAAGATGTGTAGTTTAAATGTGGTATTGACCTGAAAATAACCTACACTCAATAAACTATTAACTTAGGGGTCAATAATCATCAAATTTAACTTCAATATTGTGCAAAACCCCTAAAATTGGCTTATTGCTTCCTAGATGAAGTGAGTTTGATTCTTAATAGATGCTCATCAGATTGGCACAACAATCAGTGACTAGACTAATCCAAAATGGAAGATTAAAAGGTAGCATGATGCATGAACTTGCATACTTTTCTCTCAAGACATAGAAATGATATGCAAAATGCAACTAAGATGATGAATGAAATAGCATGAGATTAATCTAGTTCAAGATGCAGTAAATACTAAGAAATGAAAACTAAGATTAAACTATCTAAGAACTAATGAAAATACTATGTTGGGATTAAGATGATCTTCTCAAAATGAGTATACCCTAGAATCAAAATGACATTACAATGTTGCTTCAACAATGCATCTTCTTTTAACAAAGGAGAGCTATCCCTTTTAGAGAAACTTCCTCAAAATAGATGGTTGAGATTTGACCATGAAGGGGTGGTTGAGATGCACTCTCCTTCAATCCATGTGAGCTCTATCCATGTGAGAGGTTATTTATTGGTCAAAGTTGTGTTTTTTGGGGAAGGATAAGGACAAATTTGGTCAATCCCCTTTTAATCACTTTTTAATCAAAGATTAAGTGTGCACACCCATGTGTGAATGGGTTCATTTAAAAAAGTGCAAGAACTTTTATTTAAGTGTGCAATGTATAGTGATTAAATAAATTTTCAAGCTTTGGTTAGGATTAAATGTATGATTTGACTCAGGACCTTGATTTAATTATGCAAGGGGGATTATTAGGGTTTGCTTGCATGATTAAGGTCTAGCAGTGAATTCCTTTATATTTTAGTATTTTTAAGGCCAATTAATTGAATTAGGGGATATAGGTTTACTAGACCAAATTTAAGTGATTACAATTGCAATATGTATAAATGGGAAATCATTTGTGATTGTGAAGGTAGATGTATGTGTATCAAAGAGAGATGTATGTATTATGCAACTGAGGCAGATATTGTTCTTCATTGGAATTGTATTGGCATTGCAGATGTTGCAAGTCAGTTCGGTTGTATTGGAAAGTTTGTCCACCTTGGTTAATTGTAATCAAAGATTGGTCAGTGAACCTAACTGAGGGTCAGATTGTTGTTATTGTATTGTGAGCACTTTTCTCTAGGAAGTGGGCCTGTGAATGCATGTGCATTCCTCCTTTTTCATTTTCTCTTAATCGGGCATTACTTTTAGAAGAGTACATTTATCTTGTGGGTTTGACTCCCCCCAGGGTTTTCCCTTAACCTCATTTCCTTGAGAACAAATCTGGTGTTGTGATTTTTTTTATTGTGGATCTTGCATTATTGTTTATCTTTCAGACCTATAATTGGATTAATTATATTAAAGTTTTATGAATTGTGAGTATAATTGATTCACCCCCCCCCCTCCCTTAGTTGTGCTTGCCTTCTTTTGGGCCTAACAACATCCTCATGTTGAATATAGATTTTTTCATCGTACTACCTCTTTAAATGAATGTCTAATTTTAATAAGATTGGATTGTGATCTAACTTTAGACTATCCCTAACTTTAGAATGGTACGGTGTTGTTGAAGATTGATGAAACTTTGGATAATGTTGTCAATTTTATTATGAGGCTAGTGATCCTGCATAAATTTTCTTGATGTAGGAAGGCATTTTGGTGTGTTAAAGTTTTGCATGTAGTAAGTCCTCCTAGGTTCTAATCATGCATGCTACTTAAGTTTACTTAGCGACCACATAGGAATATTCCCATTTTTTGGACTTATCATTTTATCAAATTTTCATCTCTAGAGTTCCATACACCTTTAGTATATGTGTTTCACAATCACCTATCTACCTTTGAGAGTGGTCCACCTTTAGTGGACATGTGATACTTTCACCTTTGGAGGGTGATCCACCTTTAACGGACGTGTCACACTATCACTTTTCTGCATTGGGTGGGTGATAAGTTATTGCTCTATATATCATGTCATAAGATTCAGACATTTCTCATTATATTATGCCTTCCTATGTCTCACCTTGGCCTATTTAATCGAGGCGTCTCCTTTGTAATATTCAATGTAGAAAATTTAGTCAATTAAATTAATTTGAATATATTCTATTACATTCTTGGTGAGAATACGATTTATTCTTGTTATATTGATTCTCTCTTGTTATTGTACTTTCCATTAGGCCTCTATATTTTGGATGGCTATCTCTATATCAAAATCTTATATAGTATCAAAGCTTTTATACTATCATTGGTTAGTCATTTTAAGAGATTTTTGGTATAATTTGGGGATTTTATTTTTATGGCTTTCAGTTGTGTAATATATAAAAATGATGTAAAATTGGAAGAAATGGTGTTGATGTGTTTAAAGGTTTTGGGGGAAGATAATATTCTTTTCCTAGCCCCAAATTTCACAAAGGAAAGATCCACTTTGATTAACCATAAGAAAATGGTTAATTCACAAATGCATCAATCGATCGGAAATAAGAAGAAAGAAGAAATCCTTACATTCTCGAATAATTGATGAAGAGTATATAATAGATTTGAATTTATTAAAACCTTAATTGAAATCAATTGAAGACAAGTACTAACCTCAAAATATAGCAGATCTGGAAAAGCCTATTTTTGATGTATGTGTTGAGTTTCAGGAAATTCTGCAACAAGATCTAGAATAGAAACACAAAGATGGACAAAACCTAGAAATCTTTTCCTTTTCTGAGTCAGGTCAACCTTGACCCAAATGCGAGGGTGCAATTGTACCCCAAAATGTCAACCTTGACCTGCACCGCTCCGATGGAAAATCTGTTTGCAGATCCTAAAAGTTGGCTGAAAAGGGTATCCAAAACTGATCTAAAATTTGATGTCCTATACCTCTACCTGTGAGAAAAATGGTTTTGTTTGTTGGGGGGAGGGGTTTTCTTTGGCCAAACCCCAGTTTTGGAATTAACCTTAAAATATAATTGAAATTGCATAGCTAAACAAAGTAAATAAACAAATTCACCTTGCTTGTATAAAAACCCTTGTGGAGGATTCGAATCCTTTAATCCACAAGTATGTATGCACCAAATGAATGTAGAATTTAGAATTTAGGATGTCTCAAATCAATTTCTTTTAGATCTTCAACACCAATCTTGAATGGATCTTGGAATAGGAAGAGGCTTGCATGGATGTGGATGGAGAAATCTTCAACAAGAGGGCTCCATAAAGCTTGAATCCTTCAATGGATACTAATGAATCTCCTTGATGAATTGAATGCTTGAATGTGCTTGAATTATTAAGTTCTTGAGAGTATATTATTTCTTCAATAGATTATTATCTTTCTTCAAGTCTTGCTTCTTAGCTCATCTTTCACACTTAGAGAGAATGAGAGGAGAACGCTTCCTTATATACAAATCTAGGGCACAATCTTCTAGAGAGGCCTACATAGGAGAATTAAATTCCAATTAGACCTATACCCCTAGAAGTGGACCTATATTAAATATAATTTCAAGAGTCATTGCCTCGAAGACCGAAACAACTGACCCAGAAGCAAGAATTAAATCTTTCTAAAGCCCGACATCCAGAAACCCCAGAAACTTAAAATTGGACCCTGGGTCAGGGTCAAGTTCAACTCTGACCTAGGTCAAGGCTGAGGTAGACCTTGACCTAGGTCATGGTCAAGGTTGACCTTGACCCAGAAGGTCAACCTTGACTCTGAGGTCAAGAACTTCAAATCTGTAGATTAGGATGCCAGAAACAGGCCGGAGAGAAGTGGAAAATGGGGCAGAACGGGGGCAAAGCCAGATCCAAGTCAAAGACCCATTCAAGGCACTTGACATGACCCCAAACCACTTACTCAGAGGGCTAAACCAGTCCAAAATAGAAGTGCTTCCATTTTTTGATGATATATTTAGCCCCCACTTTAGCAAGAGTATGGACTCGATGCAAACTCTTGGTAAAGGAGATCATAAAGAAAAGGTAATCTTATTGCCATCAAAAGGGACAAAGGAATCCTCAAGCCCCCAAGGACTCAAGTATTTTTCAACCCCAAGATTATAATAACAAAGATATCACCAGTCAAAGAGAAAGAGAGAGGGTGTGATTAACTCATGCAATGAGAACCTATGTCCCATTGTGAATCACACAAGGAAAAAGTGCAACTGGAAAGATGGAGTTGAACTGCCTAGTGAAAGTGGCTACTCACTAGTCAACCCATCAAGGATTTACTCTTAGAAATATTCTACTCCAAAAGAGCAAAGCCAAAACATAGAGAGATCTAGTCTTAAGGACACCTTCCGACCTTCAGGGATCAAAATATTACAAATTGAAACTGGAGGGATCAAGAGATCCTATAAGGTAAAAATCCATGCTTTAAGGATTAGTCTCTAATCCGTAAAGGGAGAAAAAAGTTTTAAGTTTTGAAAATATTTTGAAAGTGCGTGTGTGCAAAAAGTGAGTAGAGCATATGCCCCCACATTAAATTCATTGCTAACACTTTAACAAGAGCAATGGCTTTAACAGAAACATAAACAACTCCACTGATTATGTTTCCACTACGAGATGCCCCCAAAGCGAAGACAAATCAAGGGAAATACCACATAAGCATACATAGAGCACATAAGGGATCTACCTACCGTGGGGTTAGTATGATCATAAGATAATATGTATATATATATGATATTATTGCAAATGAATTGACATCATTACCCAAAGAAAGAAGAACTACAATCACAATGGAGAAAAAAAAATGCAAGAGTTACTAAGAAGAGTCTTTTCAGACCACAACATGGAGACCAAAAATAATCAGTGCTACCATGTCACAAATCCAAGCAGACTACACAAGGAAAACATTTACAAACAATATCACAGGTACAACATAACATGAAAATAATATATAGAATAATAGAGATACATATAGAAGAATTGTACAACAGGTTTGATTCCTTTATCATCTTACACCAACAAAGTAACAAGGATCGTATAAAAGAATCTAACAAATATTTAGCAAACACAGTACGGGAGAAGCACAATAAAATAGGCAAACACATAAAAGGCTACCATGGAGGACAAGCCAATCAAGTGCATTTCCTACTCTCCCAATCTTGATTTATATCATTTAGGGAAGCTGGGCAACTCGCAAGAGGGACTATATCCAACAGAGTAGGAATAATAGCCAGTTCCAAACAAGGATCCTCTTGAGAATTGCGATGTTCGATACTAGGTATAATTATCAGTTGTGTGGAAAACATATGAGGTAAATCAGTATCAAGATCAATATTCTCATATTCATCATTAGCCTCAATAGGATCATCAAGAGTATCTTCTTCATCAAGATTAATCAAAATAGAATCTAAGATGCAAATAGAATCATCATAATTATTCATCTTAACATCATTATTAACATTAACTTCCTCCAACACATCAGGCATAGGCTGGTCAAACGAAGGTAAATAATTTTGAAGAACAGAGGCACGGGCCCTAGCTTTAGCCCGACGCTTCTTACGACATTCATTGGCATATTTGTTATGTTTTGTCTTGTTTGAAATATGTTGAGAACTAGGAGGAACAACAACTGGTTATTTCATAGGTTCTATGGGAGGATTAGTAGTACTCTTAGTAGGATGAAAATAAACACTACGATCTTGATTAACAGAACTAGAAGCAATGGATAAAGGAGGTATGGAAGGCGTAGTAAAAAGACCACGATTAAGATCTATCTGAGGCATGCTTAACTCAAGAATCTTGTGATGTTTATAGGCTTGATATGATCGAAAAAGGTTATCAGGTTGAGAAGAACATTAATAAGGTAATGAAGGCCAAAAGAAGTCAAGGGTAGCACAATCCCTAGGCCTAGAAGGTTGATATAAACTATGATTAATCATTTTCACTTCTTCATCTTGAATGAAATTAATACACTTATGGATAGGAGAAGCAACGACACACATGGTAGTCAAGCAAGGTAACCCAAGCTTAACTTGAAATTGATCAGAGGTAGGGACAACAACGAAGGTAGTGTCCACAAATTTTCTAGAATGTTCAACAGGTAAGTTAATAGAACCAAATAATGGATAGAGAAAACCATTACAAGTTTGAATCCACACATCAGATGTATCATAAGAATCACGTTGTAAGTTCTTCATAAAAAGATTTTCTTCAGTGATGAAATTGACTAAGGAAGTAGGATCAACAAGACAATAATGCATAGGTATCTTAGCAATCCTATCATAAATGTAGAGGGACCATCAGGAGCTTTAATGGTCTCAGAATCTTCAAAGGTGATTGAGAGTTCCCTAGGTCTTTTAGCCTTAGGTTGTTTTGAAGGTTTTGATTTAGGTTGAGGTGGAACTTTAAGTTGAGGTTGAGATTGAGGTTTGGGTGGAGAGATAGGTTGAGGCAAAACAACATGCTCCACATGGTTAACAATATGGTTGTGATCATCCATATTTGAATCATAAACAATATCTACAGAAGATGGTTGAACAATGGTATTAGTATCGTGTGTAGGCAAAGGATTCGTATAGATTTGGAGGTTTTGATTAGGAGGAGAGATAGATTTGTTCCTATTACCATCAAAATTATCAATAGATAAAGCATTATAATCAATTAAGTCTTGAACCTTATGTTTTATAGAATAACACTTCTCAGTATCATGGCCATTCTAACGATGGTATTGACAAAAGGCTTTGGGATCAAAGTATTTTGATGCCATCGTAGTAGGAAGAAGAGGTCAAATAGGAGGAAAAGTAATCATATAAGCAATCAAAAATTTACTCATAATAGAATGTAAAGATTCAGAAAGAGGAGTAAATGTATGATTTAAACGAAAAGTAGTGGATGTAGAAGTGGCATTGTTGGATGCAACAACAACCTGATCAACAACTATATTTGCTTGTTTATTGATTTTTACATATTTTTTAGGCTTCTAAAACTTGTTGGGATTAGGAGCAGCATCACTCTTATCAACTAGAACAGGAGCCATTGGAGTGTTTCTCTCAAATTGAATCACTTGTAATTGATAATGATGAAGCGTTGTGCAAAGTTGTTGAAAAGAGGTAAATTTGGTAAGAAGAATCTTATCTCTAATATCCTTTTGCAAATTTGAAATAAACATATATTGAATATCAATATCAGGAATAGGATAAGAAATTTGAGCATACAAATGCTTTAATCTACAAATAAATTTAGTCAATTTTTCTTTAGTATTATGTTTACAATGCATCAAATCAGTTAAGGACACTTGCAGACCAATGTTATTTTGGAACTGTTGAATAAAGGTATTGGAAATTTTTGGAAAAGAATCAATAGAATAAGGAGGAAAGGAACAATACCATTGCAAGGCCTTATCACAAAAGGTTCTAGAAAACAACTTGGCCAAAATCCTATGGTCATGAGAATAGTCACTACAAAGGATTTGAAATGTTTTAACATGAGTGACAAGATCTCCCTTACCATTGTAATTCTCAAGATGAGGCATATCGTCTTGCTGAGGGATAGGAGCATGAATAATGTCTATGGATAAAGGACTACCCATGTCACATGTAGGAATATTAAACTTAGATTGAGTTAAGGGTGCAAGTTGTTGTTGTAAAGAGGACATAGATTGAGCCAGATTAATGATTGTGGAATCATTAGAAGAAATAGGAGGCATAGAAACATTAGGAACACTAGGAAAAGTGTAGGAAGTGGCGAGAATAGAAGACACAACCGGTGGAACACTTGGAACCATAGTTGGGAGAGGATTGGAATAGGTAAAAGGAACACTATGGTAATAAAGTTGTGAGGTAAGTAGAGACACCGGTGGAACACTCACAGGAAGAGATGGAAGTGGAATATTTGAAACTAGAGGTTTGGAAAATGTAAGAGATGTAGTCACTAAAGGAGGAGTGTAAGTAGGATTGCTAGGTAAAGGAACGGAAGAAGGTTCCACACTAGTGATAGGAGTAAATCCTAAATCTTGAGCTTCTTGAGCTTCTTGAGCTAAAGGTTTAACATTTAAATGCACAAGATGAGTAATACCACGCAAGAGATTAACACCTTGATCACTATCACAAAGGACTTTCTTAAGAGCCTCAATAGCTTGAATAGAATCTTGATTATGGTTTTATTGAATAAGCCAATTTCCCATTTTATCAAGTTTAGTTGACAGTTTTTGAACTTGTTCAAGATGAACTATTAAAGCATCATCCTCATCATGAGATGAGTGAGAAGAGTTATGCTCCGTAGAAGGATTGGAATCCTGAGTGATCAAATTATCATCTGGGATCCTAAGGAAAGGAGATGAAGACTCGGGATCAAAGGAACCCATAAGTCTGCAACTTCTTCTAATTGGGATATTATAGGTAGGACAAGAGGTAGTAAATCTCATACACCAATGCAATGTAAATGAACTAAACTGAGAAAATCTAAATGCAAGAACATAAAAGAAAGCTAATCTAATATGCATGCAAGATTTAACATGAAATGTAAATCTAACACCAAAAAGAAAGAGTTGTCTATCGCGGGTTCACCAAAATGTAATATATAAAAATGATGGAAAATTGGAAGAAATGGTGTTGATGTGTTTAAATTTTTTGGGGGAAGATAATATTCTCTTCCTAGACCCAAATTTAACAAATGAAATATCCACTTTGATCAACCATAAGAAAAGGGTTAATGCACAAATGCATCAATCGATCGAAAATAAGAAGAAAGAAGAAAGCCTTACATTCCTGAATAATGGATGAAGAGTATATAATAGATTCAAATTGATTAAAACATTAATTGAAATGAATTCAAGACAAGTACTAACCTCAAAATATAGCATATCTGGAAAAAGCCTATTTTCTGATGTCTGTGTTGAGTTTTGGGAAATTCTGCAACGAGATTTGGAACAAAAAAATAGAGAAAAACAAAACCCAGAAATATTTTCCTTTTCTGAGTCAGGTCAACCTTGACCCAAATGTGGGGGTGCAATTGTACCCCAAAATGCTGACCTCAACCTGCACTGATTCGACGGAAAATCTGTTCATGGATCCCGAAAGTTGGCCGAAAAGGGTATCCAAATCTGATCTGAAGTTTGTTTTCTAGTACCTGTACCTACAAGAAAAATGGTTTTTTTTGTTGGGGGGAGGGGTTTGCCTTGGTAAATCCCCAGTTTTGGAATTAACCTTAAAATATAATTGAAATTGCATAACTAAACAAAGTAAATAAACAAATTCACATTGCTTGTATAAAAACCCTTGTGGAGGATTCAAATCCTTGGATCCACAAGTATTTATGCACCAAATGAGTGTAGAATGTAGAATGTAGGATGTAGGATGTAGGATGTCTCAAATCAATTTCTTTTATATCTTCAACACCAATCTTGAATGGATCTTGGAATAGGAAGAGGCTTGCATGGATGTGGATGGAGAAATCTTCAACAAGAGGTTTGCATAGAGCTTGAATCCTTCAATGGCCACTAATGGATCTCCTAGATGAATTGAATGCTTGAATGTGCTTGAATTATTGAGTGTTTGAGAGTAGATTATTGCTTCAATAGAATATTAGCTTGCTTCAAGTCTTGCTTCTTAGCTTGTCTTTCACACTTAGAGAAAATGAGAGGAGAAGGCTTCCTTATATACAAATCTAGGGCACAATCTTATAGAGAGGCCTACATAGGAGAATTTAATTCCAATTATACCTATACCCCTATAAGTGGACCTATATTAAATATAATTTCAAGATTCATTGCATCGAAGACTAAACTCGGAAGCAGGAATTAAATCTTTCCGAAGCCCGACATATGGAAACCCCATAAACTTGAAAATTGGACCCTGGGTAGGGGTCAAGGTTGACTCTAACCTAGGTCAGGGTCAAGGTCGACCTTGACCTAGGTCAGGTTCGAGGTCAACCTTGACCCAGAAGGTCGACATTGACCCTGAGGTCAAGAACTTCAATTCTACAGATCAGGATGCTAGAAATAGGTCGGAGAGAAGTGGAAAATGGGGCAGAATGGGAGAAAATCTAGATCCAAGTCAAAGACCCATTCAAGGCACTTGACATGACCCCAAACCACTTACTTAGAGGGCTAAACCAGTCCAAAATGGAAGTTCTTCCATTTTTCGACGATACAAGTTGCAAGTAAAAATTAGAGCTTGCTGGTACAAACCTAAGGTCACCATTGGAACCAGAAGGCCCTAATTACCTAAGACTGGTTGTCAATATATCAAAATTGGAGTAGTTACCTAAAGAAATTTAAAAAAAAAACAATTGCTCTCCATAGTGGTACAGTCGCCATAATTTATGTATGTCTTGGAGGCGATTTTCAAATAGTGATATCTAACTCATTTGGGCTCCTTTTTTAAGCAATTCTTCTCATTTGGACAAGAATTCCCTTCTCTAAGAAATGATGCATGTCATTTTTATTTTTGGTGCTTGAATTTTTCAAAAAAATGGGTAATTCCCATTTTTGTAACTGTACACACCTACAATTGTCATCACTTAATCAAATAAATATTTTATTTATTTAATTATTTTAACATAATTTATTTGTTAATTAAATAGATATTTGCTATTTAGTTAATTAATTCATTAGTCTTTTCTTTTTTTAATTAAATAAATGTTTTAATTTTTTAATTAATTCATTAACCTTTTTCCTTCCATAATCAAATAAATATTTATTATTTATTTAATTATCTGACCTTGTCTTTTTCTTCTATTGATTAAATAAATATTTTTATTTATTTATTGAATTCATTAACCTCTTCTCTCCCATATTTAAATAAATGTTTATTAGTTATTTAATTATCTAACCCTGCCTTTTTCCTCTATTAATCAAATAAATATTTTAAATTTATTTA
The DNA here is from genome assembly GCA_018584345.1 of Thuja plicata. Taxonomy (NCBI): domain Eukaryota; kingdom Viridiplantae; phylum Streptophyta; class Pinopsida; order Cupressales; family Cupressaceae; genus Thuja; species Thuja plicata. Next base: position 1,035,384 of record MU227004.1, read on the forward strand.
ATTAATTCATTAGCCTTTTCCTCTTGTTGGTGTAATTATTTATTCACTAATTACACTTTACTTAAGCTTGCTTAGGATAATGCATTGCATAGTAGTTTGAATTTGAGACACCTACGAGTTTGCACCTTTATTTGCACATGGTGTAGGAGAAATTCCACTTTTGGTGGTAATGGTTGTTATCACATTTCCTCTTTATGTGTTGTCTCCACCTTTAGTGCACTTATCACTTATCATCTTCCACATGTTTTACATACTTCATTGCACAATGGACGATTATCCACCTTTGGTGGATATGTGCTTCCACCTTATGTGGGTGATAAGTAATCTCTTTCATATCTCGTAGTTATCATGCCTTGCCTATTTAAGTAGGAACTTCTACATTGTATATCAATTAAGTTCAGTTACTCAGCTTTTTTTTTTTATCAGTAAGGGTTTTTTTTGTATTTATATCAAAGCATATTACATTATCATATTCTGCATCCATAAAAAATATCCTACTAAAGTATATTTATGGGCATTTACCCATCTTGTCGAGCCAATACTACTACAAATTTAACTACAGTCTGTACATTTGAGACATTCAACTACTACATACAGCTATTATCCTAGTAAACTTCTAAAGGTTGTTGTCTTTTTCTTCAGCCGCTCTGCAAATCCGCCTTCATGCTAAATTGGGCCAAAACTTTCAAAAAAATATATGGCTTTCTCAAACCACCATCCCACTGTGAGTTCTTCACGAATTTCAAAAAACCAAAATTGTAACCATCTTTACCTTCTCTCCTTAAGAGTTCTCCTTTGTAGGCCTTACACCACCTCGCTTATTATGTTTCCTACGAGGCACCTTTTGTGAAAAAATGCCTTCAATATCTTTGGTGCGGGCTTCCTGCTTCTCCATCTCTGATTTAAACTTCTCCCATCCCTCTTCAACTCTGCAAAATATCAAAGGCTTATCCACATTAGCTCTCCAATGCAAAAAAGGAATAAGCCCATATCTTCTTCCATCCTCTTCTTCCTCAAAATATTTTGAGAGGTCTGACCCTATCCCCAGAATTTCCCACTCCAAAATGGAGTCAAGTTGTCCTAAAACATCCTCCTCAAATAGGGCTCTGGTTACCATACCCACCTCATCTACACTCTTCCTGATTTCCAACCCCAAGGTGATAAACACTAAAATGTATTCCAGGTTAGTTCGGTGCTTTATCTTCCTTTCTTGAAATTGTTCACCTATCACCATGATAACCACTTCTACCATTGCTTTTGTCTTGGTCTTCAGCAGACCCTGGATTCTTTCACGGCTTGTGGTGGTACCCTAAATTTTGATAATTTAGAAGTCTCAATCCATTATCAAGAAGCATGTTTCTCCATACTAAAAAAGATCAAAGGAAGGAAGCTTTATGACACAAATAAATAGAAGTAACTAATCGAAGCCTTCAGAAAATGCTGGAATTTAGACCTGCTACAAAGATGATTTTGACAGAGGATAAAGATGGTC
>MU227004.1:1037754-1053213 GCA_018584345.1 Thuja plicata
TTTCAGTTTATAGTTTATGATATATTGTTTTCAGTTAGATTTCTTTCAAGTTCCTTGCCATACTTGAGAGAGAAGGTTGAAGTGTTTCTTATCTGCTATACAAAGCCTTGTAACTTGAAGGATAAGTAAGATATAGGCCTACCAGCCTTGGTTTTGAAGAGCCAAAATTGCAGAAGTTCCAACCTTGCCTTGGTTGTGACTTGTTAGTTGGCCAAATCACTTGGGTTTCCCAATATTGGATTGGCAAGTCCATAGGAAATCCAATCTGTTGATTTGAGCACCAACAGCTTGCAGGCCCTTTGAATGTCTTCATCTATTTCTTGGTGTCAACACTAAAATTTGCTTCCATCTCATTTTCCACTATCTCTACTTTCTCTGCCTCTGCAACCCAAATCTCCAAAACCACAATTGCTATAAGTGGTTTTCTTGTGGCTTCTTTAATTTATGCACTTACACATTCACTTTACATGTCATTGAAAATCATTCCAAACCATCTCATTTAATGCAAATTTTGTGAGCCGTCGGTCGCCATTATAACATATCAATGTCCCATCCCATCCACTTTTCTCGGGTAATCCTCCACCTTTGTGACATCATACATTCCTTCAAAATCTGTCCTTTCACCCACCAATTGATATATGTGTGTTTTTCATTACCCTTCAACTCCACTTAAATATTCGGTTTGAGCTTGTCACCTCATCATTAAACAAAATCTTACTAAAATCATCCCAAACAATATTGTTGGGTGTGTTAAATGTAATAGCCCAATTTTCAAGTTTGTCTGCTTCATTATTTCCCTCCCTTAATGTATGGGTAATTTTGAAATCTCTAAACTGGTTTAACACATAAATTACCTCCCTCAATACACTTTGAAGTTGCCAAGTATTGAAGTTGTTCACTTTGATTGCTTCAATTATCACCTTCGAATCTCCTTCTATCTGCACTTGTTGCAAACCAATCCACCTTCCAAGTTTTACAGCAAGCAGAGCAGCTTGCACTTCCACCATATTATTGGTTCCATGATGTAGTTTCATTGCTTCCATAGCAATAATATTTTCATTTGAATCACGAGCTATAGCTCATGATCCAGAAAAGCCCAGGTTACCTTTCGAGCAGCCATCAAAATTTATCTTAACCCACCCCGGGTCTGGAGGGATCTAGACTATATTCTTCCTACAAGTTTTGTCCTTCAGTAATATATTACCATCATTAATATATATGATTTTAATGCCCGACCATGCAATATGCACTTTTCTATCCCATAAGGAGAAAATTGAACTGGGTTTTTTTTATCTTACCGTTGTGCTCATCACCTCCTCTATAGCCCCATCTATCCTTTGCATAACTTGTTCTACTGATACTGACACGGTTTGAAAATCCTTCTATTCCTTTCTTTCCACAATTCCCATATTACCAAAGATGGGCATACAATCCATAGTCTAGATAAAGTAGAATTGTGGACTTGAGTTGGCCAACATTTGAACAATTCCAATAAATGGTTTGGTAAGGGTCCAATCCAGTTTAGTTTCCTTCTAACCATATCCAAAAAATTTTGTGCCATTTCACATTTCACAAGTAAATGATCCACATCTTCACTAGCATTTTCACACATCAAACATATGCTTGGTCCTATAAATCCATATAATTTCCTACATTCTCATGTTATTGTTTTCCTTTGGATGGCCATCCATGCAACAATTCCTGCCTTCTGCAAACAATCTTTGTCCCAACATAACTTATAAGGTCATTCCTCTATCTCCTCATCTCTTTCTAATAGATTATATCCTAGTTTTGTAGAATACTAACCACTCTTGGCTGCACACCATATAATTTCATCTTTTTCATCACATAGGTTCATGTGTCTCTCCATTAGAATATTTTCCAATTGTTCCTTTTGAGCCTCCTCAAGTCCAATATTATCAATACTTTTCCAACACCATTGATCTCCCATCGGACCATTCCTCACCTCCATATAATCTCTAACCTTGTTGCCCCATGTATTTTTCATAGTCTTGATAAGGTCAACTAAATTGTTATCTTCTACTATCACCGACTTCCCATTCCAGGAGTCATCCCAAAATGCAGCCTCCCTACCGTCTCCAATCTGTCAGGTTAAATGAATGCATACCATTGGCCTACATTTTAAGATGAAATTCCAAATGACAGACCCCTTTGGGGGATCCCTAACTATGAAGATTCACTTTTTCTCCATTGAGTCTAAATATTTACTTTTCATAATTCACACCCATAGCTGAGAAGATTTGGAATATATCTCCCAGACTAATTTTTCCCTCGGAGCTTTATTGATCAAGTGCCATTTTTGAAGACCAACCCCACCTTTATTTTTTGGATTGCAGATAGTATCCCAAGCTACTAAAGGGATTTTTGTTTCCTCCTATCCACCATTCCAGAAAAACTGTCTCATTCTTTGCTCGATATACCTTAGAACTTTTTTGGGGATCTTCAAACAACTCATAGAGAAATTTGGAATGGCATATATGACTGATTGTAGCATAAGGATACGACCTGCATATGTGAGCCATTTACCTTTCCAACTTTCCATCCTCTTCAAACAACTATCAATTAGATCTTTCTAAAGGTTTGCTTTAGAGGAGTCATCAAACAGAGGAATCCTCAAATACTTGGTAGCATTCATGCCTTTATTCCCATGATTCTGCATTTATGTTGTTGCACCGGGGGGATGTATTAAAAAAGATTTCTGACATTTCCCAATTTATGAATTGTCCTAATGCCTTACAATACAATTCCAAACATTCCTTTATTGTCAGTGCTTCTCTTGTTGATGCCTCCCCCATCAAATATGTGTCATTAACAAATTGCAAGTGAGTAACTGGTTCCAGTCCTCTAGCCACCACAATGCCTTTCCAAGTGCCCGAAGAGCCTCTAAATTTTATTGATCTCCCTAGTGCTTCAGCTAGGATAATAAACAAGAAGGGAGACAAGGGATCCCCTTGTTGAATACCTATTTTTGTGTCAAAGAAGCCCTGGGGGATACCATTTACCAAAATGGAAAGTCGTGGGGATGAAATACAGCTTGACACCCATTCAAACCAGCGGTTATCAAAGCCAAACCTCTTCAATATTGTCATGAGGAATCCCTTATTAAATTTATCATAAGATTTATTTATATCCAATTTGATCATCATTCCTGCCTTCTTTCCTATTTTTAAAGAGTGAATTACTTCATGCACAACTATTATACCTTCATAAATGGATCTTCCCAGTGCAAACCGACTCTGCTCCTCTGATATGATTGTTGGCAGCACCGATTTTAGTCTGTTAGAAATTACTTTTTCTATCACTTTATAAATTGTGTTACAAAGGGCTATAGGCCATAAGTCATCAAAGGACTCCTTTTTCCCTTTCTTAGGGATGAGAGATAAAAAGGTGTTGTTGAAATCTATAAACAGGGCTCCTTTTAGTCTTGAATCTTTCACCACTGCGTGCAGTTCTTTACCTATAATGTGCCAAGCCTTTTGAAGAAACAGGGTTGGGAATACATCTAGACCTAGAGCCTTATCACTCCCTAAATTGAATAAATCCACTTTAACCTCTTTCACTGATATAGCCTTCATTAACTAGTGATTTTGCTCCTCTGAAACTGTTGTTGGGATGACTCCTAAAAATTTTGAATCCTCAGGCAATCGCTCGGTATTTTGATTGAAAATAGAGGAGAAAAAGCTTACTGCTTCTACATTTATCATTTCTAGATTAGTTAACACATTTCCCTGATGGTCTTTTATGGAGAAAATTTTATTGAGGTATCTCCTACCCTTGACTAAGTTATGGAAAAACTTAGTGTTCCTGTCACCTTCGTGTAAACATAACTCTCTTGATTTTTGGCCCCAGTATATCTCTTCCCTTTCCAATACTTCATTATATTGTTCCTTTAGTTCTTTTTCCTATTTAAAGATCTTTGTATCCGTGCCTCCATTCATGGTTAATTCATTAACATTTGCTAACTCCATTTCCAGTCTAAATTTCTCATCAAAAATGTTTTTAAACACTTCACGATTCCATACTTTAAGACATTCTTTAAAGAAATGTAATTTCTTAAAAAAGTGAAAGGCTACATTACCCGATCACTTGGGTGTATTTTTCCACCATTGGGATAATAGATCCATTAACCCCTGCTCACAAAACCACATCTTCTCAAACCTAAAGGGTGCTCAATTAGGAGTAGCATCATCAACAATCCTCACAAATATTGGAAAATGATCGGAGCCTGTTATTGATAAGATCTTTGCCTGACATATCCAACTCATTTCTATCCAATCACCACCCAAGAGATATTTATCCAGTTTCTCTGCTATGTTTGAGAACCCCAATCTTTGATTGGTCCATGTAAATACACTATTGTTGTACTGCACATCTTGAAGTTCATTAGTCATAACAAAATCTGCAAAATCTCTCTGACTCTAACTGATCCACCCTTTTCCTCCTAGTTTCTCCTTTAGAGATGTGATAGCATTGAAATCTCATCCCATCACAAAAAAAACTATCCTTTAGTCTGTTACATATAATAGAGAGGGAGTTCCAAAGTTGTTTCTTCATAACTTGACTACACGTCCCATACACATTAATAGCATAAAACTTCATCCTAAGTTGGAAGGATGTGACCTCCACTAACTGCCAGTGGTTACCCTCCTCCACCAGTGACACATTCATCACTTCTTCCTTCCATGAGATGCCCATTCCACCTGAAGCCCCATCTACCTCAGTGAAAAAGCATCCCCATTTATTGAATTTCCTCAAAATTTATAGTTTCCCTATCCCACTAAGCTTTGTTTCCTATGAGAATATTAAATCTGGTTGGGTTTTCTCAAGGCACCACTTCATCAAATGCCTCTTGTCAGGGGCATTGCATCCCCTGACATTCCACAAAAGCAACTTCATTTCTTTCATGAAGAGGAAGAATCTCTTCCCCATCTTAGCAGTTTAGCCTGGTCTGCTGCATTACCAACCATTGCAAGTGTTACATGTGCAAGTTTGTGTCCTCTTTTCTATTTGGCCTTTACATTTTGTTTCTTCACCTACAAAGGGTTTTTTTGAATAGTTCTATCTTCTATGATATCTACCTGATCTTGTAACCCCATCTCCTCATGTCTTTCTTCCTCCTCTTGTGACTCATAATCAGATTCTGAAGCCCATTCATTATCCTCATTTTCATCATGTATAGAGGACTCCAAGTTTCTAATTGGGGAAATCTGAATATCTTTGCATTCATCAATATTATCACTACCCTCTTTCTCTAAATCCACCCTAAGAGTGTTTGACCCACAGGTGTCATCCTTTACAGAGTCAGGTTTGCAATCTCTGTCCATGTTCCTATCATTGCATTTTCTCAGATTTCTTTGAATCACACCATGTTCCATAGTGTCTGGGACAAAAATTGAAACTTGTCCATTCCTTAGGGTTCCTGGTAAATCATCACTATCTTTTTAAAAAAAAGGTGTTTCTTTCACCAGTTGAGTAGATTCAGAGCTATGTAAACTCTCTGCTTGTAAAGTTGAGTCTACATGAATACAACCCGTAGCAGTAGCATTTCCTTCTGTGTCATTATACAATTCTTGATAGGGTCTTTCTATTTCCACCCTATTCATAATCATTTCTTCCTCATATAAGATTGACCAAGCCAAAGTTCTGATTTTCTTTTATCCTAAATCCTTGATCCAATCAAAATTGTGATTAACATCAAGCCCTTTATTTTTATTTAAGCCCTCCTCCCCCAAAGGTTCTCTTTCTACGCTTTCAACTTCAATCTTGAGCCTCCATTCACCATGAACTAACCCTAAAACCACATACTCAGCGATTTGATAACAGTCCTAAATTTTCACTAGAACCTTAGAATATGAATAAAAATCATTAGCATCCACCTCTTCTTCTGAACTGATAAAGGTTCCTTGACTGTTTCCTATAGCTATCAAGGTGGTTTCATCCTTATACTCCCATGGCAAATTTTTCAACTTCAGACATATTGCTACCTCTTTAGCCTTTGCTACCTCTGGGTTAAAGTTGGGTTTCCAATCACATATATACAAACCCTTATTATCCAACATGTAAGGCCCACCTTGAATAACCCATTCTTTAACCATTTTTATGGGTAAAATAATCAATAAGAATTCATTAGCTAGGGTTTTGATTTCAAAATGACCTCCCCACTATTTTCTCATCTATCATTGTATTTTTGTGATGGATGGCCAAGGCCCCAACCATTTCATAAAGAAATCTTTATCTTGTAAGCAGTCTATAGATTATTTCCAGTGTTCATTATCAATCAAAGGGGAGGAATCTCTTACAATTTTGGGTCACCTACCTGTGTGTTCGGCCTATTATTATTGATTGGAGCCTCCAGGGTTTTTGAATCCATCTTGTTGTCCTTTGGGCACCAAATTTTTTTCTCGATCTGCTTGAAGTTGAAGGTTTGGGGGTTATCCTAACCTTTCCCATCTACCTCGAGGGAGCACCAATATTGTCCCTTCTCCCTCCATCCCAACTATTTTCATATGCCTCAAATCTATTGTAGTCAAAACCAAGATTGTTGATGCTCGGAAGTTTTGCCTCTGTATTTAAGCGTTGCATTCTATGATGGCTAAAGGGCCATCTCTCTTTATTTTGTCATTACTCCACGGAGGTCCCGTCCTCCTTCTATTCTACTGTGTTAGCCTGCGCTCCACTTCTAAAGGACCTAGTGACTGGTAAGACCGCCATCGGCTATTATAGTCGTTGTAGCAGTCAGGTGCCATTAAGATACTTTTATTATCTTAGTTACTCATCTATTGTAGCCTAGTTAGCTTGATTATTGTATCATTGATGAGAATATAGTTTGTCCTTGTACACATTGTCTGTCTTTCATTTTTTTTATTCATTGGCCTCTAGATCTTGGGTTGTTTCTATTGGCAAATTCTTACATGGTATCAAATTCATTAGAGCTCTCTTGTGTAGCCTATTTGGAGATATCTTGGTGTGCTTAAAGGAGGGAATATTTGGAGATGTCATGACCAAAAATCTTCAATAGAATCCTATGCAAAATTCAAGATCACCATCGGTCCAAGAGGCTCTTCTGACTAATTTTGACTATAAATTCGCCTATATTGGATGAAAGTCAAATTTGAGGTAAAAAAAGTAGTAGATCGATCCATATAGCCCGATCTATCATTGCTGGTATGATCTGTGAGATTTTTTATTTCTACGATTATACAATTTATTTTTGTAGTTGCAGTTATTTAAAAAAAAAATTGGAAATTTTTTTGGGGCAGAAATCTTTGTTTTCCTTCTCGCAGGCATTTGTCAGCTCAGTAGGATTATCTATACACAGTTTATATGGATTGTCTATCAAATCTTGCAAAAAAAACTAACCAAGTATCACCCCTTGTCAACCCTTGGCTTTGTGTTAGAGCAGTGTATTTTTGCATATAAAGAGGCAAAAGCTCCCAGTTCCCATCAATATGGGATTATTTATGTTATCTCTATTAAAAATCAGTCATTGCGCGATAATCATTGAATGTAGTTGGAGATACATTTCACGACAACAAAAAATACCTAGCCTTGAGGCAATTTGGCACTCAATATTTCCTAATCAAGAAAAAAAATCCTCTAGCAACTCATTGGCGATCAAACTGACCAAGTCTCCACCAATAGCATTCCCAGTGCTTCAGAATTTTCTCGGTGTCATTGTCAAAATAAATGATAAAGAATTTTTTCACGTCATGCATGTGGGACAATAAGTCACAATACATTCTCAGTCCATAGAGAAAAACCATTATGTAGAAGTATTTCTAAGGGGTGCAGAACAAAACTGGATCACGCCACCTATACAAGGCAGCTAGTGCAATCATTTGACATGTAACCTGTACACCTGGCCACATTAGCAAATTGTCCAGTCATCAGGCCATGTGGATGCTTTCACTATGACAAATAGAGTGCCAAGTCAACACTCACAGACTAGTAACTAAAAAACACATGTCATCCTACATGTGCTATAGATTCTAAGCCATGTAATCTACTTTCCATGTTAGCAGAATGACATATCACATCATCACCCAATTGGCAACCCACTCAACCTAATCATATGGTGATGTCATCATTTAGGATCATTAAAATTGATGCCCATTTAACTATCATCTACTAGGGGTTATTGGATTTTTGTGATGGCCATATGAGCATCCAATTTAACATTTAGTTGTATTGACATTAGCATGGTTTGAAATTTCTCCCCCTTCACCATCAAGCTTTTTAATTTTGTAGTCCAACTTTGAAGGCTCATAACTTGCTCATTTTGACTCATTTTTTCAAGAAATGTTTTTTAATTTGGGGTAGAAAATTGTGATATTTCTAGTGGTGGTGTTTTTTTCTAATTTTCGAGCACATATATGTCAAAAATTGTTTTTCATGATTGTAATTATCCAAACCTAATTTTTGCAACTTCCAGGGCTCCGTTTAGGCTCATACAAACACATTTTTAGGTGTAATTTTTTTTTAAGTGCATGAATTTTTGTCTGCTTATCATTTATGCTATCAGATTATAGCCATTGTGAGTGGACATATCACTTTCAATATTTAGTCTTTTTTTCCATTTATGATAATTGTAATGATAGGATTTAGTTGGATCTTTAGCAATATTGTTTTGAGTCTGATTTGGCCTTATCAAGGTAGTTGTAATCATTAAAATTAGAAGTCAACTTAGCCTTATTTGGCCAAGTGGGTTATGGGGGGTAATCATTTGTTGATCTTAATTTGTAATTTGAAAAGTGTATTATTGATGTAATTATGGGTTATAGAAGTCATCCCTCTGTAATAACTTTGACTAGGGGTAATTAAAAGTCATGGGAAAAAATGAATCATCATATATTTTAGATGGCTTAATCTGTTGCCTCATCTTTATAGACTCATTACTAAGCCAAAGTTAGAGTGAAATCAATTAATTTGGGGATATAATAATAATCATATTGGAATATCGATTTGTGAAAGAATCAATTTGTTTCTCTTCTATGACATCTACCCCTGGTTCAGCCGTATTGAGTGCCCACGCAAAATTTGGACCATTATTTGAGAGAATTTTGGAGACCACATGTTCCTCCATTCCTACATGATCATATTTCAAATTATCTCATTTCACTTTATAATTAAAACAATATTCCCTTTTATGATGATACCTTAAAGAAGATATCTATGTGGATTTATGATCGAAAGACTCCACCTATAGGTCCTACTTCTCTAGTTGATAGTTGAGATCACACATTCATCTCTTCTTGGTGATTCTAGTGAGTCATTTAAAGATATTTATTTGTCTTCCTAATTGGGATTCTTAAGTGCCATATATTGGTGCATTGTTTGTGCAAACTCATATTTTACATTTGGGAGACATACTTAAGGGGATTTCTCTTAATTTTGATGGTAGCTTCATCATAGCTGGAGAATCTTCTATGTTTTCTTTGGATATTGACACTCGTGAGTCTCTTTCTTTACTTGATATGTTGAATTGTTTGGTTTAGGTTGATTATGCTTATGTGATGGCTTCTTCAAGTATGGAGACTCACATTCAGTTTTCAAAGGCATCTCTTGTATTTGATGATATATGTGGAAACATTATTGTCACTTCATCTTTTTCTTTGGATCTTTTTTACAACTAGTTTACATTGGTTCCTTGTTATTCACCTTATATTGTGATTGGGAATGTTCTTGATTGGTTCATGACATTGTCATCATTCAAGGACATGACAACACATGAGAAGATTTTAGAAACATCATCATAATACTACATTTGGATTCCACTTCCTAATTCCTATCCAAAGTGGGAAGCATTCCTACATTTATGCTTGTTTTATCTTCTTCCCAAGGGGAGAAGTGTTGTTTGTAGGCATTAGACTATGTGTTGTCTTCAAGCAGTCACCATATTTATAGCATATTGTTAGTTATTGGGGGCCTATGTTTTCTCCTTCTTTTCTTCCTATGGAGGGATAATTTGTTAGATAACTAAGAGGGGGGGTGAATCAGTTAGCTCCAGTTATCCTACAGTCCCAAATTCTCCCATATGTATATAACAACAATTTCAAACATATAAATCAACTCGGTGAAATATAAACTATGATCTCAAACTTATCTTCAAACTCATCAACTCAAATCATCTACTCATCTATCGAGTAGCAGTAAAATGATTACTGTGATTACCGATCAATGCAGATAAAGTAATGTGTAAAGCAAAATAACAATCCAAAATAATCATACACATTAACACATAGATTTTTAGTGTGGAAACCCTGCTAAGGGAAAAACCACTTGGGACTGGTAACCCAAAATATTTCACTCTTCTAAAGTGAGCTCAAGTGAGCTCGGTTAAGAGCCAACCCTGTTAAAGGTTATAATGCATAGTGTTAAATGTGACCTGGTTAGAGGATTTATCACTAATAGTTCTCCCTTGACCAATAATTCACTATGGGGTGAACAATAAAACAATCAACATTCATTAGAATGTCATAATATAGACTTTCAAGTCCTACTAAGTTAAGATATTTTTCTGTAACAATGGTTAAACTGATACAATAATGATATGATTCTAATACAACTCTATTTGCAGATTTTCATATCTATGATAAGTACATAATACCTCTAATCAATTTGTTCACTTTAGTTCCTCTGATTCTTCATACTATGTTCTGCTCGGTAAATTCTCTTTCCTTTGTCGCTCGGTGTTGTCTGCAAAATTGCTCAGTTCTGTCTTCAACTAGTTTGATCAGTCATGCATGAATTTTGCATGTGTGCACATCATCATCTTAATGAATCTCTTATCTCTTATATAGACATCATAACACATTTAATTTCTATCCTTTAGATTTTGCTTCTTAATCTCCATCATTGATTTTTCCGCTTAAACCTTCCTCGGTAGTTGTGTCAAAAACACGCTTCAATCTTATTCATAAGATCATCCTTGAATTTTCATATCCATTTGATCATCATAACAAACCTTATAAATTACCTCGGAATCATCAATTTTCCAACCCATCATTTTAGTCGGCCTTTAGTTTCTTTTTATTGCTCGGTCAATACCATGATGTTTCGTTGATCCCTATCTCAGTTAACATTGTGCTCGGTATACACTATATTTACTTGGTGTTCACTGTTAATTGGTGTATACATAACTCTTTAGTTACCAACCACATAAAATTTGTTTGTTCCAGATCTTTAACCCATAATAGATGTTTGTTACCACAATGATAATCAAAATAATTTGACATCAATGACAATACATTAACTGATTAATGTCTATCATCACAATTATAACTCAGTTGATCATCAACAAAATGACTTCAAACATACATAATTGATTTTATATGCATAATGTATGTAGTCCTTGGGGGGTCTTGATTCCTCCATCCATGCATCTTATTTATTTTTCATCTCCCTTTTGGAGGGGAGTTTTATCACATGTGGTTTTCTCCTTTTCTCCACTTTATGAGAGATTGCATTGCATTGCATATTATACACGGGTACCTAACATGGCCTAGTAGTTGGGGCCCATCTTGCATTGTGATTTTAAGTTCATTCCCTAAGTTACACTTGAGAGGGGGTGTTGGTGTAATTAATTATTCACTAATTATACTTTACTTAAGATTACTTAGGATAATTCATTTCATATTAGTTTGGATATGAGACACCTAGGAGTTTGCACCTTTATTTTCACATGGTGTGGCAGGAATTACACTTTAGTGTGAAACATCTTATCCAAAATTGTCAATTCTAATACTATAATTGTAGAGGGTGCCAATGATAACAGAAAAAAATTTGTAGCACCCCCTAACCAAAACTTGTAAATCTTCACTAATCCTTTGCCTACTCATTTGGCCAATGTTGTTGACTCTAAAAGACTTAGAGACATAGATACTGATAACATATGTGATGAGGCCAACAACATTGTGAATTTTATTGAGCAACCTAAACTTAAACCTAAGCCCAAACCTTGCATTAACTTTGATTCCAAGGAAACTATTAAGGCACTCAATGGATCCCTATGCATTACTGCAAAAATTAGAATAGCTCTTATGAGGAGTGCTTGTTGATCTAGTATGCATGTTACATATTATTACCAAAGAAAATCTCTTTACATGATAGTTTCATCAGATACCTATGATAAATCTAATGTTATGATACTGTAGACACTTAAAAATGGCCTATTGCTCTAACGCAATGAGATTACTAACATTCCTCCTAAATCATTAAATAATCTTTCTTATTTAATCAATATGTGTCATTCTACTATATTCCAAAGTCAAAATCATCATTTCCCTTGAATTTCGTAATTTAGTAATTTTAATTATTCAACATCTAATAAATATTTCATCACTTATTCGTATACAAAATAATTAAATAATGAAACATTATTTAATTATCCCATGTCTCCTTATAATTAATTAAATAATAAAATTTAATTAATGTTCCCCCATCACTAATTATTACATTTATGTAATAATTAAATCAAATTTTATCTCATGATTAAATAAAAGATATTTATTTCATTAAACTAATTATTCCCCTCTCATGATTAAATAAATTTTATTTATTTAATTAAACTAATAATTCCTCTCCCATGATTAAATAAAACATATTTATTTAATTAAACTATTAATTCCTCTCATAAATAAATAAGTAATTATTTATTTATAAAATATCCCCACATATGCAAATAAATAATTTATTATTTATTTAAATCACAATATCCTCCTAAATCCTAACTTGCACTCACTTTGAGTTATCTTTTCAATCAAAACTCTTCACTCCACGAATCTCTCTCCTAACTCAGTCTCCTATTCCACCTCTTCAGACAACCCCTCAACCAGGGAAGTCAATTAGAGTTGAACTCTCACTCTCTCTTGAGTTAGCTCTTCCACCTCTTCATTCAATCTCCTCAATTAGGAAAGTCAATTAGAGTGGAGCTCTCACTCACTTGAGTTAGCTCTTCCACGTCATCTAGTCAATCCCCCAATCAAGGAAGTCAAGCAGAGTTGAACTCCTACTCACTCTGAGTTCAAGTCCTCAATCACGGTCAATCAACCCTTCAATCATGGATTCTTTATTGAAACCCCTAAAATATTATAAATAGAGAGCCAAACCTTTGATTTTGGTAACCACACTTGCTTTGAATTCTTATGTTGGCACGATCTTGAGCTCAATTTTGAGAGCCCACATTACATAAGAAGGAGAACAATAAAAGAGGAATTATGGGTTGCATGTTCTTTTATGTGATTTCAATATCTTGATTTATGTATCCAATTCTCTTGTTTCATTTCCTCTTTTTATATTGGGAATACTAATTGCTCTAATAATCTCTTTGTGGCTGAGATGTTCTATGTTATTGTAGGTTTTTAAAGATTCTATTATACCCGATTACAGATACATGATGGATTTACTTTTCCTACCATAAGTTCTATTACCCTTCCCATAAAAGTTGATACCAAGTTCTTAGATGTGACCTTTGACATCATCCTTACCTCTTGTCAGTTTCAAGTGAGATTAAGACATCCTTTTATTGGTTCCATGAAAGCTATACCTTCTACTGTCAGTAAGCATTTGAATTTACCTCATAAGGGACATATTATCACAATGAATTATAATGTTTATATGTCATTAGCAAGATGCAAAAACTTCACCCTATTATCACGGGGATTTGCACCTGAATGCTTAAGTGTGATACTCAACAATTTTGTGCAACATAGGAAAAATTATGAGCCAGTGGGTTCCTCATTGTGTAGATGAACCTGAGTTATGGATTGGCTTCCCTTTTGATTTCCTAAAACTAAACTTGGTAGGGAAAAGGATAGAAGGATGCACTTGAAATTAAACTCTGACTAACCTATAGGTGATACACCAATAGACAAAACTCGAATGTAGCTGCAAACTCAAAAATCCCTCACTAAAGAAACTATATTGTCACACAACTCAACCAAACATTCTTTGAAATAAATATTCATATGAAAGGTTCCAATATTTTTAATATTTGTGAGAAGGAAAAAAGTAAAATTTTCACAAATTTGAAACATCGGGAGACTAATAAACACATTCACAGACTTTTGCCATAACATGGTACTTTTTGCATCAATATTGAAGGAATGTGATAAAATAAAGGTTAAATACAATATTTTGATAAATTAACTCATAATCAATGCCAAAAAATAGAAGAATGATCAGGAATGCCAATTTCTATTCTGAAAAAATAGGAATCTCTACTAGAAACTGTGAATAATAATAGCTCAATACAATATATGCCTATATTTGTAGAAGCAAAGTATGGCAAAAAGAAAGAACTCCCTAAAAAAAAATATAATCAAAAGACTTATACAAAGGCTTGCACCAACTCCAAATCCAAATCCAACTAAAAAGAAAATCATGTTGAGCTGAAACAAGAGTTATGCTTTAAATCATAATTAGCTAAGATTGTGGATCACGCCAAGAACAAGAAAATCAAGAACCTAGAAATGGTGATATCATGTATATAAAGAGACAACTTAATTCATTATGAATTAAGCGGAGTGAATGAAAAAGAGGATGCTAAAGAGAAATTGATGAAGAATAACTTCATACATTCCTAATCAATCAAGTTGAGGAAAGAGCTAAATATTTTTGTGGACACCGAGCAACAAAGCATAGCATCACCGAGCAGAAACAAAATTGGAGCAAAGGTATTGAAAAGATATATTGATCAGAATGGTTTAATGAGCTCACAATAGATCTGAACATTTGCAATTATAAGTTGTATATGTGAACATATCATACTATTTCAGTTTAACCATTGATTCAGAAAGTCTCTTAACCGAGCAGGATTTAAAGATCCTTTCTATATTGAGATACATCCCAAGGAGTATCAAAAATTTTGATCATGAAGATAGCATGAGATGCCAGATACCATTTGACAAACTAGGGTTTGGTCATATAAGGTAGCATAGAGATGCCCGATATCAAGTGACAAACTAATCTTTTAAATCCTCTAACAAGGTCACACCTAACAGTGTGTTTGTAACCTTTAACAGGTTTGGATCTTCACCGAGCTCACTTCAGAAGAGTGAAAATTTTGAGTTACCGGTCCCAAGTGGTTTTTCCCTTAACAGGGTTTCCACGATAAAAATCCATGTGTCAATGTGTTTATGAGTCATTATTTTAGTGTTTTGCATTACATGTAGCTAATCTGGATTGATCGGTATACTCTAAGTAATTTACTATTTTTTTTGGTAAATTGAAATACTGCTATTCAATAAACATTAAAAATAAGTTTTAATAGAGCACTCCGAGCAGTAGTTATTTGATAAGTATATTTGAAGGCATTCATCTTATAGGACTGAAGATAACTAGAGGCTTAACATTGTGGTACTAAGTTTTTTTTGCGTTGATTTATTGCAATATTTTTTAGGCCACTGATTCACCAACCCCCCCCCCCCTCTCAGTTATTAC
>MU227004.1:1060788-1076864 GCA_018584345.1 Thuja plicata
GTGGACTGGAGAGATGGGTGGAGTAACCCATGTGATCAGATTGGAGTTATCTCTTTGAAGATAAATGAATATTTAATTCATTTATTTAATAATTGTTTTCAACATGTGAGATAATTGAATTCTTTTTTATAAAGAATTGCTTTATTTGATGAAATTAAATTAATTTAATTAGAGAAATTTAATTAGTAAGTTTAAATATTTGAATTTAAACTATAGGAAATTGAGTTTAATTAATAATAATTAATCAATTAAAGCTAATTAATTATATAAAATTAATTTTGGGAATTTGATTAGTTGATTTGGGGAATGAATTTAGAGGAAAATAGATAATTAATTAATGATTAAAAAACCATTAATTAATAGATGAAAATTAGTGTTTTTAATGTAAAGTCGCAAGCCTGTCCATTTTAGGGTGTCTACAGAATCAAAAGGAAAAGTTAATATTTATCCATAGGGAGAGATTACATATGAAATATCCATCTAAGGGAAAGAAGTAAAAAAGGGAGAGATTGTTGTCAAAGGAAAAAGAGATTATCAAGAAGAGGAATAGTCAAGGCAGAGAACATATCAAAATAGAGACATAAGCTGCTACATCTATCCAGTGAAGGGATTGAAGATTGAAGAAACCACTCTACAAGAAACAAATCTAAGCTATATGAGCTCACCGAAAACCATACATTTGTAATAGTTACAATAGGAAATATTGATGAAACTGTTATATTTCATATTGTATTAGTAATAGTATAGTATGATAATGTAGTGTGTTGCCATCAATGCCAAAGGGAGATAATGATGACATGTAACTGATTGAATGTTTGAAGATGATAAGTTGATCACCCAAATGCAAAAAGATAATGCAAGAAATTAAATTAGTTAATGGATTGTATTGTCATTAATGTCAACTTGATATAATCTAATCATTTATAATCAAAGTTTCAAAGACTTCAGAGAATCAGAGAGAAAAATATTATGCTTTCAATAATGCATAAAATACAAGCATTCACTAAGTGACTACAAACATCGACGGCTAGTGGAACCCAATGGACAAAGATCACCAAAATTTAAGTCACAGTGGTTCCCGAGCAAAGAAACCGATTAGCATTATCGAAGAGAAGAATCACAAGCATTACCGATGGCCAGAATTACAGTGTTAACCGACGGGCAGAACTTTGCAGTGAAGCCCGAAGGACAGACAACACCAACGGAGAAGCCCGAAGGATAGACAACCCTGACAGAGAAGCCCAAGGAGAACTGGAGTGTTAACCAAAGCTATCAAAGAGTTAAAACACCAAAGTTAACTGGAGTTCAGAAATGATAAAATATCTAGCTGGCAGAGCTAAATATAGACTTAACTAGTTGTTATCATTGTTTTTATCGACAAGATAAAGCCAAAGATAAGTAAAGGATTTAAAGTTGTTTTATCCAGTTGGCAAGAAGGTGTCTACGAGATAAAACATGAGTTATGCTTTAAATCAGAATTGGATAAGATTGTGAATCACATCAAGAACAAGAAAATCAAGAGCCTAGAAACGGTGATATCATGTATATAAAGAGACAACTTATTTTATTATGAATTAAGGGGAGTGAATGAAAAAGAGAGTGCTAAAGAGAAAATGATGAAGAATAAATTCATACAGTCCTGATCAATCAAGCTGAGGAAAGAGCTAAAGATAGAGCATAGCATCACCGAGAAAAAACAAAAGTGGAGCAAAGGTATTGAAAAGATATATTGATCAGAATGGTTTAATGAGCTTACAATAGATCTGAAAATTTGCAAGTATAAGTTGTATATGTGAATAGATCATGCTATTTTAGTTTAACCATTGATTTAGAAAGTTTCTTAACCGAGCAGGATTTAAAGATCCTTTCTATATTGAGATACATCCCAAGGAGTATAAAAAAATTTGATCACGAAGATAGCATGAGATGCTAGATACCATTTGACAAACCAGGGTTTGGTCATATAAGGTAGCATAGAGATGCCCGATATCAAGTGACAAACTAATCTTTTAAATCCTCTAACAAGGTCACACCTAACAGTGTGTTTGTAACCTTTAACAAGGTTGGCTCTTCACCGAGCTCACTTTAGAAGAGTGAAAATTTTGGGTTACCGGTCCCAAGTGGTTTTTCCCTTAACAAGTTTTCCACGATAAAAATCCATGTGTCAATGTGTATATGAGTCATTATTTTAGTGTTTTGCATTACACATAGCTAATCTGGATTGATCGGTATACTCTAAGTAATTTACTATTTTTTTGGTAAATTGAAAGACTGTTATTCGGTAAACATTAAGAATAAGGTTTAACAGGGCACTCCAAGCAGTATTTATTTGATAAGTATATTTGAAGGCATTCATCTTATAGGACTGAAGATAACTAGAGGCTTAACATTGTGGTACTAAGTTTTTTTGGGGGTTGATTTATTGGAATATTTTTTAGGCCATTGATTCAACCCTCCCCCCCTCTCAGTTATTACTAACACTACTCGCTTTATGTCTTTTCTTAAATCTTCAATGACATATACTGATAGGTAATTGAGGGTTTATTTTACTATGTGTTTCATAGCTGCTACTACCAATGTCAATGATGTTCCTTGTTATTAAAATATGATTTTTATAACAATGATTGCTTGACATTAATGCTTTAAACATCAAAGACTATGATTTAGTCATCATTGGCACTGGTTGTAACAATAGTATTGGTCACTACCATTATCTTGAACATCAATAATGTAGCCAATGTTTAAAATTTTTTTAAAGTCATAGATATTTTCATTTATTGTGAATATGTCTTGATGAACCGATATCATTAAAGCCATAAGGGATGCATTGTCATGTATATATTTTATCATTTTCTCTATAGGTTTGTCCTTTTACACCACTTGTTTGGCACTATTTGTCATTATAATTCTTCACTGTATAATAGAGTCCTTACATTGAATAACAACACCTTTGTACATTGCAATGATTGTTTTGTTAGATTGTTGTGAAGTCCTATAACAGTTCCATAATGTGTTCTTATTTATCACTAGTAGTATCTTAGCATTATCTTCATACATTTTTCCTTGCAATTTAATAAGATAATGACATACTTACTATCTATGCATGACTTACTATTGATCACAATGCTCTTATTATATTTTAGTAAAAGTATTACTCATTACTCTAATAATTAGCTTATGTATTTCACTGTTTGGCATTACAACCGTAATATTGTTATTATTTTTGTCTTGTTATCAATAGCAATCACAATTCATATACCCCTTTTCCATTTCCAAGAAGGATGTGTTTGATCTCTAATTATCATTATTATTTCCACCACACACTATATTGTTGTCTTCATGGTATGACTATGATGTTGTTATGAGAGTCTATTTAGTCTTCATATCTTTGGTTCTTTACATGAAGAAAATTCTATTAACTTATTAAACATTTCTCTTCATCAATTTTGTTGTTCTCTTTTCATAAAATCCATTGATTTGTATTTATACATTGCTTGAAACTATATCCATTTTTCTCCTTGAGAGATGCTTATAACTATTATTATTCATTCAATACTTGGTGGTTGCCCCTGATATATATGAATGTTTAATGACTATATATGGAACTATTTTTGAAACTCTTTTATTTTGGAACCTTGTTAACCATGTCAGGGTGACAACATCACTCACATAATCATAGTCTCATTAAGGAGAGTTTGTAATATTGAATCATGAAGATTCACTATTATGAATGTTGTTTATCTCCCTAATTGGACTATGATAGCAATTTTGATGCAGGGTTTGTACACCTTGCTTTGATTAATAATTTTTGAATAAGAAATAACAACATGTTAGGATCAACCCTCATGTGAGCCCATTTTATCCCACATGTTGTGATGTTTATGATATCAACTTAAAATATTCAATGATGATCATGATACCTGTACTTGCACAATGAAAAAATATGTTAAATAAAACAATGATTCTGATTTCCTCTCTGAATTGATACATTATGTGAGATAACTATACTTGTATTGATTTCACATATGGTTTGGATGAGGATCCATGAGCTATAACAAACTTTTCTCTCTCTTCTTCTAGAAAAACCTGGACATGAAAAACAATTTTTGGAGCTGAGGAGCTAAAGATACTAGCTTAAACCATGATATTCATCATTCCAGACAATGATGGGTCCCCTCCTCTTACTACATGTCTTTTCTATATATGCATATTTAATCTTCATAGTATACAGTTTAGTCATTCCCACGGCTTGTGTGGGAAGTATTCTATTGAAAATATGAATAAATAAAGCATTTTTATTTTAATCACTGTGTGATTCCTTTCTTGTACTTTCATTTACATTGAAACTAGAAAACACTTATTGACATAATACTCCTATAATGAAAACTTAACAAAAACAAATGTATACCTTTTCACTTTTATCTACACAAGATGTTTTAGCTCTATCTGATTAAGATGATGGGGAAATTAGGTAACACGCCCTTGCAGTATTTTGACCTAAAATAACTAAACTGTTAAAACCCCTGGAATACATGTGTTCCCCATCTTATTAAAATTTCAAACATGAAATGATATCAATCTTGAGAAAATCTAAGGATATTCTACCTATTCATCCTAGACATGAACTCCTTACACCTTTCATTCCTCCTATTGCTTCAATCCCACCTCCTATATCTTAAAAGCATCCAACATATTAAATCTCCCAATCTATTGATGTTCCCTTTGTTCTTCTTTCTACAAAGGAATAAAAAGAGTCAATTCTGATTGATCCCAAACCTTCACCAATTTCTAGTTGAACCGAGAGAAATCATATTGCTAAGATTGTCATTGAAGATGTTGTGTCAAATCCCACAAACTTTCTTCCCAAAATATATCCTCCTATAGAACACCAAATGATTCTTTGATCACATTCAATAAATCTTTGTCTAGCTCAATGGAGGAACAAAATATCAAAGAGATAAATTTGTCCAAACAAGGCAATTGTTCTTTTCGCATTAAAGAACCTATTGAGATTAATTTGGATGATGATATGGATGATAAATATTTTTAAGCTAACAATGTTGATGAAAATAATGTTGATTATGACTCTAATTATACATATGAGGTTATTTAAATCAATCATGAGCTTTCTTCAAGATTTTCAAAAGCATTAATTCTAGCTCCTAGTGGAAAATAAAGTGACTCGTCATTACAGCATGTTCCTTGTTTGGAACTCATTTTAGCTCCATATACTATGGTTTTTTTCTCCTCTTGCATCTTTTCCATCATCCCTAAGTAATGTTAAAAAATATTGGGAGACAAGTGATATGCTCGATTAGCTTCGCTTGTGCAATAAACACTTTTGTGTTTTTGCTTGTATGTAATGCACTTCCCCCATGATGTGATGCTTGATATGTCTTTGTGTTATGTTAAACTCTCTTTAGATGAACCTTTTTTCTCTATTATAACAAGGTAATAAAGGGATTTAACTTCTCGTGACAATCTTTTATCTATATCTCAATTCCTTGTAATGTTACATCTATGTTGTGTCGTATATGTGCTATTGTTGTGAATGTGTTTCTGTGTTGTCTACTTGGGGACGATGAAAATTGTCAAGATCTATCTATTCTTGGTCTTTATCATGTTGACCCAAAAAGAATTTTATGTGTTAATATCATGTGCTCTTCTTCCATCGCGCTTGTAATTCCATTACCTTTGGGGGATGAGGTTAATTTAATGCAATTATACTTGATATGCATGAGTTACCAAATGTATATATTGATTCCAATTTGAATTCCTTATGTGCTCTCATTTTAGTCATGTAATTAATTACCCTTGATATTGTCCTTTCTTGGTGGCATATCATAGTGGCAATGTACTTGTCTTTTGGATGCGTGCATGCTACGTTAAAGCTATTTCTTCGAGTAGTGTGCACAATCACTTTAACATGGGAGAATGCACTCCTCTCTTTGCTACACTTAATGCACATGCGACAATCAATTTTTATAGTTAAATTTTTCTAGTTACTTAGCAAATGGTTCTTTTTCTATGTAATATATTCTTTATGGATTTCCTTATCAATAATTATTTCTTTGGTTATGCTTTGCACTAATATTTATAGGATGAGCTGACTAGCATAACACAACTTGCTAGACCATTCAAATTTTATTGAGCCAACTCTCTACATGAATCATAATAAGCATAAACTTCCTAGGCCAACGTAGTCATGCCATGCTCATTCATCACACATGTTTCTCCTATTTTATTTCTATTAAATTGATAAGATGCCAAGTCACTTAGGGGATTGGAAATTCTTATCTCTTTAATACCTTGACAAAAACTTCAATGCTATGTTCTACTTTACTAAGAGTGTGAATGTAGGTTCATAGTCTCGCTAAAGTGGGGGATAAATTTATCATCATAAATTATATCTACATACATTTTATGCTCAACTAGGCTTCAATTTATCATTATTAGCTTCCCATACCCGATCATGCTTGATTTTTATTACACTAGTTCAAATTTTGATTTCTCCCTTACATTCTAGACCTTGGGCCCTTGACCTCACATTTTTTAGGAGGTCAAGGTCACCTGGGGAAACCTTGTCCCAAGATAGGGTCGCTTGGGGTGACCTTGACCCAGGATAGGGTTACCCAAGGTGCCCTTGCCCTAATAATCAAGGCCCAAATCTAAATATTCTAATGGCTATCTTGTGCAAGTGGGAAAGATTCTTTAGTATAGGTATGCTTCAAAATTAGTGTATAGTCCTAAAAAAGTAAGCACTTTTTATCACCTAAATAGAGCACCCTTGCTGAGTAAACTCGGCCTATCGGTGAACATGGGAAATCCTCCTTGAATGTGGGCTCAAATATTATAATCTGACCTCCATAGTAAGTTGGTTCTTGTTAGTACCTCACCTAAACTTACCTAAACTAAGAATTTGCAGAGGAAAGGGTTAGAAGGATGCATGAAAATAACTCAAAACTAACTACTAAAAGATGATGCACCAGACGGTATCTTTGAGATTTAACAAATAACCAACACACAATCGAACCAGTAACAAGAAGCTACAATACTCAATAATCATACAATCCTTGCATCAACAATTTGTAAGAAGGCTAAAATGATAGTCCCTAAAAGGAGAAAAACTATATCACAATTCAAATTTATTTTAACACAAACTTTCAACCTGCAAGGACTAATACTTCTATAAAAGGAATCAACATGTGATACACAAAAATAGAAAAAAGAGAAGGCACAAGCTAAAAATTACAGCCAAAGGTGTTAAAAATTTATAAAATCTCTCTGAAATGAGTTACAAAAACACTTTGCATTGCCTTTGTAAATAACTTAGAACAAGTTACAAAACATCAAGCCAAAGGGAATAAGAACTCCCTATAAATGAACCTTCAACTCATACTTATGCTTTTACATCCAACTATCTCATTAATGAGGGCAATAAATTTTGGGTCAGATTCAGCCTACAAGGCCTATTTTGAGCCCTTCAAAGGACTTCAAAAAGGCATAAAAATGAATCAGAAGTCATGCCTCATTAATATCATCATAAATACCCTTCATCAATGCAGTCTTATCCCTCAAAATAGCCCATAAAGACCCCTGAAAAGTAATAACTCATTGTAGACTTTAACAATGCATATTTGACATTAAGAATCCCACCACAACTATTTTCATTTGCATCTTTCATGTGTTTGTCATGAAGAAGCTCTGGCCACTGCCGCTATGAGGAGGGTTTGGCAGGAGATTTCTCGGGGATTTGATGGAGTTCTAAGAGATTTTTTTATTGCAAATTTTATAGCCTTTTTTTTTAAAAGTATGTCTTAACTATAGGTGTGGATATAATTTCAAACTCTTTGATACGTTTTTACTTGATTCCACAAAATTTGAGCCCATACTCTGCATATCTTCTATGCCATATACAGGTTGTGGTTCTAGTCTGAGACTTTTATATTTTTTATGGGTGATGAATAATAGTTATTCCCTCTCTTTTGAAGATGCAGTTCATGTATTTGGATGCCATGTTTCCATTGTTACTATATGCTTCTGCTTAGCTGGTCGTGACTCTAACTCATGTAGACAATGGTCTCTACTATATATACTCCATGAAATGTCATAGTTTTTTATATGTTGATTTGGATGACCTCCACCTCTTTCAGACATTTAATTTCATGTATCCTAGGGGGTTTATCTTTGCATATTTTTAGGAGATTTCACTTTCTGTGTATCTTTGACATTATGTGATTCAATGTTTGCAAACTTATCATGGCTATGTCACAGGAAATTTGAGGCTTTGAGTTCATTCTTACAAGATGTGGTTTCTTTGTTTGAAACCCCTGTGTATACATGACTTCTTTGTGCATATTTGGATGTTTGAGTTCCTCTTAACCATGCTCTGATGCAAAATACTTAGAATGGAATTAAAAATCCTCATTATTTTGAGATGCTTGGTTTTTTTTGTATTGGTTGCCTATTGTTATTGAATTTGATGAATATTTTTGCTCCAATTTTCTTTAATATATTCATATTGATCTCATCTAAAGTTGTCCCTAAATAAATCAGATACTGCTTTGAAAGTTGGGCACTGTTCTTTATCTTGCAAAACATTGTTGTAGTCATTTGAAATTACCTTCTTAAAACAAGATAATTGTTCTCTTCAAATTTTGTTCTAGTAGTGATCATACCATGGCTCATTTCTTCTGTACATTGGTATCATAGTGACTCGCTGTATTTCATAACTCTATGATCTATGATTTATACCCTGTGCCTTCCCTGTCATGGTTTACTGATTTCTTATCATTTTCTTATCATTAGGTCCTTGAATGACCCTATACTATCCTTAGATCTTAAAACACTTTTTATCAAGGGAATGGACTTATAAAGTCAATAAAAAAAATTCTGAAAGAAGCACATACTTTACAACCATCCCCAAAGAAATCATAACAACCTATAGGTTTCATACATTCCTGATAACTCTCATTGAATGTACTTTTTGTCCACTGGTTGATGAATCATAAATACCACTGATTTTTCCCACTCTTACTATACTTATTAATGAATTTGTATCTTGATTGCTCCTCTACACTTTGTGGTTCTGTTTACATGCTAGAACATTGTTCTTCGTTGTTTATTGAAAAATATGAATTAAACCTTTGTTGTGATTTGGAGAGTTACAAATCCAATTTATGATGTTTTTCACAAATGAGTAGACCTTCCCTTTAATGGACATCTGCATTTCATGCTTACTTACGTGCTATTGAGAGCATCTTGATTGTTTTTTTCTCTTTATTTGTTGTTATTTCCATGAATCATTTTTTTTGTCCATGATTGAAAATTTGCTCATTTAATCCATAAATTTGTTGCTTTCATTTACATGACCACCATTTTATATCAAACCTTTCTTTGTATTTAATGTTTACTTTTCTTAATGAAGTCATTTGCACCTTTTTTTTTCACATTATCTATCCTTGCATCCAGTGACTCTATAACAACAAATTATATATCTCAAATATCAGTGAGATCTTTTAAAGGCACTAGCCTTTGTATTCCTTAAATCAGTAACAACTATTATACATGCTTTTGTTATTCACACCTCTACCACTCCATTATTTCTAGCTTCTTGTCTTCATGTATAGGTTGAGACCACTAGTTATTTACCTTGAAACTATCCTTATGATTATTGTACTTTGATCTTTGGATGGGTACTCTAATCACCATTTTACTCTGTGAATGAACTCTAAAATCCTCTATGCAAGTCGTGGCCTTGAGAGTACTTCATTGTTTGAAACACTTTAGTTATGTATTGGAACATTGGAGATCACTACTTCACAACCATATTGTCCTCTTGATTATTTATGCTTTCCCCTAGGTCCATGGTTGTTGTAACTACATAAATGTTTGAGCCTTAAGCTTTATTGATGCAAGAGTTATCAAAATGCTTTGATCAGCATGTTGTTATTGTCATGATCTGCAAGTATGCTCTTATGATCCTGTAAAAATGATTTATCTTCACATTTTAAATTTTATTGTTTCCATGCTTCTTTCCTTAATAATAAAACCATTGTATAAATATGAATATTATTATGTCAACAGTCATTGTATTTGAATATTCAATTGCACATCACCTACAACATATCCTTATGATCTACTCAATGACACTATAATATGGATATCTTTGCTTCATTGGCTAAAAAATGAACATTGATCTTCACAATGACTACTATTTACATTATTTTTGGTGTATCACTATTTTACCATTGCATTCTCTTAATCTTCTTTAGGCCATCTAGTGGACAATAAAATAATGCTTAAGTTCACAGTTGTGATCTTGTTTATCATTCACTATGATAATGTATTTATCCAGTCTTAGTGTATTCATGTAGCTATATTGACATTCTTTTCATGACATTGTAACTATCAATAAGATCTCATGTCATAACTTTAAAAAGGTTGTTAGCATTGGATGTTATTGTAGATGTAGATGCACATGTTATACTTGAAACACTATTATATCTCACAACCATGACTATCATTAATGATCTTTAATGGTTCTACACTGTCCTTTGTAGCAGCTATTATGATCTTGATTTATATTTCTTGTGTATATGTTGATCATTATGTGTATCTCTTTCACCTTGATATATATAACCAACATAGTATTTCTCTATAGCATAAACATTTCAAGCTTATCCCTTGCATAGTAATGAATGCCCATAAATTATTTGTAGCAATACTTTGTCTTTTATCATGGCACTGTACCTTTAATTTTTTGCCTTCAAGTGTATATCCTTTTTATGACTCTTTATGTTAGCTTGTCTGATTCCAGTAGCAATGTTATCTTTTGTTAATGCTATCATATATGTCATCATGTAGCACGTTGGGCTCAACCCTTGTGGGATCCACATTTTACCCCGTGTGCTCCAAGATAGACACTTATAACTGCACATGAAGCAAACAAGTTAGAAAAAACAAATGTATATGAATCTTGCTTTGATCCTTCTTATTTTTTTTTTTTATTTACATGATTAGCTAGTTTTTATCATGCATGTGAATAACTTGTTAGATTTTGCAGATGCAGGTATACTTAGTATATGATGACCCAACATTGCTTGAATCACTGGTCCAATGTTGTTCTTATCTCTCACATGCAGGATCAAAGTAGTAAGGAGGCAATGGTTGGAAGCAAGGCAAGCGGGAGGACTGAAGACAAGGCAAAGCAACACAAGTCGGGCTCTTCATCCAGGCAATGATGAGTCACCCTTTACTACCTATGCCTTTATTTTTATAGCATCTTCAAATGTATAATATGATTTTTTATTTCCATCATATTGGATAGTCTCACATCTTGTGTGAGACAACATTCATTTATATTGTCAATAAGATTATTTTTTTCTCAAAATTTCTTGCACTCTCTCTTATGATAGCAATCAACATGATGCAATGTAATAGTGTGATATTTGTCTCTTCTTATTTATGCATATGAATGTGATTCAACAGAACTAAAATGTACTTTAATTTAGTTTAAAATGTAACATCTCTACTTGATTGAGCTTGGTATAAAAAATTGGTAACATTTTTGGCGACATTTGTGATATGTTTGCCTACTAAACATTATGACTAGTTTCCTTGACAAGTCCATTGGGCACAGAGTCACCTATATTTGACAATAACTTCTGAAAAACACATCCTCCTCATTGGAACACCTCACTTCTACACCACAACCTCTCCTAATCCATCTGGTACATGTGTATGACTTATGATAGTGAACTAAAAGACTCACTATCATGAATGATATGTGTTTACTTGATGCATTAGAAGTGGTAAAAAAAAGTACACCTTATCAAATTATTTTAGTTAATTAAAGTTCATGAGGGGGTATGTATGATGTGCACCAGTGGATACATGTATTACTGCTTTATATGATGTATGCCTATCTAATGCAATTGTAGTTCATTACAACATTTTCCCCCTTCTCAGAAACAACTATCTAAATGTGCAACCAACACTTAGGGAAGGAAAACTAGAACTAATCTATGTTGCAAAAACACTTATTGAACTTGAAACTTACGCTACCCTAAACTAACCAGCAAAGAGACAATATTAAACAAGGTTATTTATTGGCTCTACAAAATAGGTCCCTTTTCTCTTTAATTTGTAATTATTGACATGTTCATGGGCATCTTGTGATAGAGACATTCTGGATATAATTTCAACAAACAATTGCAACTCTTCCATAAATTCATAGACTAGTTCACCTATATCTTCATGGTGTGCATGCACACTGCTTCCTCGGAGTGTATTGATTAATTGAACATGCTCTCCTTTGAATTCATCTCTAGTTGGGACCTTATGTTTGGATCTCATCACGATTAATGGGTCTTTTCTATCCCCCACCTTAGATATATGCTTGATAGGGCATCCTCTCATAAGAGAAAGCCTAGAGATTCTTTTGTTGGCTCCAAACTAATGGATTGCTTCTTGTTTGACATTATTTTGCTGATCAAAATAAGTCACTTCAGGTGTCTCCAACTGTAAAATGGTTGCTTCCACATTATATTCATCTTGCTCTTGAATTTCAAAGTTATGAGATGTTATTTTTGTACCAAGATATTAGCAAAACAACTCCAGTTCATTCCGGAACACATCTTCCTTGCTTCTCTGAACAAGAACATTTTTAGCAGCATGACCACTCTCTTGAAAGATTATGGGAACTCCTAGATCTACCTCCTAAAGAAAATCTTGTGAATTAGTAAAAAACTCAACTTGCTGATAA
This sequence comes from Thuja plicata, assembly GCA_018584345.1. Classification (NCBI taxonomy): domain Eukaryota; kingdom Viridiplantae; phylum Streptophyta; class Pinopsida; order Cupressales; family Cupressaceae; genus Thuja; species Thuja plicata. The sequence goes on from MU227004.1 coordinate 1,073,555, forward strand.
ATCTCATGGACCTCGAGCTCTCTAAAACACAGAACTTGGCTATTGTCATGACCCTCTTCACGGTTTAGAGTCTCATTCAAAATAGGTTCCACTTCAACCTCATGATAGGTATCAAGATTCATACCTTCGACAGTAATGTCTTGTTTCATATTTTTCTCAGCTTGATGAATCACTTCATGAATACCATCCACATTAGCCTTTTCATTCTTATGAACAAGGGTGCCCTCATTTGTTTCTAGATTAACCAACACCCTATCAAAATGGATGTCATCCTCTTGAATTCCTTTCTATCCAAACCTTAATGATGGTGTTAATACAAGAATGGTTTCTTCCACCTCACCTAAAAAAATGGAAGCTCGCTAAAAAGATTAGTCAACACCTCATCACTCTACCAAAAAGTAAATTCGTTAGAACTCCTTGTTCAACAACTTCAACTTGTTCAAACACTTGTTGTTTCAATTGGTTGTGCTCCTCAATAACTTCTAGCAGGTCTAATTTTTTATTTTGAACAATAGAAACAAATGTATCCTCTTTCAGGTCCTTATTGGGCTAACTTTGTAGTTCAAAAGACTGCTCTTGAGGGACGATGGACTAATTTTTCTCAAGTATAGGCTCTTGGAAAGAATGATTGCTCCTAAAACATGGAATGTTAAATTTAGAGGACTTGGAAGGGTTACCATGTTTAAAGCTTGGAATATTGAGTAACTTATCTTTAATTTTCTATTTCTTTACAACCAACCCCCTCACAAGACCCTCATCATATTGTCTTTGTTATATTCCCAGCTCAAGAAGATAAGTTTGACAAGCTACTCTTCCTACTACAACACTTCTGAATTTTCTTCAAAAGAAGGCCCATCTTGTTTGAAGCTTAGTGCATTGAGCCTAGGAACCCCTTATTAAAAAAATGGATTTGGAAATGTAATAGATGCTTAGGTTTCTAGCTTGTGTGCTTGCACAAGCCTTGGTTACATTTTCTCTTTCTCAGCCATTGCCTTTGCAACACTCTCTTCATATTGCCTTCTTCATGCCTCCACCTCCTGCTCATGGAGATAGGCCTGATAAGCCACTCCTCTTGTTTTAGATACACCTGTTGCCTATTGACTTTAGGCAATTGCTTAGTCTAGTCAAGTTACATATTTTTCATCTCACTTATTCCCATATTGTCCAAGCTATGAAGCTGACTAGAAGTATCATCATGCTGATGACTTGCATGAAATAGTTTCCTTAAAATTGGTTATAAGTCTGGGTATGCTTCCAAGAAGGTTGAGCAAGGGTAGGTGGGTGGTAAGCATATGGAACTTCCTAGTAACATGCTTCTACAGGGCTATTATGAATTGGAGCAACAACTTGTTGAAATTGGCATGGTGGGTAAGAAGGCTTGTAGACAATGTCTTCATGAAATGGGGGATGATAAAACATGTTGCTATGAAATGAATATATGATTAAACATTCATATAAGCTGAAAAATTATAGAAGTCATTAAAAACCATAAAAACAAACTTGATTTTCCACATTCCAACACTTCATCTACTTGAAACTAGTATATACTCCTCCATATTCGCTAGGTGTGCTTCTTCCTTGCCTCCAAAGACATAAATAATTGTTGTCCACACCAAAAAACAACAACATAAAGTTTGAAAAGAACTGAGAAATAATTCTGATGAGATGTAACTGATTGAATGTTTGATAATGTTAAGTTGAAGATGATGCAAGACATTAAATCAGTTAATGGTTTGTATTGTCATTGATGTCAACTTGATATCATCTGTATGGTCATGTACATAATGCCAAAGACTTCAGATAATCAATGGTATAGATATTATGCTTTCAACAATGCATAAAAGTCAAGTATTCACTAAGTGACAAACAACATCGACGGAGTGCACACCATCGATAAAGACAAAGAACAAAAGTCATAGTGATACCCGACGAGCAGAAGACAGTATTGCCTGACGAAGCAAAATCATAGTGATGCCCGACGAGCTGAAAACAGAGTTGCCCGACGAGCAAAATCCAATGATGCCTGAGAGTCAGAGATCCCAAAGTTGACTGGAGTCACACCAACGGAACTAGCAGTTATCACCAACGACTAACTATAGAGTTGACCAACAGAACAGAGAGTTCAGAAAATGACAAAATATCTAGCTGGCAGAGCTTAAGGATAGACTTAACTGGTTGTTTTATTTTTTTTATTCAACTAGAGTTAAGTAATTGATTTAAAGAAGATTTGTACAGTTGGCAGGAAGATAACTACGAGATAAATCAGGAGTTAAAGCTTTAAATCAAATTGGCTGGATTGTTTTTCACGCCAAGAATCAAGAATATCATGTCTATATAAGAGACAAGCATAATTCATTTTCGTAATCACATTCACGGGAAGGGGAGTGAATAGAAAGTGGATGCTAAAGAGAAACTGATGAAGAAGAACTTCATAATATCCTGATCAATCAAGCTGAAGAAGAGCTAAAGAATTCTGCAGACACCGACGAACAGTGAAGCACAACATCACAGAGCAGAAAGTGTGGAGCACAAACAATTGAATTTATGCATTGATCAAAGAGGTAATGTACTTAAATAGATATGTAAATCTGAAATTCAAGTTGCATTAGAAACGGGTCATTGTGTTTCAGTTTAACCATTGAAGCATTAAGTCTCTTAACAGAGCAGGACTTAACAATCTTCTATAATTGAGGTATATCCTAACAGATTGCCAAAAATTTTATCATGAAGATAGCATTGAGTGCCCAATACCGACACACAGTCTAAGAAGGAGGCTGATGGAGTTAGGTAGCACTAGATATGCCAGATACCTATTGTGCCCATAGAGGTTGATCAATATCGGTAGCATATACATGCCAGATATCAAGTGATAGACTCATATTAAAATCCTCTAACAAGGTCGCACTTAACAGTGTGTTTGTAACCTTTAATAGGGTTGGCTCCTAACAGGGCTCACTTCAGAAGAGTGAAAATTTGGGGTACCAGTCCCAGTCATTTTTCCCTTAACAGGGTTTCCACGTTAAAATCCATGGGTTATGTGTGTATGGTTTATTACTTTATTGTTTTACATTTCACATATGCATTTCTGAATTGATTGGTATACTCTGCATATTTACTGAGTATCGGTAAATAGTTTTACTGCTTATCGGTAATCAAGGAGAATAAGGACAGATAAGGTAAACCGACAGACAGTTAATTATTTTAAGTATTTCATGGCATGAATCTTGTAGGGACTTAATAATCTAAGGTTTATTTATTGGTGGTTAAAGTTTAAAAGGATAAATTTTTGAGGCCACTGATTGACCCCCCC
>MU227004.1:1081171-1158415 GCA_018584345.1 Thuja plicata
TCACTTGACATTAATGTCAGATATCTGTGAGATATTTGTTTGGCATTGTTGTCAAAGGGAGAGAAAGTTTCCATATTATCACAGTCTTCAGAAAAAGAAGAAAGATTATCCATTATCAGATTACTCCCACAGGGAGAGATCATATCCATAGGGAGAGTTGCTGACAAAAGATAGAGACATCAAAGAACAAGAACAGTTAAAAGAGAGATATTGACATAAGGGAAGGACGCAACACATTAGAACAAGAAACACAGAAAGCTGCAAGAATCAAATCTAAGCTAACACAGAGCTTACCGGCAGTCAGACAATTTTATCGGTTATCAAAACAAATTGTTTGGTAATTTGATGAATCTCAACAATTGTATTTCATATTGTATTAGAAATAGTATAGTGTGATAATATAGTATGTTGCCATCGATGCTAAAGGGAGAGATTGATGACATGTAATTGATTGAATGTTTGATAATTTTAAGTTGAAGATGATGCAAGACATTAAATCAGTTAATGGTTTGTATTGTCATTGATGTCAACTTGATATCATCTGTACAGTCATGTACATAATGCCAAAAACTTCAGAGAATCAATGGAACAGATATTATACTTTCAACAATGCATAAAAGTCAAGTATTCACTAAGTGATAGACAACACCGATGGAGTGCACACCATCGGTAAAGACAAAGAACAAAAGTCATAGTGATACCCGATGAGCAAAAGACAATATTGCCCGATGAAGCAAAATCATAATGATGCCCGACGAGCTAAAAATAGAGTTGCCCGATTAGCAAAATCCAATGATACCCAATGGATGGAGATCCCAAAGCTGACTGGAGTCACACTGACGAAACTGGCAGTTATCACCGATGACTAATTGCAGAGTTGACCGACAGAACAGAGAGTTCAGAAAACAACAAAATATCTAGCTGGCAGAGCTTAAGGATAGACTTAACTGATTGTTTTATTTGTTTTATTTGACCAAAGTTAAGTAATTGATTTAAAGAAGATTTGTACAGTTGGCAAGAAGATAACTACGAGATAAATCAGGAGTTAAAGCTTTAAATCAAATTGGCTGGATTATTTTTCACGCCAAGAATCAAGAATCAAGAATATCATGTCTATATAAGAGACAAGCATAATTCATTTCCGTAATCACATTCACGGGAAGGGGAGTGAATAGAAAGAGGATGCTGAAGAGAAACTGATGAAGAAGAACTTCATACAGTCATGATCAATCAAGCTGAAGAAGAGCTAAAAAATTCTGCAAACACTGACGAACAGTGAAGCACAGCATCACAGAGCAGAAAGTGTGGAGCACAATGAATTGAATTGATACATTGATCAAAGAGGTAATGTACTTAAATAGATCTAAAAATCTGCAATTCAAGTTGCATTAGAAATAGGTCATTGTGTTTCAGTTTAACCATTGAAGCATTAAGTCTCTTAACAGAGCAGGACTTAACAGTCTTCTATAATTGAGGTATATCCTGATAGATTGCCAAAAATTTTATCATGAAGATAGCATTGAGTGCCTGATATCGACACATAGTCTAAGAAGGAGGATGATGCAGTTAGGTAGCACCAGATATGCCAGATACCTATTGTGCCCATAGAGGTTGATCAATATTGGTAGCATATACATGCCAAATATCAAGTGATAGACTCATATTAAAATCCTCTAAAAAGTTCGCACTTAACAGTGTGTTTGTAACATTTAACAGGGTTGGCTCCTAACAGGGCTCACTTCAGAAGAGTGAAAATTTGGGGTATCGGTCCCAGTGGGTTTTCCCTTAACAGGGTTTCCATGTTAAAATCCATGTGTGATGTGTGTATGGTTTATTACTTTACTATTTTACATTTCACATATGCATTTCTGGATAGATTGGTATACTCTGCATATTTACTGAGTATTGGTAAATAGTTTTACTGCTTATTGGTAATCAAGGAGAATAAGGATAGACAAGGTAAACCGACAGACAGTTAATTATTATAAGTATTTCATGGCATGCATATTGTAGGGACTTAATAATCTAAGGTTTATTTATTGGTGGTTAAAGTTTAAAAGGATAAATTTTTGAGGCCACTGATTNTTCCCCCCCCCCCCCCTCTCAGTTATTACTAACAAATTCATAGTCCCACCGGGTGTGCCAAAACTTATTATCACATAAATAGACCACCCTTGCTGAGTAAACTTAGCCTATCGGTGCACATGGGAAAGCTTCCCTTATTGTGGGCTCAAATATTGGAAGTCGATCTCCAGAGTAAGTTGGTTCTTGTTAGTACCTCACCTAAACTTACTTAAACTAAGATTTTGCAAAGGAAAGGGTTAGAAGGATGCATGAAAAGAATTGAAAACTAACTGCTAAAAGGTGATGCACCAAACAATATCTTTGATATTTAACAAATAACCAACACACAACCAAACCAGTAACAAGAACCCACACAACTCAATAATCACACAATCCTTTCATCAAAAAATTGTAAGAAGGCTAAAATGATAGTCCCTAAAAGGAGAAAAACTTCCTCACAATTCCAAACCGATTCAACACAAACTTTCAACCTCCAAGTACTATATACTTATGTAAAAGGCATCAACGTGTGATACACAAACACAGAAAAAAGAGATGGCACAAGCTAAAAATTACAGCCAAAGGTATTACAAATTTACTAAATCTCTTTGCAACGGGTTACAAAAACAATTTTTTGTCTCTATCAAGAACTTAGAACAAGTTAAAAAACATGAAGCCAAAGGGAAGAAGAACTCCCTACAAATGAGCCTTCAACTCATACTTATACTTTTACATCCAATTGCCTCATTAACAAGGGCAATAAATTCTGGGTTGGATTTATCTTACAAGGCATTTTTTGAGCCCTTCAAAGGACTTAAAAAGGCATAAAAATGACTCATAAGTCACACCTCATTAATATCATCATAAATACCCTTCATCAATGCAGTCTTATCCCTCAAAATAACCCATAAAGGCCCTTAAAAAATAAAAAATCCTTGTATACTTTAACAACGCATCTTTGACTTTAAGAATCCCACCACAACTATTTTCATTTGCATCTTTCATGTCTTTGTTGTGAAGAAGCTTTGACCGCTGCTGCTATGAGGAGGGTTTGGCAGGAGATTTCTCGGGGATTTGATGGAGTTCGAGAGATTTTTTTTATTGCAAATTTTAGAGCCTTCTTTTTGCAAAGTATGTCTTAACTATAGGTATGGATATAATTTCAAACTCTTTGATACATTTTTAATTGATGCCACAAAATTTGAGCCCATACTCGACATATATTCTATGCCATATACATGCTATGGTTCTAGATTGAGACTTTCATATTTTTTATGGGTGATGAATAATAGTTATTCCCTCTCTTTTGATCTCACGGTTCATGTATTTTGATGCCATGTTTCCATTGTTACTATATGCTTCTGCTTAGCTCGTCACGACTCTAACTCATGTAGACAATGGTCTCTGCTATATATACTCCATGAAATGTCATAGTTTTTTATATGTTCATTTTGGATAACCTCTACCTCTTTCAAACATTTAATTTCATGTATCCTAGAGGGTTTATCTTTGTATATTTTTAGGATATTTCACTTTCTTTGTATCTTTGACATTATGTGCTTCAATGTTTGCAAACTTATATTGACTATGTCACATGAAATTTGAGGCTTTGATTTCATTCTTACAAGTTGTGATTTCTTTGCTTGAAACCCTTATATATACATGACTTCTCTGTGCCTATTTGGATGTTTGAGTTCCTCTTAACCATGCTTTGATGCAAAATTCTTATAACGATATTCAAAATCCTCATTATTTTGAGATGCTTGGTTTTTTTTGTATTGACTGCCTATTGTTATTGAATTTGATGAAATTTTTTTCTCTAGTTTGCTTTAATATATTCATATTGATATCATCTAAAGTCTAAATTTGTCTCTAAATAACTCTAATACTAATCTCAAAATTGGGCATTGATCTTTATCCTGCAAAACACTATTGTAGTAGTTTGAAATGAGCTTCTCAAACAAGGATAGCTACTCTCTTCAATCTTTGTTCTAACAGTGATCTTACCATGACTCATTTCTTCTAGACATTGGTATCATGGTGACTCGCTATATTTCAAAATTCTAAGATCTATGATTTACCTTATGCCTTCTCTATCATGGTTTACTGATTGCTTATCATTTGCTTATCATTAGGCAATTTAATGAACCTATAGCATCCTTAGATCTTAAAACACTTTTTATCAAGGGATTGGACTTATAAAGTCAATAAAAGAATCTTTTTTGAAAGAAGCACATACCTACAACCATCCCCAAAGAAATCATAACAACCTATAGGTTTCATACATTCTTGATAACTCTCACTGAATGTACTTATTGTCCACTAGTTGATGAATCATAAATATCATTGATTTTTTCCACTCTTACTGTACTTATTGATGCATTTGTATCTTTATTATTGCTCTACGCTTGGCGGATATGTTTACATGTTGGAACATTGTTCCTCATTGTTTATTGATAAATATGAATTAAACCTTTGTTGTGATTTTGGAGAGTTACGACTCCAATTTATGATGTTCATAAATGAGTAAACCCTCCCTTTAATGGATATTTGTATTTCACGCTTCCTTACGTGCTACTGAGAGCAACTTGCATTTTTTTCTCTTTATTTGTTGTTATTTCTATGCATTGATTTCATTGTCCATGATTGAAAATTTGCTCATTTAATCCATGAATCTACTGCTTGCATTTTCATGACCACAATTTTTCATCAAACCTTTCTTTGTATTTGATGTTTACTTGCCTTAATGAAATCATTTGCAAATATTTTTTCACATTATCTATCCTTGTGTCCATTGACTCTATAACAACAAATTATATATCACAAACATCAGTGAGATCTTTTGAAGGCACTGGCCTTTGTATTCCTTAAATTACTGACAAGTATTATATATGCTTTTGTTGTTCATACCTCTATCTCTCCATTATTTCCAGCTTCTTTTCTTTATGTACAGGTTGAGACCACTAATTGTTTACCATGAAATTGTCCTTATGATCATTTTACTTGATCTTTGGATGGGTACTTTAATCACCGTTTTACTCTGTGAATGAGATCTAAAGGCCTCTATGCAAGTTGTGGCCTTGGGTCTACTGCATTATTTGAAATACTTGGGTTATGTACTAGAACATTGGAAATCACTACTTCACCAGCATACTTTCCTTTTGATTATTTATGCTTTCCCCTAGGTCCATGGTTGTTGTAACTACATAAAGGGTTGAGCCTTATGCTTTATTTATGCAAAAATTATCAAAATGCTTTGATCACCATGTTATTATTGTCATGATTCGCAAGTATGATCTTATGATCTTGTAAAAATGATTTATCTCCGTACCTTTAATTTTCTTGTTTCCATGCTTCTTTCCGGAATGAGGAAACCACTGTATAAACATGAATACTATTATGTCACCAGTCATTGTATTTGACCATTCAACTTCACATCACCTACAACATGTCCTTATGATATGTTCAATGACATTGTAATATGAATATCTCTGCTTAATTGGCTAAAAATGAACACTGATCTTCACAATGGCTGCTACTCACATTGTTTTGGTGTATCACTATTTTACCACTGCATCCTCTTAATCTTCTTTAGGCCAACTAGTGGACAGTAAAATAATTCTTAAGTTCATAGTTTTCATCTTGTTTATCATTCAATGTGATAGTGTATTTATCCAGTCTCAATATACTCTTGCAGCTATATTGACATTCTTTTCATGGTATTGTAACTATCAATAAGATCTCATGTCATAACTTTAAAAGGGTTGTTAGCATTGGATATTATTGTAGATGCACATGTTATATTTGAAACATTATTGTCTCTCACAACCATGACTATCATTAATGATCTTCAAGGTTCTACGATGTCCTTTGTAGCAAATATTATGATCTTGATTTGTATTGATTGTGTATATGCTAGTCATTATTTGTATCTCTTTCACCTTGATATGTATAATCAACATAGTATTTATCTATAGCATAAATAATTAAAGCTTATCCCTTGCATAGTAATGAATGCCCATGAATTATTTGTATCAATACTTTGTTTGGTGTCACGGTATTGTACCTTTGATGTTGTTTCTTCAAGTGTATATCCCTTTGATGACTCTTTATGTTAGTTTGTTTGATTCCAGTAGCAATGTTATCTCTTGTTAATGTTGTAATATATCTCATCATGTAGCATGCTAGGGTCAACCCTTATGGGAGCCACATTTTACCATGTGTTCTACATGATAGATACATGTAACTGCACATGAAGCAAGCAAGTTAGAAAAAACAAATGTATGTGAATCTTGCTTTGATAATTTTTTTTTTTTTTCCAGATTTACATGATTATATAGTTATTATCATGCATGTGAAGAACATGTATATTTGCAGATGTGGTTATATGTAGTATATGATGACCCGACATTTCTTAGATCACTGTTCTAACATCATTCTTATCTCTCACATGCAGGAATGGGGCAATAAGGAAGAAATGGTTGCACGCAAGGCAAGTGGGGGGACTGAAGACAAGCCAAATAAACACAAGTCGGGCTCATCATCCAGGAAATGACGAGTCACCCTTTACTACCTATGCCTTTATTTTAATAACATCTTTAAATTTATAATATGCTTTTTTATTTGTATCATATTGGTTAGTCTCGCAACTCGTGTGAAACATTATTCGTTTATATTGTTAATAAGATTATTTTTTTCTCAAAATTTATTGCACTCTCTTATGATGGAAATCAACATGATGCAATGTAATAGTGTGATCTTCTACTCTTCTTATTTATGCATATGAATGTGAGTCAACAAAACTAAAATTTACTTTAATTCAGTTTAAAACATAACAACTCTAACTGATTGAGCTTGGTATCAAAAATCAGTAACAAGACTCATTGTGGGATACATACTAGGACCGATTACTCCCTATTTTGGTGATTTTGAGGTCAAGATACTCATTATGCTTGATCCTAGCAACCTATATGTTCTCTCTTCACTATCTTTCTTCCTTGCTGACATCCCCTATAATTTTGGGCTCATTTCCTAGGGTACAGGTTTCCATTGACGATTTGTTCCTAGGATAGGTTAGCAATGGTGTCCTCTTGTAGGCATTTTGAGCCCAAAATTTTCCTAGAGCCTAATGTCGGGGTTTCATCAAGATTTCTTGATTTGTGGTAGGCCTAGATCAAATTTGAATCCTGAAACAAGGGTGTAAAGTATAAAAGTACCTCTCCTCCTCATTTTGACATCTATTATCAAGTTTAATTATATCATATGCAAGCATTTTGGCAACCAAGGTATCAATTTTTCAAGAAAGCAAGAGAAATTGGATTGAAGATTTGAAGGCAATCATCCCAATTCAATATATCCAAGTCTCCATTTCTTCAAGGTCATTCAAATTCAAAGAAATATTCTCCAATTGAAGAAATTTTCTCTCCCATGATGGCCAAGTAGAGTAATTCTCAATCAACAAAGAAGATTCATCATCCATATTTTTCTTCTCTCTCCTTCCTTGCAAGTGTTTTAAATTATATCAACATTCAAGATCTAGGAGTTGCAATCACAAATCTATGCATTTGTGAAGGGATACTTGATTCTACATCTCATTATGTAGTCAACTCTTTGGATTCCAAGCATTTAAGAAATTTCTACATCTCTTCATGGGGCTTTATGTGAGGTAAATATGTAATTTTCCTTTTTATATACTTTCCTTTATGAAATTTCTTTCATATTTCAAGGTTGATTCCTATACAGGGGTTTGACCAAGGCAAACCCCTTTCGATAACCTTTTCCCCCATTTTTTCTATGTGAATTTTGACCCCATTTTTTCTATGTGAATTTTGAGGACATCTTGCTTCCAAATGTATGGTTTTATAAATATGATATGCTTTATATACCTATCCCTATTTAAATTCCATTTCCCTCTTTTTTCCCAAACAAAAAAACAAAACATACATTTTGGCAAACCCAAAGTTTGTTACATACTTTTGTTTTGGTAGTTAGATCCTCTTTGCATGATCTCTTACTATGTATTATATTAGATCTTATTTTTATCACATTTTATGCATCTAGATGTATAGATTTATTACATTTCAAATCCAATTTAGTATTTAGATCTACATTGTATGCATTGTTTATTTCTCATTTTTAGATCTAGATCTAGTTTGCATGCTTTATATTAAATCTCTAAATTTGTTTGTTAGATGTACTTTTCATAAAAACATTGTTATTGCATATCTCTTTCAAATTTCAAACTGCATTAGATCTATACCTTTTATTTCATTCCCTTGTGCACAAGTATTACTAATTTAAGTCTTGATTATAGTTTCCAGCTAGGAGAAGTCGTAGACTTATGGGTTCCTTTGATCCTAAGCCTTCTCTCTTTCCTAAGAATCTTGATGATACCAACATGCATAATAGTGACATCAATATTATAATGCAGAAAATTTCTTCCCATTATTCTCATTATGAAGATGATTCCTAAAGAGTCCCTCCTATGCAAGTCCAAAATCTTTCCAATAACTGAGAAATTTGAACAATGGTCGGGACAAGAAAACTCTAATCTCAGAGTTATTTTTGTTGTAGAGGGCTTAAGTAAGTTAATTCATAATGATGAACATGGTGTTAATATCCTATGTATTATCTCTTATCTCATTGATAACAATGTCAAGTCTATTAGAGATTGTACTCAAGAGTTAGGTTTCATTCCACCTATCACTAGTGTTGAGACCTCTATGCCTATTTCTACCTTAATTGCTAGTTTATCCACCTATACATAACAACTTCCATTCAAAACCTCAATCTGATACGTGTTGGGATTTATAACCCTCTTGTGTCCACTATCCCTTCAAGTGTGCCATGTGTTTATTTGTCTTCATCAATTCCCACTTGTAATAGTGTGCCCTTTTTATATTCAATTGTTCCTTCCACTTCTCATAATGATCCAAATATTTCAAACATACCTTCTTCTACCATTCTTTCCACTGATTCTACCATTAACTGTTTGGCTCAAACTATTTCTTTTTTTGCGACAACAATTTACTTCAATGACTTAATCCAAGTTCAACATTCCTACTTGTGATATTGTGTGTCCTTTGTCTTTGGATATCATCTATGTTATTTTTCTATAGTACATGGAGATTCCCCATCTTGAGACCTATAATGGTAAAGGTGATCCTTGGATCCATGTCAAAACCTTTCATACATTATGCAGTGATTTCTCTCATGGTCATAGGTTCATGGCTAAACATTTTACTAGAACCTTTTGAGATAAAGCCTTGAAATGGTATTGTTCTTTTCCTCCTTATTCTATCATTTCTTTCCAAAAACTTATGAATGCCTTCATCCAACAATTTCAAAATAATATTGGTCCTAATATTTCTTTAACTAATTTTATGTATTGTAAACAAGGTGTTAGGGACAAGGTGACTCATTTCATTGGTATATTTAAGAATTTTCATGCTTATATTTCTTATCATATGCTTGATATTGATGTGTAACATATTTTCATTGCTAATTTACAAAAAGACATTAGAGATAAGATTCTACTTTTTGAATTTTTATCTTTCACTTAGCTATGTGTAGTGCTTCATAATTACCAACTTCAAGTGAGTCAGGTTGAGAGAACTACTCCAATGGCTCCAGTTGATAAGAGTGATATTGTATCAAATAATTTCAACAAGTTTTAGAAACCAAATAACTTCACCAAAATCAATCAGTAAACAAACAATGTTGATGAGCAAGTGGCAACAACATCCAAAGGTGTGGCTCTTTTTTCATAGGTTTTTAGATGTACACATAATTTTACTCATCTTTCTGAATATTTTCATAATGTGGTGTTGAAGTTAATTAATGCTAAAGGCTTAACTCTTCATCCTATTAAGCCAATTGACACTTCCAAACCCTTACCCAAAAACTTCGATCACAAAGTTTTTCGCCAATACCATCATCAACCTGGTTATGATACTGAAAAGTGTTTCCATTTGAAATCCATTATCCAAGACCTCATCGATTCTAATGCTATATTTGTTGAGGATTTTAATGATCAAGGAAACAAATTTGTGGCACCTCCCAACCAAAACTTTTAAATCTACATCGATCCTTTTCCATCTCAATCGACCAATATCGTTGAGTCTACCCAACCTTTCCCTTCTTCTTCCATCCATGTTGTTGACTATGATGATAAATGTAATGAATCCAATAACATTGTCAACCTAAATGAACAAACTGAACCTAAATCTAAACCTGGGCCTGATATTTTTATTACCTTTGACCCTACTAAGATAATTAAAGCACTTGATAGTCCTATTTATATAGTAGAAAAGGTTAATAGCCTTCATTTTTGTGGTGTCGTAATTGACCCTACTTTCACGATGAATGTGATAGCTGAAGAACATCTTTTCACTGGATAATTAACATGATTGTTATGATAAATATGATGTTATGATCCAAATTTGCAATGATTTCCTTTATCCTTGCCATGGTTCTATTTTATTCCATGTTGAAGTTGGTGGAAAAATTTTAGATGTTACTTTTACTGTGATTCCAACTTCTCTTCAATTTCAAGTCAAACTTGGTTCTCCTTGGCTTACCTTCATGAAATTAATAGCCTCTCCTATCCATAAGTGTTTGAAATTTACTCATAATGGAAAAATCATGACTATTAACCATAGCCTTTATCATCCTTTAGTGCCTTGAGAATTAGTTGACCTTGACTTCTTTTGGCCTTCCATGCCTCAACCAACTCAACCCCATAGAGATAATCTCTTCTGATCATTCAAACCTACAATATCCAAAATATTTTTGAGCTTAACAAACCCAAGGATTTTCTATCTCCTTGTCTCAGACTTGGACTTCTCCCTATACCACCTACACATCCTATATATGTTTCAATTCCTCCTCCAATATATTATAAGCATTCCACTAATGTTATCTCTCATCCTATTATGGTTCCTTCCATTCTTCCCCCTAAAGAAGAAAATGACTCGATATTGATTGGTCTTGAGCCAAATCAAATTTCCAAAAAAACCAAATGTAACCGTCATGCTTGTGATCACCATCGTAAACATCGTGCTGGAGCCCATCAACGTGCTTCCAAAAACATTGCTTCACCTAAAAAACCTATTGATGTTGTGATTCCTTTTCATCAACCTATGCTTGAGCCAAAGGAGGAAGTTAACTTGAAAGAGATAAAATTGAACAAACATGATAATTTTATTCGTATCTTGGATTCTATTACAATTAATTTGGATGAAGAAGATACTCTTCATAATGATCATAATCCAACTAACAATGATATTCATTCTAGTGATTATTATGATATGTTTGAGCTTATTATTATTAATCATGATTTACCAGTTATATTTTCACAATAATTATCTCTTAATCCTAGTGACAAGCAAAATGACCCATCTTCACAACATGGTCCTTGTTCAGAAGTGGCTATTCTATCTATCATGCTTGATGTTACTCCTTTTATATTTCCCACCTTCCCTAAACACTATATACCAAACTGGGGGGTGGGTGATATGCTTGAATAGCTCCTCTTATGTGGTGGATTTTGTGTGTTTGCTTGTTTGTCATGATTTTTTGCATGTTATATATTTTGTTTAGATTTCTTTAAATGATCCTTGTTGCTATGTTGGCACAAGATGATAAAGGAATCAAAATCTCATAAATATTATTCTATTTGTATCTCACTTCTTCTATATGTTGTTACATGTTATGTCGTGCGTATGCCACTATCATAAATGTCCCTTTTTTATTCTCTGATTGGGGATGATGCAAAATGGTAGCTACCTATTCTTTTTGGTCTCCATGATGTCATCACAAAAAGAATATTCTTCATAACTCTTATGTGTCATTTTTTGTTGTGCTTGTAGTTTTGCTACCTTTGGGGAATGATGAAATTTTATTTTGATATAATATATACATCTATTATCATATGACCATAATGACCCCAAAGTTAGTAGACCCATTTTGTGCTCTCTTTTGTCATGTGTTCATTTCCCTTATCTTGTCCTTTCTTGGGGAAATCTCATTTTGGAAATGTTTCTTGTGGGTGCATGTATGCTCTATTAAAGCCATTTATCCCGTTAAGATGTTTGTAATTGATGTAACATGGGGGCATACACTCTGCTCCATGTTTCACATTTTGTACACATACATAATGATTTAATGCAACCTCTCTTGCAGATGGACAAGGAGACAATGCTTTCCTTGTGTTTATCCTTTTTTGTTGGATCCCTTAATGGAGACAAGGATTTCCTTAAGGATTCTTTCTTTGATCCCTAAGGAGACAACACTTTCCTTAGGCCTGATCAATTTTCTCGATCACTAAGGAGACAATGTTTTCTTTAGACCTGATCACCCTCCTTGTTTGATCCCTTAATGAAGATAATGTTTTCCTTAAGGACTAATCATTTTTTATGGATTGACTAGCATAATACAACTTACTAGAACTTCAATTCCATCTTTTGTAGTGCAATTTCCTTGTGTGATACATACTAAGGAATTCTCTTACTAGGTTAGTGATCATGCTTCTCTCTCTTCTTTTTTATTTCTCTCTTCTAAGTGATCTTCTCTTATCTTGGTTTCAGATTTGATGAAGACTTGAGTCATTTGGGAGCTTGATGTTTCTTTATCTCCTCAACTTTGATAAGATCATTCTTTTGCATTGATCTACTTTACCATGAGCATGAACTTGCCTCACACTCCCGCTAAAGTGGGGGGCTAAATGTATAGTCCTAAAAAGTTGAAACTCATTGTGGGATACTTACTAGGACCTATTAGCCCCTATTTTGGCAGTTTCGATGTCATAATGCCTGTTATGCTTGATCCTAGCAACCTACATTTTCTCCCTCCGCTCTTTTTCTTCCTTCTTGAAATCCCCTATAATTCTGGGCTCATTTCCTAGGGTACAAGCTGCCATTGGTGACCTGTCCCTAGGAAAGGTCACCAATGGTGTCTTGTCCTAAGCATTATGGGCCCAAAATTTGCCCAGAGCCCGATGTCAGGGTTTTAGCAGGATTTCTTGATTTGTGGTTGGCTTGGATGAAATTTGAATTCTCAAATAAGGGTGTAAAGTAAAAAAGTACCTCCCTTCTCCTCCCTTTTAAATCCATCATCAAGTGTAAATATATCATATGCAAGCATTTTGGCAACCAAGCTATCAATTTTTCAAGAAAGCGAGAGCAATTGGATTCAAGTTTTGAAGGCAAGCATCCCAATTCAAGATCTCCAAGCCTCCATTTCTTCAAGATCATTCAAATTCAAGGAAATATTCTCCAATTTATGCAATTTTCTCTCCCATGAATACCAAGTAGAGGAATTATCAATCAAGAAATAAGATTCATCATCCATCTTTTTCTTCTCTCTCATTCCTTGCAAGTATTTTCAAGCATATCCACATTCAAGATCTAGGAGTGGCAATCATAGATCTATGCATCTGTGAAGCGGTCCTTGATTCTGCATCTCATCCCAAGGTCAACTCTTTGGATTCCAAGCACATTAAAGAATCTTCATGTATTTGATAGATTTCTACATCTGTTCATGAGGGTTTATGCAAGGTAAATCTATAATTTTCCTTCTTACATACTTTCCTTTATGCAATTTCTTTCATATTTCAAGGTTAATTCCTATACAGGGGTTTGACCAAGGAATTCCCCTTTCCACTATCTTTTCCCTTGTTTTTATGTGTGTAGGTACAAGTTATAGAGCTACCAGATTAGGATAAGGAAGATCATAACCAGTCAGAACTCCTCAGAAAATTTCAGCAAGATTTGCCAGGTATAGGATGTCATTGGCAACCTGTCCCTAGGTACAAGTTGAATTTTGACCTGTCCCTACTATTTTTTGCTAAGATTTGGCCCATAGGTCAGTCCTCTTCTCTACTTTCCAAATTTGTAACTTTCCGCCATTCTGGGTCTATTTATGTTTGCTATTTCCAGTTTTTTGTACCTTCACCTAGTTGTCACTTAAAACACTTTAATTTCTTTCATTTTACCATTTTCATTTCTCCAATTACTCTCATTTTAGGATAGGATATGTGCCCACAGTTAGCGCTTGAGTCTTCCCTTGAGCCTATTGAAGACACCCTCCTTCCAAATTTATGGTTGTAGAAAGAGGAGGTGACTTATCTACCTATCCCTATTTACATTCCTTTTCCCTCTTCTTTCCAAAGACAAAAATAAAACATACAATTACAAACTTGTATAGTTATGGAGAGGTATAAAAGAGATCTTATGTGTCCCCCTTTTATAATCATTTATTCGTGGAAAGACACATCTCCAATTCACATTTGAGCACATCCTAAGAGAATGGGATCAAGCGTCATACACGGTATTATAGGCAATAAGTAAAGTTTAGATCTAAATCATTCAAGATGACATATGTGATCCATTCTTCATAAATTCAACCCTACAATTCAACATAAATATCTTCATAAGGATTTAAACACAAATAACACTTGTGAAGGTATATGCATTCAATTTTCATATATATCCTCTACTACATTACAACACACTTTCATTTCTAATTCAAGTTATTCCAATTTCATGGTTAATTCCTAAACGTGGGTTTGATCTAGGCAAACCCTCATCAAACTAACAAATTTCCTTCTTTCCATGTGTAGGCGACCAGCTATGAATACATGATTCTAAATTTAAATTGAGGAGATAGGGACCTACATATTCACCTTTTGCAAATTTGGAAAAGTAGGGTCAAGGTTACACCACTCAATGTTGTCCCAATTTTTTTCGCAAAACATCTAGGGAACCTTCTGAGCATCATCCTGATCCCATCTTCAATTTATATCTACATGTGGTGATTCCAAGTAAAGGTCCCCCCCCCCAACATTGTCCCACATATTTTAGACCAAATTTTGGCAACATGTTCCTTTCTAGATCTACTTTTGTTGTTTGCATATCTAACTTTTGTACCTCTGGGTATGTAGAAAACTCTCTTTTTTCCATCTTTAATCCTAGCTTCTACATACATTTTACATAATTGCAATATCATTTTCAAATACTTGAAATAGACTGTTGAATCTACTTTGTGCCCAACATCTTGAGCCAATAGGATTATTTCCCTCTCAATGTAAAGTAAAAATAGGACTAGGAACCCTAGTTTGCATGCATAAGAAAGTGAACCCTAATTCAACCACCTTGTATTTAACTTGCAGATTATACATGAACATCAAATATTAGATGTGTGAGGCTTAGAAATAACCTTGAGACATTTGAACCAACCCATACAATATTTTGGGTTTGTCCACAGTTAAAGGTGGAGACCACATCAAGGGATCGCTATTGTTTGAAAACTAGCAAAATTTTACATTCCAACACATCCATATTCCATCTTTGATTTGAGAGCTAAGTACACATGTCTCTTTCATTAACCTTGAAAAATAATATTTCAATCTATTAATTCCATAACTCATCTTTGTTACTTAAATTTAGGTTACTTTTTATTTGGTTATATGAATTAATTTGGTTCGCCTCAATTTATGTTAAAAGGATTTTATTCCCCTACAAATATATATTACTTTATACAAATCTTAATATTCCTCATATATATTTGCCCACTAGTAGCATAAATAAGAAGAATAATGTAAAATACCACTCAAAGGATTAAGATTCATGTTCGACCTAAAAAATAGGGAAACCCAAATTAGTTGGAAGACTTGGTTAGCAATAATATACATAGTATACTATACTATACTATTATTCTTATTTCATTAGTGACGATGTCATAACGGAAGTGGTCATCCTACTAATATAATAGTTTACTTGTTCTTGACGATGGAAGAAATTGGACAACTTAATATGTGAACCTACCCAGCCCAACCATAAGCCCTAGATTCACAAAGTAAACCAACATAATCCAATAGAGCTCTTCCTCAAGAATGCACAATACATGAAATAAAACCAAAACAAATATATCATACACTCAAGAGACACTTGACTCCATTGTCCTCCTATCTTCCAAGACATTTTAATGATAAGTTAGTGCTTTCATATTCATTAGCACATGCACAAGTGTCCATGGGAGAATGGAGATTGGTTGATTGAAACAATATTATGAAGGTGATTCTATGAAGGCAGTGCTAATGATAAAATGATGATACCTATGGTTCTCAAAGATCACAATATCAAAGGATCCTAAGAATTTCCTAGGGAATAAGATAGCATAAGATCATAAGAATAGACATTTGATTCAAATCAGAGGAGAAAATGATCTTTTATAGAAGTCTCATGAAAATTAATAGCTGGGATTAAGAGGTGCTAAATGAATGACTAGGATTAAAGAGTAAGTAAGAAACTATGGAGGATAAAGGAGATTGGGAGGCAATCAGAAAAGTGGTTGAGATTAAGTGGTGATAGGAGTGGTAGGCAGATGATATTGACTTTCCAAGATATTTGGTCATGTGAATGAGGAAAAGTCAAATGAAGAGACAAGTGTAAAGTGTCACAAGCTCAAAATTTGTGGAGTGATCTATGTGATTGAAGGTAATTGGAGGAGTAGGAAATAAGAGGATTTAGGAATCTATAATATAAATAATTTATTTTATAAATAGCAAAATTAGGAAATGGAAAATGGGTTATTAAATAAATAATAAATATTCATTTAATTAATAGAGGATTTTTATTGATTTCATGAGGACATTTTTAGGCGTCTATAGTTCCAAAATAAATGTTTCGATGGATTTTGTAAAGGAGTCCTTCCTTTCAAGTTGAAAATGCATAAAATCATAATTACATGACTAATTTTATCCATTTATAGTCAAGAGAGTCATTTCAAGACATTGACACCATGTAAATATTAATAATCATCAATTTTAGAAGTTAAAATGATCATGTTTGGGTTAGATGAGGTTTTGAGGGTCATTTTTATTGGTATAAATAATGACATTATCAAACTAGTTAGATTTATCCTACTTAGAAGATTCACATTCAAATTTGTTAAGTATCTGACTTAGGGACTTTTGTTATTTTGCCTCATCTCATGTGGTTGAGACACATGTACTCACCATTTGAGACACTTATCTCGTATGCACATGACACCTTTATCATGGTTGTCTCGTACACATGACACACCATAGACATATGTTCTACACTCATGTAGGAGATTAGAGTTCATACCTACCTTCTCATCTCATTCCTTTTCTATATATTCAATGGGGCCATATATAATTACAAGGTTTCTAAATTCACATACTTTGTATGAATTTATTGTGGGCTTATTTGGAATCTCTTGCAAAAGGCTTTTCATTTTTTTGAGTATTTTAGTCATGTTATAGGACAAGTGTGCATGTAGGAGAAAGGAGTAGTTTTTGTATTATGACAAATTAATCAGTTTCTACATGCAAGGAAAGTGATTTTACCACAGTGAAAGCATAATTGTCATGACAATTTTTTACCTAGTTGCAAAATTTCAATTTCACCTCTTTGCTACAAGAAGCAAAAAGGTCATTGTTAGGCCAAGCAAAATTTAAAGGGTTTGATAGATTCTTTTCACCTTCCTAAACATGTGAAAACATCTTCAAAAGGCTTGAAAAAGTATGCAATACTATTCTATAACTTATAGAAGGGTTGTCTCTCTTCACAATTCTCTATTTTTTTATTATTATTAAATATATGTGTAGTTAATGGGTTTCAAGATAATCTATCACATTGAAGAGCTTACATTGGTATCTTGTCAACTTATTACAATGCCTGTTTGATTGAATATTAATGGCTCGAGGAGCTAATTTCACTTAGAGTTTTTCTCTTTTAGGGCCTATCTAGGTTAAAATGTATTGTTTCAATCACCATCTTACATCTTACATCTTTTATGTTCTTAGTGTGCTACACATGTATCTATATTTTATTTACTATCATTAATGACATACGGTTATTCTGAGTGAATAATCCCACATTAACAATTTATTTGTGAATTAAATAAGGGATAAAATACATATATTAATTGTTAATGAGGTGTTGGGTAACGTCTCTCTTAAGTTTCATTGGATTCTAGGAGCATTACATGAGGTTTGGGCGAGTATGATACTTGGAGGTGATTTTAGTGTAGAAATATAACAAATAGAAATATCCTTCTATGCCAGTAAGGAGTGCATGAAATGGTAAAGGATCTATATGTACATGCTCAAATGAATATTGGCAATTCTTGAAAACTTCTAGGAGATTTTCATGGAAGAATATATAGTTAAATATTCTAAAAACTTAGTTAAGAATATCAAGGAGTTTCAATGAGAGAAGTAAGCTCATTTTTCCCTTCTATGCGTAGAAGAAGGTGAAGCCAATTGAAGAGACAATCAAACTTAATCTCATTTTGAAGGTGTATTCCTTATTTCTCTTACATAATCGGTTACTCTTCTCCTATAGCTTGTTACAATTGGAAAACAACTAGGGAGTGGTTATGATTTTGGTATCAATAATGACATATTGAATTTTTAACACATGCTGGAGCCTTCACAATGAATAAAAGAACTAATCTTTGCCTAAAGAATTTCAAGTTTCTCTTGAAGAAATTAGTCTCTTTTTTGAAAAAAAGTTGTCATTGATGTCAAGATATTTAGTATTTTATTGAAGCACTAGTTACTTTTTTCATGACATGCCAAACCATTTGAAGGAAAAAGTCAAGTGTTGGTTGTATCAGTATTAGTTATTCCTAATTGTCTGACATATTTGTTGTCTCCTAGAAGTGTCTATGGTAGGTTTCTAAGATTTTTTGCTTAGAGGCATTATGTGCACCTAGTTACATTATCATAGTTTTTGGAACCACATTCTATCACAAAGATATATAATGGTTTATGATTTGGAAGTAAAGTAGAGTGACATATGAATTTTGTTATTCTAGAGTTTTAAAGTATTTAGTTAAGCAAATTGAAAGTTAGAGATGATAGTGTTCACAGTGCTAGCTTGATGAATGTGTTGTTATTCCCACTAGATATAATTAAGATTGGTAATGTGTTTCAGTTGGAGGAAGTGCATGAAGGTAGTTGAGACTAGTTGAGTCTGTGTTGAGTTCAACACATAATGTGTTCTCACTCTTGGTGTAACGTGTTGGCTTTAAGATAGAGCTGATAATACATTTGGTATATGAAAAATGTTTGTGGCCAAATTGTGAATTTGTAAACATGTTCTAGGTAGACATAAAGTTGCAATTAATACTAGAATGCATGTATATTGTTGATCTGGGTTCATTCAAAGGAGTTGTCATTGTAGAAGTGGAAAAATTTGTTAAAGCTGCATAGTAAATAAGGAAAAGCAAAGATGTTATAAATAGTGCAAAATATATCACAAATCATACACACACTGGAAGCGTGTTCTGATACAAATAAAATCAGATAGATGTTGAAGATTGAGTTGTGAAGGTTCATATATCTTTTGTATTTATCATTGTATTTGAGGTTGGTGTCACATAACTTGAGTTGGTATTTAGTTCTTTGGATTAAGGGATTGGTGTCTCTTGTAGGTTGGTGCCTACAAAATATTGCATGTTCTTTATTATCTTTGTGAGGCCAATTTAGGGTTGTAGATCCAAGCAACTATTCTCACTATGATTTTTCCCATTAGGGGTTCCACATATACTTAGTGTTCTCACACGTTGATGTGTGATTGTGTTTATCATTTGCATAACTACTATAATGATAATATCGATTTGGTAATAGTTTCACTGTTGTATTGGATTTGAAGTTAAATTTGGTATAGACTGATTCACTCCCCCTCTGTTTATTTTTGTGCTTAACATCTCTTTTGCAACCATAATTTTTTTTCTCCTAATCCTTATGACAATATTCCACAAGTTTGTGTGGATACAAGTTAGATTCTTGTGGTTGTTTTGTGCTTGATAATTAGGTCTAGGGGTTCTGTTATCATTGGTGTATCTCTTTTTAAAAAAATAACCACTTCTTCCCTATTTTTCATGATGAGAACCTAGTTTAGATAATTGAGAATTGTTTTTTTCTGTATTGTGTGCGGCTTGTAACTACTCATACATTAAGTATTTTTAATGACAAGTATTAGGTAATCAACCCTTTCTTGGAGTTTTCCAAGTATTTAAGTCCATACTTTAGAGGTCCTCTTAGGTTTCATTGAATAACTAACCTATGTGCTTAGTAAGGGTGCATATTTTAGAAACAATAATGTTCAAATCAATATTTTCACAGACTTCTAAAAATGCTTCGTCTTCAAGTCAAAGATGCCCAAAATATATGCATATTGTAATTGATTCTTTTACTAAAAAATCTCCATGTCTCTAAGATTATAATAGTTTATCTTTTGTTTTGAAGCAACTATATATATCTTTTCCTTCTTTCCCTTAAATCTTGAAGTTAAAATATATTTTTTATAATAATTTTTATAGCTTTTTCATGTTTTCTTATATCCTTTATAAAATTTTCTCATATAAAAATTCTTCTGCTATTTTTGAACAATATTTTTTTTCCCTCTTAAATCTTGAAGGTCAAACAATTTTTGTTTTTATTTTTATTTTAAACCTTTAGATGTTTCCTATCATCTTTATAAAGCCTTTTCATTAAAGATTCCTTGCAAACTAAATAATTGTAGTTTAATTAGTTGAGCATAAATAGTGAGGATGATGGTATGTAACTCCTTAATTTTGTCTTCTGCCAAGGTTCACATCCATTGGAGGTATAATATAAGGGATGAGTCCGAAATCATGTCTCAAGGAGCTTTGTTAGTATGTATACAAATAGTGAGGATGATGGTATGTAACTCCTTACTTTTGTCTTTTACCAAGGTTCAAATCCATTGGAGGTATAATATAAGGGATGAGTCTGAAATCATGTCTCAAGGAGCTTTTTTAGTATGGATACATCTTAATCCTTTGTTCTTGGCCAACCATATATCAACTTAAACTTGCACCTTTGAAACCAACATATTACAAAATGAATTTAATTTAATATAAAACATTACAAAAATATTTTCAACATTTTAGATTATTGTTATATTTGCTACTATAACTACTTATACAATTCAAATAAAGATAAAATATTAAAAAAACCATATTTGGACAAATTTTTTTCCGATAATGCACAACATAGTTCCATAAATATATTAATATTAATAAGATCATTGCATTGAAGTTTGCTAGAGATTTGGGCAATGCTCCAGGAAATCTGCAATATGACCATAAAATTCTCCAACCACATTTACATCAAAGGCCAACAATGACCAACATTGAAACACTTAAGGAGCTAAGAAGACCAGAGCAAAACATACATTTGACCATGTGGCCTTCCAAGTTATCATTAGCAATGTTGAAAAACCACTATCCTTTTCCACATTTACATTCCACACACACACACACACACACACTCTTTGTTGAATAGTACTAGTAGACCCACTAGATATTAGACGAAGACCCAAATAACAATATAGAGAATTCTCCACATGGGAACCAAGGACTAATACCATATATAAAAATATCAAAATAAACCGTCTGCATAGTCGAGACCCATTGCATCATTTGACAACCAAGGGATAACCTTTAAAAAACCAAAACTGAACCACAACTTCATGAACACTTGTTAAGTGCCTTCATCTAAGGCTTCAAAACTTACCACATAAGCAAAATTCTTTAACTATGGAGACCCATCTTGCTCAATGCCTGTCGCCCTATGCAAAAACTCTTTGTTGACCCAAATATATCTACAATGATGCTCTAAACCTTGTTTGAAGGGTTGAAAAATGATCTCTGTATCTGGCTCAAAGAGTTTATGGATGTAATTCGACCACGACAAACCAAAACCCAACTCAGCTAGCACCACCAGGTCAATTCCATCAACAAGAACTTCATCCTCCAAGACAAGTTAGATCAACAATAATGCCTACAATTTATCCTTGCCATTGCCTAGCAATAAGACTAAGAATCAAGATGAGATATCAATATTGATCCTTTGCCAATTGGTAGAGGTCAGAAAGTCCTTGTCTAAGACCATCCTAATTGTTGCCATAGTCAAGATAGAGCTATAGCCTAGGAAGGACATTTGGCTTAGTGCTTTTGGCCTAATAGGAGAATCCATGCTTGTAGAAATATGCCAAATGCCTAGCTTGTGTGCTATTTATAGCCAAACCATGACCAAGTTGGGCTAGCTTGTGGAGAGCATTCATTAAACGAACCTTGTATGGGCCAACATTCACTTTCTATGGGTCTGTATTGATTAGGCATAGACTGTATTTTAACCTTGTGTCAAATCTTCAAAAAATCCACCATCTATGCTATAAATGATAGACTCGATGCCATATCTATCAATACTGCCACCATTTGACAGGAAGTGATGCCATCTATCCTTATATCAATTTTTGGAATTTGATCTCTAGGTTGTTTTCTTAAATGTTCAAGTGGTATGTCAGAGGTTTTTCATCATCATTCCATAAGGCCATTTCCCTAATGCTGGGAGAGGTCACAATCATCATAGTTATCGAGATCTCTCCTTGATCGATTTAGGATCCTATCACCACATTATTGTCTCATTAATATGTGAGGCAACATTCTATCATAGTCTCTTTTCCCAATTTATGTCAACAACTTTAAACTCTTTCTTACTAACAACTTTAATGCTCCAGTCCTATTTTCCCATGTACATTGTCATTTGCTGCCACATTGGCCATGTTGTCACCATCCTTGTTGACTTCCCTATAAACATAGTTGATAGTGAACTCCTCGAAAAAATCAAATAGTTCCATGGCTCTTCCAAGTAATACATTGAGTCTCCAATTGGGGGTCAAACCAATTCTTATTGCGTTTACCACAATTGCAGAATCCCCTTCTATTTGTAACTTGGTGATTCAAGGTCCTTACATAACAACGATCCTTTAATAAGTGCTCTAAATTTGACAATATTATCAGTATCTTCTTCTAATAGAGTACCCATCCTGACCACCATCGAACCATCCCAAAATTTGACAATACAACTAGCTCTTGAGAGTCCCAGATTGCCACAAGAGGCCCCACAAAGTTCAATTTGAACCAACCATGTTGTAGGGTTTCCATGAGCATTGTTGTCTGTCATCTTGGCTCACCACTCCACCAATTCCAAATAATGGGGGAACCTTCAAACCAAACCATCTTTTCTTTGATCTAACTGTCCCAATCAGTGAATTATGTCCTCTTTGACTATCCCATCTTTTCTTGATCCGACTATCCCAATTAGTGAATTATGTCCTCCTTGACTATCCCATCTTTTCTTGATCCGACTATCCCAATTAGTGAATTATGTCCTCTTTGACTATCCCATCTTTTCTTGATTCGACTATCCCAATTAGTGAATTGTGTCCTCTTTGACTATATGTGAACATATTACCATAAACAGGTACATCATTATAAATACATTAGATGACATACTCAAAATTATTTCAAAAATACTTTGACCAAAATAAGTTCTGTACCATTTGTATTAAAATCGAAAGATAGATTGATTTATTAACATCTAAAATTCCAAGCAATCCATGGAACCAAGAGGCACATCAAAAAGTGCAATTCATACGTTTCAATCAAGCTGGCAATGATTGATTACTGTCGTGTGTTGAGTCTAATCCGAGCCCACACACGAAGAAAATGATTCATTTCCTTGTAGTGGGTAAAAGCTACTCTGAATACTTTGCTAATTGCCCTGCAACTGCTATCGAAAAGCATCTAAAGTTTGCTTTGCCTTTGCTTTGACCTTTTTAAAGCTAAAGCGGAACTCAACAGGCTATTCAAAACACCACGAAGCAGATATCTATGGCAGGAAATCGTAGGACTCTGACTTAGATCTTTGCGCTGCTGTTATCTTTCTTAGCTCGAGGAAAGAAAAATGGCGAAAGCTCTGGGAGGGGTCGGAGCGTGGGCCGAGGAAGCCGAGCGCGAAGAAGCGGAGCAGAAAAAGCAGCAGGCAGAAGCAGAAGCAGAAGCAGAAGCCTCACGGAAAAAACAACAAGCAGAAGCAGAAGCCGCTGCAGCAGTGGGTAAATCGAGGAGAAAAAAGAACCCAACATACAGCATTTCTGAGGTAACAACAGGGCAGTATGTTGGGCCCGGGGGTCGATCCCGGGCCCTCCCAGATGCCAGGGTTTTCCCGTTTGCTGACAGAAACAAGGTCCCTGACCAGACTTTAAGTGGAAGGGCTGGGGCAGGGTTCGATCCCAGGTCTCAGGAATTTGACAGAAAGCGGGAGCTGCTGCCTCTTCCGGCGTCCCGTGCCGATCAGGTGGACGATTGGGGTTCTGTGAAAAGAGCCTCGGCTGTCGCTTCAAGCAGCGAGCGCCGCGGTGGTCCGTCACAAGACGGAAAGCGGGGCGTGGAATCTTCGTCCCTCCCTTTGCCCGAGGGCACTAGAGTGGCGGAGTTAATGCAGAAGCCCGTGTTAGTTAGGGTTAGAAGTGACCCGTTTGCAGGTGCCCGGCCGCGGGAGCAAGTTCTTGCTGAGAAGGAGAAAGAGGGGCTGCTGTGCAAAGATAAGGTAAGCGAAAAAGAGAAAATGGGTGTTGGAGCTAGCGGCACAGAAAAGGCTGGTAATGTCGTCGAGGAGGAGGTTGTCGTGGAAGAGAAAAGTAGGAGCTCAACGTCAAGTAGGCCCCCAACTCCTAGAGGTCCAGAGCTGGAGCCCCAAGGCGCGGTGCGGAAGAAGAAAGTGAATCCATTCGGCGAGGCAAAGTTGCCCAGAGAAGTGCTGCTGGAGCAGAGGGGTGTGGACTATCGTAAAATAGACTTGGAGTTGGAACGCCGGCCTGTTGTCAGGTAAATTGCGCAACCCTTCGACCTTTAAGTGCGGTCCTTGCGTTGCAAAAGTTTTTACTTATATTCCCATAAATGCAACTCAAATGGATGTTCCTACCCTGTAGAGAAACTCAATTGAATTTTTCATTCTTTCTTGGAGCGAAACTCAAATGATTTTTTATATTCTTTCCTGGAGTGAAACTCAAATGAAATTATCTTTCTTGGAATGAAACTCAAATGGTAATTTCTTTCTTTCTTAGAATAAAACTCAAATGATCAGTATTTTCTTTTATAAAAGGTAATCAATTTTCTGATCCGGTATGTTGAGATTGGCAACTCTGGGTTTAGGTGAATTGGAAAGGTTTGGTTTACCTTGAGCCTGGTCATGAGATCAAAGCTCAAAGGTGCAAATGTTGAATGGTGTTTAAGTTAAATGGAATGAATTTTCCTCGTGTGGTTAACCCAGGGCTGTCAAACCTGAGCGAGGTGTAATTTAAATGAAACGAAACCTTCTTGTGGGTTCTCACAAGGCAGATCTCATACATCAATTTGGCATCTGACTTGGCCATGACCTGAAAAGCAACCTTTACCTTTATGTATCATGAAAAAGGTAGGGCAGAAGTGTGGTTCACTTCAGCTCGTGTTAAGTCAATGGCAGTTGGCCTCTATGCTAATTTGGCATTGTTGCCACATTGATTGGTGTTGTGCTTATTTCATGAATTGCAGAAATGAACTTTTACTTGTCACCTTTGTTAGGACCATTAGATTTCAATCTGCAGTTAAAGCTCTAAGTGAGCGTCTAACTTCTTTAGGACCTACAGTAGAATTTTATACGAGATGTGGTCTGCTATTATTGTTCCGTATATATAATATTTGGAGGCCATTGAATGCCTGCAATGGTGCACTGGGCCATGAAGATGGAAGGCCGAATGACATCTTGATCATATGTAGATGAGATGATCTTAATTTCCATTTAAGTGGGAAAATGAACCCATCTGAGACACTTCTGCTGAACATGGTGCCTTGTTTGGTTCAAGGGACTTTTTCTGACCATAGACATTGATAATAATCTTTATATCTTCTTGTAAAATATATTTTGAAGTTCGCCAATTCTATTCATGAATGTTTCGATTCAACAAGGTCTCAATGTACTTCCTACAAAGCCATTGATGTCTTTTTCTTTTGCAATGTATTGGTATTCTCTTGCAACACTCAGGCGAGTTCCTTCCAAACACTCAATTTATTCACATGAAATTGAAGAAATTGCTTATTTGCCTCTTCACTTTTTCATAGTTTGTCAACTAGTTATGATGCCTTTATACTGCTTGGAGAATACAAAACATTTCCATATTGAAATATCAATATTTTAAAAGATGCATCAACACAATTAGAACTATGATAAAGCTAATTTTCTTCTGTACAGTCCTTTTTATTTTCATAGACAATCATTGCTCCTATTTAATTAGATTTATTGACTAATATCTCTTAACAATTGCCAATAGTTTGTCAATACTTATGATCCCTTTACGCTGCATAGATTTGATTGAATTGAAGGATTTTAATGACGTACATGAGACCAAACAGTCTAAAGGACCACAAAATCACAACCTTAAGCTATCTCCAAATTCCTTTCCATGTCTATCTTCCTACTATGAATCTTGACAATCAAACTAGCAGTTTGGTTGATCTTATCCTCCCTAAATAAACTGTGCATGCTGTCAGAGCCCGAATGTCATCATACACCGTGCACTTTATGACAAAGTTCCATTCAGTTTCAATCGCACCTGTCTCGTAGAAACTGGAAATCCTTTCTTCCCACTCCTCTTTGGGCCTTTTCCATCTACCCATCTCGCATATGAGATGATGAGAATTTGTCCTCAATTGAGCAACTAACGACCTTGCTTTCCCTTTAATAGTTGCCCCTAGGTAAGCCTTATCACCATGTTCTCGGGTTGGGTTGAACACTTTGATGTAATGAGCCTTTTTTCGACCCATGTTATTAATCCACATGGCAGTCCAAAATTTTTCTATGACAATTTTTTTTATTTCCACGTTGGTATTAGGGCATTCTTGTAACTTGATGTTCCACTTACTCAACCACTTTATGTTTTGTTTCATCCATGTTTTCTTCCTACGGTCCAGGCCCTCTTTTATCGCAATTTTGGGCCATCTTTGGTTATCCATGTTTACAAGTTTCTTTAAATAACTTATTAGCCGAGTTATCACTGCCGCCTCCAACAGGAAAATACTTGCTTCCGCTAATTGAATTTCATATGGCACCCAAGTCTTGACTTTGAGACTGCTTGTGATTAAGTGTTCCTGAATCCTTTCTAACTGTCTTGATCTACATTTTGTCATGCTGCCTCCCCAAACTTTGCAGCCATAAAAGACAACCAGAGTGGCCAGCAAACCAAATAGAGTTTTCTTGATTTTGCAGCCCCAAAGCTCAGCATTTCTGCATCTATTTTGAAGTAGGTAGGACGCTTCCCACCCTCCTTGAATCCTCTTCGCTCTACAAGTCTCCCAATTGAGCCTATAATGGAAGTCAATTCCCAGGTATTTGTATTCTTTCACAATTTCTAACGGGCTGCCTTCAAAAAGGAAGGAAATTTTTTTCCTTTTCAAAGAAAAAATCATAATTTTTGTTTTGGTGATGTTCACCTGCATCCCCACTTTTGGACAAGAGTGCTCCAAAGCCCCTAAATGATCTCTTAACCCTTGAGCTGTTTTTGAAATCAGAATAAGATCGTCTGCATATAAAAGAAGCTTCACAACGTACCCTGCCAAATGGACCTCTTCACCGTCTATCTTGTCTAACCAAGATTCTAATTTATCAATGTATAAGCCAAACAAAGTGGGAGATAACGGACATTCTTGTTTAACACCAATGTCATTACCGAAGCATTCGAACATTCCCTCCTTAGTTCTGATTTTGGCTCTAACTCTCTCATATAGCCTATACACCGCCGCTCTATACACATTTAGAATGCCTAATTCTTCCATTCTGTTCCACAACTTGTCTCTAGGAACTGTGTCGAATGCTTTCTTGAAGTCCACAAAACAACAATAAGCGACCCCCCTGATTGTCCCATATTTTCTCTATCAAATGCCGAAGAGTGATGCAATGATCAATGGTAGAATGTCTGGGCCTGAAACCCACTTGCCCTTTTGCTCTTTTTCCTTCACCTTCAGCCCAATTGCTGATTCTACGTCGCACCATGCTCCCAAAAAGTTTGCCAAAGAGAGGATTGACCATAACTGTCCGATAATTAGATGGGTTATTGATATCCCCACTCTTAAAGAGAGGGATAACCACACTAGTGGTCCAATCAATTGGAAACCCATCCCGAATGACACTGCAGAAGATTCCTTTTATATGGGGGGCAAGAAGATCAACTCCCCACTTTAAAAATTCAGCTTGAAGCCCGTCAATGTCACTTGCCTTACCACTTTCCAATTTCTTTATTACTAGTTTGACATCATCCACCGTAAACAACTCACCGAGGTGTTTACAATGGGGGAGAGTTCTTCTCATGCGTCCGCTCATAAAGTAACTTAGCATACTCTAACCATTGACCATCTGTAATATTATTCTCTGTTTTCTTTTTTCTCTGTCGTAGTTCCTTCCAAAAGTCTTTGGGATTATGTTTTCCAAGAGGTATTAACTCCCTCCTTGCATTAACATACTCCTCTTTTTTTGCTTGTATCAACTTTGTATAAATCTTCTTCGTTTCTTTGTTTGGATCTTTCCCTCTGATAACTCTCTTGGCTGCGTTACATTCTTCATCATACCACGGATTTGCTGGAAAAGTATTCGCAGCCCTCTTCCTATTTGCAAGATCTTTTACATGCCTTTAACTCCTTGTGTATAATGGGAATCAGCAAGCTACTATGCAAATGCTCAGTCTCCTTATTGTCCCTTCCATCAATCAAGATATTGTCTATTTCAAGAAGTTGCTGTTTAAGAGCAGCGCTGAATATGATCTTGTTCTCTTGATTTATGAGTATTCTACCTTTTTAACAACTGTCTTTTGTTTGTGGAGGTCCTGTTTATCATGTGGATTACCTGGAACAAAGTCCAATCTAATATATAGGGGCATGTGATCAGATTTCATCTCTATGAGACATTCACCAATGTCGAACTCTATCACTCTAGAAGTAAAATTTTGTGAGCAAATAACGTGAACAGATGACAAATGTATTGTCCCGTCTGCAACCAATTGCCGAATGTAGTGACAGTGAATATCTACATGCTTGGTTCTTTCATGGATATCTCAAGCATCCGATGAAGCCAAACAACTTCACAACCTGCCTTAACTGTCCCTCTGTATTCGACCTCTGTAGAGGAGAGAGGAACGACCTGTTGCTTCTTACTGGTCCATGTGATGACACCGGATCCCAAACTAAACACATATCCAGAAGTTGACTTTTTATCGTCAACAGAGCCTGCCCAATCTGAATCTGTGAATCCACTGAGTCTAGGATTAGGACTCCGAGAGTAGAGAATCCCATAATCAGGAGTGCCCTTCACATAACGAAGCACACGCTTAGCAGCCATCCAATGATCAGCCTTGGGAGCTGTCATAAATGTGAAATGTAGCTGATGGCGAAGCTGATATCAGCTCTAGTAGCAGAGAGATAGATGAGACTGCCTACTAGTTGCCTAAATGTAGTATCATCAACTAGAGGAGAATCAGACTTGGCTGATAACTTCGAACCTTTCTCCAAAGGTGTAGATGCAGGCTTGCAATCCTGCATATGAAACTTGTCTAACAGAGCCCTGACATATTTGGACTGAGAAATGAATATCCCAGAAGACTGTTGCCAAACCTCAACACTGAGGCAATAATGCATGAGGCCAAGGTCAGTCATATCAAAAGACTGGCATAAATTCTGTTTGATTCCTTGAATCAAAGATGCCGAACTGCCAGTGATGATCAGATCATCCACATAAATGACCAGAAGGATGATTTCACTGTCAGTAGTCTTGATGTACAAATTTGAGTATGAAGAATTCCTTTGGAAGCTTTGATCACTGAGGTTCTTGTCAATTTTCATGTACCATGCCCTGGGGGCTTGCTGCAAAGTGCAAACCATAGAGAGCTTTCACCAGTCTGAGAACCTGGTGTTCTTTACCAACAACCTTGAAACCAGGAGGTTGCATCATGTAGATCTCTTCCTGTAGGTCACCATTCGGGAAAGCACTCTTGACGTCCATCTGATGGACCTGCCAGCCAAATTGATTTGCCATGGCTAGAACTAATCTGATAGTGCTCATCTTTGCTGTAGGAGCAAAAGTCTCCTCATAATCAATGCCCTGACGCTTGGAGAAACCTTTCGCAACTAAACGAGCTTTGTACTTATCCAAAGTACCATCGGACGTATACTTTATTTTGTAGACCCATTTGCAGCCAATGGGTTTCTTCCCTAGTGGAAGATCAGAAAGGACCTAGGTGTGATTCTTCAGCAAGCTGTGGTGTTCAGAATTCATGGCTTGTTCCCACTCTGGAATTCATTTACCCTTTGAGTATGTCTGAGGTTCAAATACACTGTGAATGTTGGCCATGAGAGCAATATTGACAGTCTCTGTAGGTTTGCTCTTCTTTCGAGCAGTTCTCCCCTCGATGAGCTCATCATCCCAAAGATCAGCAAGTGTCCTAGCCCACCATTTAGGCTGGAGAGGAGGACCAACATTATTATTAGGCAATGCTCTATGATCAGGTTCCTCATCAGAAGAATCTAGATCAAAATCAAGAGAAGCATCTGCATATCTAGGTGAACCTGGAGGAGAGGCCGAAAGTGTCTGTACAGGAATGACTGGTAGTACTGGAGCTACTTGAGCTGCTGGAGCCCTCCCAGGAGATGAACCTAATGGAAGGCGAACCCCCAAATCACGAGCCTTCATAGGCTGGTTTGCTAAATTAGGAACAAGAGAGACAGGCATGAAAGGTCCTCGCTGGTCATCAAAGACTACATCATGACTATACAGGAGACGAGATGTCTCAATGTCGATTAAACTATAGGCTTTGTGAAGACTATTGTATCCAACAAGCATGAGTTTCTGGCTCTTGGCATCCAACTTGGAGCGAGACGCATCAGGGATCCAAACGTAGGCAAGAGAGCCAAAAACCTTCAGGTGACTGATTTTGGGTTTGCGACCTGACCAAGCCTCTTCCGGAGTCTTGCCTTTGACCGCTACATTGGGTGACTGATTCAAAAGGTAGTCTGCAGTGTTAATTGTTTCTGCCCAAAATTTCAACGGAACATGCCTGTGCTCAAGCATAGATCTAGCCATCTCGGTGATTGTTCTGTTCCGACTTTCAACTACACTGTTCTGTTGTGGTGTGTGGGGTGTGGTTAACTGGTGCTTGATGCCATGAAGATCATAGAAGCTAGAGAATTCAGTAGAACAAAATTCCCCCCCTCCCATTATCTATCCTAAGAGCAATAATAGATTTCCCAGACTCTTTTTCAACTAGAGGTTTAAACTTTTGAAATACAGTAAATGCTTCTGATTTCTTGTTAAGAAAATAGATCCACATTTTTCTACTGAAATCATCAACAAATAACAGAAAATACCCCGACCCAAGAACAAAAGGAGTGGCCATAGGGACGCAGATATTGACATGAACAAGGTGAAGTACCTGAGAAGCCTGCCATGAATCGCCAACAAGAAAAGGTGTGCGATGTTGCTTCCCAGCCTGGCAGGCATCACAAACTCCAAGCTGTTGAGTCTGAATCTTTGGTAATCCGAGGACAAGCTTGTCACAAGCAAGTTGAGTGAGATAGCGCAAATTTAAGTGCCCATAACGCTGATGCCAAAGTGAACTGAGCGAAGACTGCCGAGCAGTCATAGCGAGGTCTTGAGAAGTACCAGAATCTGCAAGCCTGAAAAGACTATGATCCTGAAGACCAATTGCAGCAACAGACCGAGTCTCCCTATCAGTGATGGTGCACTGATGTGAAATGAAGGTGACATCCAGCCGTGGAGAGTGTCGCAGTATTTGACTGACTGAGAGTAGATTAAGTTCCATCCTTGGAACGTGGTACACATCGAGGAAAATGAGATTCCTCTCAGCAGACTGAATCTGAATGTTGCCTTTCCCGACAACAGTGTACTCTTCAAGGCTGGTAGTCAGTGAACCAATCTTTGCGGTGGGTGAAATGACGAGAGGCACCTGAATCAATGTACCAGGCAGACAACTTGACATGATTTGCCGGTCTTCTAGCCATGAAGGCGTAAAAGGCAGATTCCACCGATCTTGCTGAAGCAGAAGTGTGCAGAGATCAGTGAACTTTAGATCAACACCAGTAGAAGTGATGTTGAGAGTCTCGATAAAATGCTCGTAGGACTTGGGTAAACTTTTGAGGGTTATAACCACAATGTCCTCTTCCTCCATCTTGCATCCAATGGCAAGCAACTGATCACAAATTTCTTGAATCCGATTCAAGTGATCCTGAAGCGATTTCCGCTCATCCATGATAATAGAAAACAAAGTGTTCTTGAGAAAGAAGGCACTGCTTCTATCTGAAGTCTCATGTAGGGTTTTGGGATGCTCCCATATCTCTGCAGCTGTTTTGCCAGATGGAATCTGAGGGAGCTGATCATCTGCCACTGATAATTTGAGAAACATGACTGCTTCCTAATTTTTTCTGGTCATAGGTAACTTGATCAGGACCAGCAGTAGTCAGACGCTTAGTAGTACCCAAAACCACCTTATCGCTGCCACGATATTTGAAGATGGTTAACATCTGCTACTTCCACGTGCTATAATTCTGACCATTAAACTTCTGATTTCCCTCGAGCAGAAGATTAGTGAGTGATGCCATGGCACAAATTTCAATGAAAAATGTGAAGAATTGAGAAGGCACATACATCGAGGCAAAATGTCAGAAGACCTAGAAAAAAGAAGTGGAACACAAGAGAGAGCTCGAAAAACCCAGAAGGAATATGTTGTCAGATTTTGGATCCGCTAGCTTGAAAAATGAGGCACAAAAATCAAGACACCCAGAAAAACATACGACAACCCAGTTGAGCTCTCGAAAAACCCACCAAGAATCAAAGATTGAAATTTTTTTGGGCCCAAAAATTAGGGTTTTCGAACAAAATCCTAGGTCGCGGCTAGAAGCTTAAAAAATGGTGGTTTTTCTCGGAAAACTGGGAAAACATAGTCGTTTTATGTGTTGGATGTCGAATTCGCTGCAGGAAGCTTCGACGGTGGAACAAACTACAGAACAGAGCAAAAAACTGTCACACAGAGTATAGAAAAAACGGCACGCGTTTTTGTGAGTTGTAGAAAACGACGCAAAAATGCGCTAGTTTGCAGAGTGATAGAAACAATGGCGTCCGTCTGAAGTGCAGGCACGAATCTACGCGTGAGTTGACCACGTGTAGGAGGAAAAACGGTGTGAGTTGCAGAAAATGACGCAAAAATGTGCGAGTTTGCAGAGTGATAGAAACAATGGCGGCCGTCTGAAGTGCAGGCACACGTTTTCGCGTGAGTTGACCACATGCAGGAGGAAAAACGACCACGACCACTGAAGGATAAAAATGTCAGTTTTTGCAGAGAACAGACCCACGAATGAGTTGGAGAGAAAACGCCACACGATTTACTTAGAAGATGCCACGAAAAACCATTAACGAGTTTTGAAACAACGGATTTCTCAAAGAGAAATTTGTAGATCCAGAAATAATTTCGAAAACTTCAAGTGCAGATAATTTCGAACTGAAATTATAAAATTTTCAAAAAAATTGAAGACTTTGCTCTGATACCATATTGTGGTAAAAATCTTGATATATTAAACAAGGATCGAAAGATCCATATATACAAATGAATAGACGATGTTTCCTCAGGAAACAATCGCAAAGAATAGAAACATTCTATTCTAACTACAGAAGACTAAATATAAGAAAGATTCTAATATTTACAGTATATTACAACAGTTAAATACATAACCATTAATAGAATATAACTATTACTTTAATACTGCTGCAACTAAGATTCTAGATCATAAACCCATCATAAAATCATGCCATGGATCATGGATTTCACCCAGACAGTTTGTCAAACAGTTGGTATACCTCCTGTTCTCATTTTGATTTCAACTTGTTTGAAGGAAATATCACACATTTTCAGTGCAACACCACTTCCAAATTATCATAACAGCAATAAGATCATTTATATCAAAATTATTGCATGGAATTGTTCAACAGGGATTTTCATATACCAATGTAAATTGCATCTAAATCTGGGATGTTCAATTATAAACATTCATGAAATTCATATCTGACCAGGAACTGCAGTTTCATAGAAAATAACCAATCAGCAATATTCATATTTTATTCCATGACTGTATGGCATCAAAGGGAACCTGTATGACAGCTCTAATAGGAGGTATGGCTTTTTCAGAATGGTATGACAGACTTAATACAGCTGCTACGATGCACTAAATATTCCCATTTCGCTTCGGGCCGGCTGGGTGTGGGTGAGTGGTAAAAAATGATAAAGGTTCCTTTCAGTGGTGGTACTCCCCTTGGAATGTCAGACTAACCACCTTGCGGAAGCAGCTGCTGCCTTCCATGGCTTGAGATTGGCTAAAGTTATTAATTCTAAGATGGTTTGGTTAGAGGGTGATTCTAATAATATAATCCAATGCTTAAAGGGCCACCAAAAACCATCGTGGACCATTGAAAAGTGGATTCAAAATTCTTTGGATATCCTAAGGACCTTTCAAAAAGTTTACATAACCTCATGCCTAACGCGAAGCAAATGGGGTTGCGACTATTTTGCAAATGTGGGAGTTTGGGCTAACAAAGAGATTATGTGGCACCTAGGTGATCATGTGCCAACAGATGTTAATGCCTCGATGAGATATGATTTATCTCAAGCAAGAGATTCCTTCCACCTATGGAATAATGATGACATATTTTGAGCTGGCGGTCTTTTCCATCACTATTAGGAGTGTTATGATATTGTGGAGATTACTTGCCATAGCTTACTGCACGCTTTTTGGGTGCTTTGTAAACTCTTTTGGTGTGTCTCCATTTTGTATATTGGTCTCTTTGTTATCCCTACAACTATGGGTGGAGATGGGTGAAGGATTGGACCTCTTGACTGTGAGGATATAAAAAATGATGCCACAATATGGAGAATTCTGAATCAAGGCGGCCTAACCCCATGTATTGAGAAACTACATGGGTTTGATCCCAATGTAACTATGAAATTTGCTAAGGGTTGGAAGGAAGGGCACATTTTTCTTTTTGGCAGGGATTTCGAATTGATGAAAAACTTGTGGCGGAGGTCACTGGATTGCCCATTGAAGGAGCCAAACTTTATAGGGACATGAGGCTTTCAGATGTGGTGGTCAAGAAGTTTCTTAAAGATGACAAAGAGAAGAAGAAATCGATTAAAGCTACCAAGACTAGCTATGGCACGGGTAAGATCAAGTTTGTTTGGTGTTCTGTGCTTACGGTTATTATGAAATACATAAACCTAGATCACCGTTATACTAGGGCTTTTGGGCATTATTTTGTTTAGTTGAACCATTTTAGGCGCAAAGTGCAGATCTCTTTTCCTTTGTATCTGCAAGCTTCCATTAATGCTAGCATTAAGGAGTATAGGAAAAATAAGAAAAGCCCAGTCCTTCACAAGGGTTTGCTATTATTAATTTTTGAACATCTTAAGTCTCAATCCTCTCCCTCCCCAACGATTCCTGAATCTTCCTATGAACTTGATACTGAGGATGAGGAGTCCTAGAGTCACTACTCTGATGAGGAGGACTGGGACCCTGAAATGGATGAGTCGGATTTAGAGCCAAAGAAGAAAAAGAAGGAAGTCCAAATTTCTAAGAAGGCTAGAAAATCCCCTGTTTTTGCGACTAATTCCGACTTGGGACTGTCCTATCCTGCGATGCCTGACAAGTCTGCACCTGTCACTATTAGGGCTGAGAGAACCCCTTTTCCTAGGGATTTTAATTTGGATTCTCCTAATCTCAATTTGGATAGGGAAAGCCTTGATGATGTTCTTGCCATAGTCACGACTCTACAGTCCACAATTTTAGAATGCAAAAATGAATTTTCAATGAAGTCAGAGAGATCAATATAAAGATCCATGTAGTTAATGCAAAATAGGACAACTGTAATGCTGAGCAGTGGAGTGTAGAATAAAGGAAATCTATTGTCGATTCTATGCAAAAAACTGTTAACACTGTTAATGATCTCAAGAAGGATTTTGACAACATGATTATAAAGCTGGAAGAGAAATTCAAGAGGATTATGATGATAGACTGAAACGTTTGGAAAACTAGTTTCAAAGGATTAATGACAATCTTATATCCCTTATCACCTACAACCACAAAGTGGTTAAGAATTTTGTAGAAAGTATCAATACAATGGTTGGAAAACTTGAAGGCCTTCAATATGGCAGGGTGGTGGTTGATGTGGAATTGATTGAGAAGGCGCAGGAGGAGAACATTGGTCCTTCCAAAAGGACTAGAGCCAATTTGAAGAAGAAAGCCACCAACCAAGACATTTAGGATCTGAAAAAGATAGCTCTCAATATGGCTCAGTTGGAGGCAGAGTCAGCAGAGGCTCTCAAAAATCTTAACTAGGTTTTCTTTTGTCTGCTATCCTGTTACTGACTTTTTGCTGTCTTTAATATGTTTATCCTTGTAAGCAATGTTTTGTAAAAGGGCGTTCGGGTCCC
This sequence comes from Thuja plicata, assembly GCA_018584345.1. Lineage (NCBI taxonomy): Eukaryota > Viridiplantae > Streptophyta > Pinopsida > Cupressales > Cupressaceae > Thuja > Thuja plicata. The sequence continues at coordinate 1,117,651 of MU227004.1, forward strand.
TTCAAAACCCGCTTGTTCTTTAATAAAAAGCATTCCCATTTCCCTTCAAATGCTGTGCTGGGCATTTTGACCAAGTATTTGGCCCTCATATCTGCTAAATCCTCTTACTCCTAAAGTGCAGGGCAGCCTAATTTTGGTTCAATTCTTTATTTTATTGCTGTGACTAGGATAATAAATACTATGTTGACCTTAGTCGACCTCCCAATGCTACATAGGACTTTCCAAAGACTCAATATTGTATTTAATAATTACCTGATGATGTATGGCATCATTGAGAGTGAGAAAAATGTGCGGCTGAGTCTACAAGCTCAGCATAAAATAATAATTATCAGTGTAACTAGGGGACGCGTACCCGGCCCAAAACCCCGGAGTACCCGGTATCGGGACGTCCTTGGGATGGGTACTCTGCGTACCAGAATACCGCCACCGCCGCCCAAGCACTGGCGTATCGCGACCGCACCCGTCCCCGCACCCGTTGGGTACTCCGGTACTTTGGTACTTCAAGACGATACTTCGGTACTCCGGGAAGTGACAGGGTACAGCCGGCGGAAGACTTTAAAAAGTAAATTTTTAAAAAGGTTTTTAATACTTTTTTTTTTCTAATTGGTTCCCATGGAACCCTAAAATGATGTGGGTCCCATATAGGGCTCTCTAAGCCTTCATAAGGCCCATATGGTTCATTTGGCGTTCTCATTTTGATTTGGCATTCATATTTTTTAGTTTTGCAACAGCTGAGAGGACGGAGTGAAAAAGAGTTGAAAGAGTGAATGAAGAGTGATTTTGCAAGTGATTGCAAGATCAAGAGGAGCAAGAGGAGCAAGAAGATCAAGATTTATCAAGCACAAAGTAGGGTTTTTAACTTTTCACAATGAATTTTCTTTGTTTTATTGTCAGATTTTCATTTTTTTAAATTTTTTTCTAAAACTTATTGAAAATGTTGAAAACTTGAATGCATTGTTTTAAATTTAGATTCCCATTCTTCATTCTGGTTAAAGTATTTTTATTTTTGTAACTTGTTGTTTGAAGTTTGAAGTTTGATTCTTTGACTGCATTGTTGTTTTTTAAAAAAAAATTAAAATTTAAAAATCGAAATGTTTGAATGCATTGTTAAAATGTTATTTTAATTTTTTTGATATACTTATTAATATTAAGTTAGGCTGAAAGTTGAAATGTATTTCAATTTCTAAACTAGGCCGAAACTTCAAACTAGTTATTTAAAAAATTAAAATTACAAGTTACAAATTTATTTTTATTTTTATTTTTTTTAAATTTAAATTACTAACTAGGTTGAAACTTATCATTTTTTGAAATGCAGATTCCAAATGGCCTCTATTGAAGACATGGAATTGAATTATGAGGGTGCAAGTTTATAAGAGTATGGGCCTGAGCATGAGGAAAGTGACCATGAGGATGATCCAGAAGCCCAATCTACTTATGTTGCACTAGGAAGAGCTTCTATTGATTGCCCCTCTCAGATTTTGACACCATATGCTAGCGGTCCTTATGATCCAAAGTCTCCTCTGAAACAATTTGCAGTAAGAGTTTCAGCCCCAACAAATACAAGTGGTGGCACGAGAAGATGGAAATGTAATTTTTGTGGCACATAATGGTTTGGGAGCATTACTAGAGTTAATTCACATCTCCTTTGAACTGGATATGGTGTGAGTTAATGCAATTTCCTGTTAGATGCTGAAAATGTCAATTTTAGAATTGAAATAAACAATTTGTGGGGCATTCTTGATTGTAGTGCAGTTCCAGTGCCTAAGTCTTTGGTTGCTAGGCAACAGGTTCAAACAATTCAGCAGTTACAAGGGCAGCGAGATACTTCTACGCCTATCTTGCATCAGAGAGCAGGGACTATGTCAGGATCAGCTTCCGGACCTTCATCCTTTCATAGTTCATCATGGGAGAGTAGCAAGGGGAAACGCAAGGCAGGAAGTTTTTCTAGTCCCATTGCTGATTTGTTTAATGTGCACATGAAGGATCAGATAGATGATGCCATTGGTACATTCTTCTTTGCCAATGGCATACAATTGCATGTAGCTCGATCTCATTATAAGGAGATGATGTCCTTGGTGGCGAAGGAGGTAGGGCCATCATTTGTGCCACCGGTGACCACAAATTGAGGACCATGATCTTGGACAGGCAGTATAACAAGATTGGGGTTTTGATGGAGCAGATGAAGGCATGCTGGATGGAGTCGGGTTGCAACATAATTTTGGATGGGTGGACGGACATTAGACATCGTCCACTCATCAATATCATGGTCACATGCACTGAGGGCCCATACTTCACGAGGGCAGTTGATTGTTCAGGGCATCGTAAAGATGCTAATTTTTAGTTTCACGTCCTTAGGGAGGCCATTGAGGAGGTTGGGCCACAAAATGTGGTCCAAGTGGTGATAGATGCAACACATGTGTGCAAAGCTGCAGGGAGGCTTGTTGAGGCAGCCTATAGACATATTTGGTGGACTCCATGTTGTGTGCATGCCATGAACAATGCACTAAAGGACATGGGGAAGATTGACTGGATTAAAGGAGTGGTTAATGATGCGAGAGATGTGCAGATGTTTATATGTAATCACCACTCTTCACATGCACTCTTCAGGAGCTTCGCGAAGGAGTTCTTGAAACCAGTTGAGACCAGATATGCTTCATATTACATTTTCTTGGAGAGAATGGTTGAGTTAGAGATAATTCATTGTTCAAATATGAAATATCATAAATATGATCATGATTACAATCAACAATGAGTAGCATGATATCAATCATGATTCATATCAAAATGAGTACAACTACAAAATCATGTCAAAATGTAAGGAAGGGAGGCCTCTAATCATCCCCCAAGCCAAAGTCCTCATCACTAGAACTATTGGACTCCTCACGGTCAAGTTTCGCCAAAGGAACACCAACTAGCCCTACATCGGCTTCTGCTGCAATCTCGTCCTCATCAATATGAGATGGATCCTCTGGCTCTACATCTCATCGTGTTGTTGGGCTCTCTTTGTACACACGTGTCTTGCGATCTACGATACGCAAGACACTGTGTACAACAACTAGCTTCTCTGCTCTCTTAGAGGCAAGTCCGTTCCTCTTAACAGAGTGGATGAAGCTATAAGTAGACCAATTCCTCTCTGTAGCTGAGGAACTAGAAACCTCAGATAGCAAACAAATGGTCCTTGTGAGAAAATGATATATTAGAAAAGTAAAACAGTAAACAATGAATTATCTCCAACTCAACCATTCTCTCCAAGAGAATGTAATATGAGGCATATCTAGTCTCAACTGGTTTCAAGAACTCCTTCGCGAAGCTCCTAAAGAGTGCATGTGAAGTGTGGTGATTACATATAAACATCTGCACATCTCTCGCATCATTAACCACTCCTTTAATCCAGTCAATCTTCCCCATGTCCTTTAGTGCATTGTTCATGGCATGCACAGAACATGGAGTCCACCAAATATGTCTATAGGCTGCCTCAACAAGCCTCCCTGCAACATTGCACACATGTGCTGCATCTGTCACTACTTGGACCACATTTTGTGGCCTAACCTCCTCAATGGCCTCCCTAAGGACGTGAAACTAAAAATTAGCATCTTTGCGATGCCCTGAACAATTCCTTAGAAAGTATGGGCCCTCAGTGCATGTGACCATGATGTTGATGAGTGGACGATGTTTAATGTCTGTCCACCCATCCATAATTATGCTGCAATCCGACTCCATCCAGCATGCCTTCATCTGCTCCATTGAAACCCCAATCTTGTTATACTACCTATCCAAGATCGTGCTCCTCAATTTGTGGTCACCTGGTGGCACAAATGATGGCCCTGCCTCCTTCGCCACCAAGGACATCATCTCCTTATAATAAGGAGATTGAGCTACATGCAATGGTATGCGATTGGCAAAGAAGAATGTACCAATGGCATCGTCTATCTGATCCTTCATGTGCACATTAAACAAATCAACAATGGGACTAGAAGAACTTCTTGCCTTACGTTTCCCCTTGCTACTCTCCCCTGCTGAACTCTGAATGGATGAAGGCCCAGACGCTGATTCTGACAGTCCCTGCTCTTTGATGCAAGATACGCGTAGAAGTATCTCTCTACCCTTGTAAATGCTGAATTGCTTGAACATGTTGCCTAGCAGCCAAAGACTCAAGCACTGGAACTGCACTATCATCAAGAATTCCCCACAAATTGTTTATTTCAATTCTAAAATTAACATTTTCAGCATCTAACAGGAAATTGCATGAACTCACACCATATCCAGTCCAAAAGAGAAGGTGTGAATTAACTCTAGTAATGCTCCCAAACCATTCTGTGCCACGAAAATTACATTTCCATCTTCTCGTGCCACTTGTATTCGTTGGGGCTGAAACTCTTACTGCAAATTGTTTTAGAGGAGACTTTGGATCATAAGGACCCCTAGCATATGGTGTCAAAATCTGAGAGGGGCAATCAATAGAAGCTCTTCCTGGTGCAACATAAGTAGATTGGGCTTTTGGATCAGCCCCTTGGTCACTTTCCTCATGCTTAGGCCCATACTCTGATAAACTTGCACCCTCAAAATTTAATTCCATGTCTTCACTAGAGGCCATTTTGAATCTGCATTTCAAAAAATGATAAGTTTCAGCCTAGTTAGTAATTTTAATTTAAAAAATAAAAATAAAAATAAATTGTTAATTTGTAATTTTAATTATTTAAATAACTAGTTTCAAGTTTCAGCCTAGTTTAGAAATTGAAATATGTTTCAACTTTCAGCCTAACCTAATATTAACAAGTATATCAAAAAAATTAAAATAACATTGTAACAATGCATTCAAACATTTAGATTTTTAAATTTTAATTATAAAAAAACCAATAATGCATTCAAAGAATCAAGTTCAAACTTCAAACAACAAGTTACAAAAATAAAAATACTTTAACAAGAATGAAGAATGAGAATCTAAATTTAAAACAATGCATTCAAGATTTCAACATTTTCAATTAGTTTTAGAAAAAAATTTTAAAAAATGAAAATCTGAAAATAAAACAAAGAAAATTCATTGTGAAAAGTTAAAAACCCTACCTTGTGCTTGATGAATCTTGATCTTCTTGCTCCTCTTGATCTTGCAATCACTTGCAAAATCACTCTCCAATCACTCTTTCAACTCTTTTTCACTACTTCCTCTCAAATGTTGCAAAAATGAAAAATATGAATGCCAAATCAAAATGAGAATGCCAAATGAACCATATGGGCCTTATGAAGGCTTAGAGGGCCCTATATGGGACCTACATTTTAGGGTTCCACAGGAAGCAATTAGAAAATAAAGTATTAAAATACGTAAAAATAATTCACTTTTTAAAGTCTGCCGCCGACTGTACCCTGTCACGTCCCGGAGTACCGAAGTACTATCCCGAAGTACCGAAGTTTGGTACCGGAGTACCCAACAAGTGCGGGGATGGGTGCGGCCGCGAGACAACGGTGCTTGTGCGGTGGTGGCGGTACTCCGGTACACGGAGTACCCGTCTCGGGGACGTCCTGGTACCGGGTACTCCGGGGTTTTGGGCCAGGTATGCGTCCCCGGGTTATACTGTTTTTAGCCAGACAATTGGATTTTATTGTCAATTATGTGATTGATTTTTCAGTTCTTGCATCCAACTTTCTGAATTGCTTTATGATATTTAGAACCCTCTTTCTTTAAGTCTTTCTTACCACATCCTGATGCCTGTCATATTCCTGATGCTCATCTCCACCACATGTGGAGCCATGGTTTCACTAAACTGCCACTTAATTTTTTTAATTTTGAGGAACCAACATACTTATTTGACTTTCTTTTTGCATCTCCATTATCAGGGATATCCTTCAGCTTGAAGGTGCACACTGTTGTCAGAGGAATCCCTTGGAGGCAAAATTTTGATTCTATCAGGGATATCCTTCAAAACCAAGGTGGTAACTGTTTTGAGAGTTTTCCTTCAGCCTAGGGTAACTGAGTAGTCATTGTAGAGGCCAAATTTTGACTAATTCATATACTGTTAGTTCATTTTTTAATATAATCTTTGTAGGAGATGTGCAAATTCTTGTAAAGTTCTTTGGTTTCATAGTAAAATAATTGTATTTTGCAAGTTTCATGGTAAAATAATTTTTGGAAATTAAAATGCTCCTTGACTCCTAAAGAGAACAAAGGTGTATAATTTTTATTTTGCAAAATATGGCAGTACATCTCAACATGGTGCTGATGGGAGTACATTTGTAATTAGTCAAGGGGAATCCTCAAATCATTAGATAAACAATGGTGAAGATATGTGGGCTGATCAATAGCCCTATCAACATGTAAGAAATGCTCAAAACAGAAAGCTAGGGGTTGAGAGAATTCATGGCGGAGGTCCTAGTAACTTGGACAAATTGACGCTAAAATTGTAAATGTCATTTTCTAAAGAAGGATTAAGCATAGAGCACATACGAAGTATGTAAAGGGAGGAAGTTGGTCAAATGAAATGCCTATTAGAATAATATTTACATATTTATTTAGTTAATGGTCAATAATGTAATATTAAGTCTAGTTAGATAGTTTCTAAATTAGTCTTTAGTTATCGATTATTTCTCTAGGAAACATCGTCAATGTAATTGCCTATGTATGTACATTTCATTCTTTGAATGAAATAATGCAATTACCATTGTGTAACCTGGTATTAGAGTGGGAAATTTCTTGGCATCCTTGAAGTCTATTATTTCATGAGTTTTCTCATGTGAGATTCCCTCCTAAGTTTTTGTGCACTTGCTTAAATCAGAGTTTGCATTTTCGAAGGGCCATTTTTTAGATTGAAATTGCGTTTTTTAAAACCTTTGTAAATTGAGGGTTTTAATGGTCGCATTCCTTTTGCAAGCTCTTTTTTGTGCATTTTAGGTTGCTTTTTTGTGATACGCATTTGGGTTTGCTCGCATTTTGGAGTTTTTCAGTGTTATTTTCATTGCTTAGGCCGTTTATGATCGCATTTCCCTGGTTCATGTTTTGTCACAAAAATGCCACTCGTCCTTTGTTCTTTTGTTTGTAGTTTATTTCGACTTTAGAACCTTTCTTCTCTCTACTATTTCGATGGGTTCTGCTAGTTCTTTGATTATGGGAGTTCGTTTTTGTGTGTTCAGTTCGATTATTTCAAATCAAACTTTCCAACCCTACGGCTAGGGTTTCTTGAATTTGTGCAACTTTGGTCTTCATTCTTAGGTTCGTCTTTCTCAGAGGAACTTTCATTCAAAATCATTTTCTGTATATTATTTGCAATAGCTAGGGTTTATCATTTCAACATATTTTTCTGGGTCTGAAGATTTTTTTTGGGTTTTTAGCGAAAGCTTGTATTTGTGCCTCAAAATTCATGCTAAGGACAAATTGTCTTCAAACAATTTGTGCTTGCATCCTTAGTTCGCCTTTGATTTTTGTGCATTGGGATCCGCGTAGTGGATTTCATACAATTAGGATTTAAGCCTCTATTTTCCTCATTTTTAATGCCTTGAAAAGTGTGAAGGATGGTTTCTTTGACCAACATAATGTTGGAAGGTAGTTAGAAGTTCAATGATCATAGCTACAACACTGGGAAACAATAGATGAGGCCATTTTCGAATATAGGTGCCTTGACCAGATTGTTTTTGGCAAGTCTGCTTGTCCTACAATAGTAGGTCTAGATCATAAAAATTTTGATGAAAGGAATCGAGAGGCCATGATGCTCATTAAATTGTTAGTCACCGACTATCAACTGCCTCATGTTCCCTCAGGCAAGACAGCTGCCAAAATATGGGATTATTTGAAGGGACTACATGAAACATCTGACAAGAGTCATGCGTTCTTTTTGAAGAACATGCTCTTCTCAATAATGATGGATGAGAGGATATCACTACAAGAGCATCTCACAAAAATTAAGGACATCCATGATTAGTTGAGGCAATTGGTAGGACAATAGAGGAAGAAGACCTGGTAGTGATCACTTTGAAAAGTCTACCAAAGTCTTATGAGCACTTATTGAGACACTCAACATTACCTCAACTAACGTTGACTTGAAGTTTCTAGATCTTTGCACCGAACTTCTGCAACAGGATTGATGGAGACAACAGTTTGGTATCAGTGCTAGTTCATCCTCCACAAAATAGACCTTTACAATGAACTCTGCTTAGGACAAAGGGAATAGTTCTCTCAGCAGAAAAGCCTAGGTCAATCCCAAGACAATTCGAAGAATAAGACATTTAGTGCAATTATTGCCACAAATTTGGTTGCATGAAGAAAGATTGTTGGCATCGTTTGGCTTTTGAATAGAAGAAACAAGGAGGCTCTCAACAGAAGGCCAATATAGTAGAGCACACAGAGGACACTGAGTAGAAGGAGTTGCCTTCTATGCCTTTATGGCCAAGCGCCCAATAGATCAAGTCAAATCACCTGCTTGGTACGTTGCCTCACGTGCTTCTCAACATTTTACTTATCGTTGAGATTGGTTCATTGATTACACATTATTCACTGATTCAATTATTTTTGGAGAAGAGTTTATTGTTGTTAGAATGACAACATGCATATTCAATATGGAGGGAGGAATTTTAATTTTCCTGAGTGTATACTACCTTACAGGCATGGAACTCAACGTTGTCTTTGTCAGTTAGATTATAAGACACTCTCCTCAACTAGATGTGGTATTCAATTCACACAAATGCAGTATTGTTGATCGGGAGACTCACACGACAATTTTTTGTGGGTATTGAGAATCATGGTCGTTATTGACTCATTAACATTTGTAATTCTCAAGAGCATGCCATGGTAGCCAAAAGTTCTTCCATCAGTAATCTGTTGCTTCAACAGTACGAGCATCTGAATATACACTCTCTCAGATAGTTCGAGAGGATCTGGTGGTTGGCTTACCTGAGATTCAAACTCATAATATTGGAGTTTGTGTAGCTTGTCAGACTGGAAAGAGACATCGGACTCCATTTTGTGATTCTTGGTGAGCTTCCAAGGTATTACAAGTGGTTCACGCTGATGTATGTGGACCAATGGACAATCCTTCAATTACTGGGTCTAGTTAATTTTTGTTATTTGATGATGATTTTAGTCATAAAATGTGGGTGTATATTTTGAAACAAAAATCACAAGTGTTTAGTAGAAAAGGAGTCGGGTCAACAAATTATAACTCTTAGGACAGACAAAGGGGGGAATTTCGTTCTTTTGATTTCTCCAACTTCTTCACACATCACAGTATCAAACACCAACTTGCTACACCTTACACCCCTCAGCAAAACAATGTGATTGAGTAGAGAAATCGCACAATCACTGAGATGGCTCGGTCTATGTTGGAACATAGAAATGTTCTAAAGAATATTTGGGCAGAAGCAGTCTACATTGCTGTCTATCTTGTGAACCAGTCTCCTACACAGGTTGTTAAAGGGAAGACTCGAGGAAGCCTGGTCTGCTAGGAAGCCTAAAGTCACTCACTTGAAGCTCTTTGCTCTTTTGCTTATGTTTGGATTCCAAATGCCAAGCACTTAAAATTGGATTACAAGAGCTAGAAGCTCATGTTCACAAGATACAGTGAAAACTACAAAGCATATCGACTGATTGATGTAGACACTGGTCGTCTCATATTTAGTTGGGATGTTGTCTTTGATGATGAATGAGGGCCTTTTCAATTCTCTTTTCCCACCTTTGCAGGCTAAGGATTTGGGTGTTAATCTACTAGTAGGTCCATTTGATGGGAGGGATTTAGATGACTCTAACTCTAAAGTTGTGGAGTCTCCCAGGCATGATATTGTGCCACCCAACTTTCCTCAGCAGCCTGTTGATCTACATCTTGATGAACTTATTCTAGCCAATCCAGGTCTAGTTGTTCCTCTTGAATTAGATGTTGGTACTTCTACTCTCCAGCCGAAATCTTGGGCCAAGACCATAGGTGATCTTCATGATGATGAGCTTATTGAGGGTAGATCATCTAGAAACAAGAGAAAACAACAAAATATAGTAAACTTTGCTCTTATGGCCAATATTCACAGTGTTTATGAGCCTCAATCCTATTTTGAGGCTAAAGGTATACCTGAGTGGGAACAAGCTATGGAAGTAGAACACTGCAGTCTTATGAAAAACAACTCTTGGGTCCTTTTTGATCTTCAATCTGGGAAGAAGCCCATTGGTTGCACATGGGTGTGTCGAGTTAAGTACACAACTGATGGCACCCTTTATAAATACAAGGCTCAACTACTTTCTAGAGGGTTTTTACAGAAAGAGGGCATTGATTTATGAGGAGAATTTTGCTCCCATAGCCAAAATGAGTACCATTTGGCTTGTCCTTGCCATTTTAGCCTAGTTTGGATGGAAAGCCCATCAAATGGACATCAAGAGTGCATTCCTCAATGGTGACTTGCAAGACGAAGTCTATATGACAACCTCTTGCTTTTAAGGTTGCTGGTAAAGAACAACAGGTACGTAGATTGGTGAATGCTCTATGGCTTGAAACAAGCTCCTCGGGCTTGGTACTTAAAGGTTGATAAGTACCTCAGTGATCAAGGCTTTTAGAGGAGTCCTTCTGACTCCAATCTGTATGTCAAAACTACTGGTGGTGATATACTTCTACTTGTCATCTATGTTGATGACCTAATTATTACTGGTAGTTCAACACTTTTGATTGAACAGATAAAACAGAGTTTGTGCTAGACCCTTGATAGATTTGGGACTAATGCATTACTGCTTAGGTGTTGAGGTTTGACAGCGAGATGGTAGTATTTTTATATCTCAATCAAAGTATGCTAGGAGTCTGCTAGTCACATTTCAAATGCAAGTTTCCAAACTTGCATCCACCCATATGGAGAAAGGGCTGAAATTATCTGCCAAATCAGATTCACCTTTGGTGGATGAATCCATGTTTAGGCAACTAGTAGGTAGTTATCTATCTCACTGCCACTAGACTTGACCTCAATTTTGTTGTGAGTTACATCTCTCGCTTCATGGCAACCCCTAGAGTTGAACTCTAGGTTGTAGCGAAGCATATGCTGCGATATGCGAAGGGCACTTTAGATTTTAGGATTCTATACGACAAAAGCAATGATCCTAGACTTATTGGTTTCATAGACTTAGATTGGGCAGATTTTGTTGATGACTTGAAGTCTACATTTGGGTATGTCTTTAGTCTGGGCACAAGTGCAGTCACATGGACTAGCAAGAAACAACAAGTGGTCGCCTTTTCCTCAATTGAAGCTGAATATTGGGGAACTATTAAAGCAACTTGTGAGATAGTTTGGCTTCGAAGAATGTTTTTTGATATGCACATGCCTCAAGCAAGTCCTTAACCTCTCTTTCGTGATGATCAAGGGGTGCTCAAACTTGCCAAAAATCCTGTCTTCCATGAGTGGACCAAGCATGTTGAGCTTCAGTATCATTACATCCACAAGCTTGTTGAAGATAGATTAGTATAGTTGTAGTATGTTCTAACTTCTAACTGAGGATCAACCTGTTTTTTGATATGCACATGCCTCAAGCAAGTCCTTCATCTCTCTTTCGTGATGATCAAGGGGTGCTCAAACTTGCCAAAAATCCTGTCTTCCATGAGTGGACCAAGCATGTTGAGCTTCAATATCATTACATCCACAAGCTTGTTGAAGATAGATTAGTATAGTTGTAGTATGTTCTAACTTCTAATTGAGGATCAGACTGCAAACATTCCCATCAAGTCTCTAGGCCTGGACAAGTTTGTAAAATTTTGGGGGCAACTTGGTGTAGTTGATAGATTGACCATTTATGAAGGGTATTAAAATAATATTACATATCTATTTAGTTAATGGTCAATAATGTGATATTAAGTCTAGTTAGATAGTTTCTAAATCAGTCTTCAGTTATCGATTGTTTCTTTAGGAAACATCATCAATGTAATTGCGTATATATGTACTTTTCATTCTTTGAATAAAATAATGCAATTACCATTGTCTAACAATGCCAATGAATGGGAATAGTAGAGAAACCTTGAGGAACTAACGTCGATGTTTGGGGAGAACCAAATAGACAACTCCTCTAAGGAACATATGACCATAAGGGATATCTACCAAAGGATGAGCACCTATAGATCTCGTTTGAATATAATCTTGAGACAAATAGGTTGTACTGTGAGCTTATACTTGAGATTTGTGCCATATAAGAGTGGCGTTAGAGCTCCCCTACATCAATAAGAGAAATTGCCATGACCATTAGAGTGAGAATTGGGGTGGCGAGGACCTTAGCGGTAGCATACCTTGGGATGTGCAATACCTCATATATTTGTTCCCAACCTCGCACAAACTGATAGTACAGAATGGGTGTTTAATGCCTCCAACATATATGATAGGTTGAAAGAAGGATTTGGTTGATTTTGGACCACCACAAAGAGAACTATGCATGGACTTGATGCCCTAACAAAGATAAAGGGCTAAGCAAAAGAAGGTTGAGAAGAGAACCACCAAAATGCCTATATGAGCAATTGTATTCTCTGCAAGTTTCGTAGTAAAATAATTTTTGGAAAATAAAATGCTCCTTAGACTCCACCTAAAAGAGAACAGAGGTATATTATTTTTATTTTGTAAAATATGGTGGTAAGTCTCAACATGGTGCTAATGGGATTACATTTGTAATTGGTCAAGGGAAATCCTCAAATCATTAGATAAACAATTTCAAAGATATGTGGGCTGATCAATTGCCCTATCAACGTGTAAGTACTCAAAATAGAAAGCTAGGGGTTGAAAGAATCACAGTGGAGGTCCAAGTAACTTGGACGTATTGATGCTAAAATTGTAAATGTCATTTTCAAAAGAAGGATTGAGCATAGAGTACATATGGAGTATTTAAAGGGAGGAAGTTGGTCCAATGAAATGCCAATGAATGGGACTAGTAGAGAAACCTTGAGGAACTATCAATGTCGATGTTTGGGGAGAACCAAAGAGACAACTCCTCTTAAGGAACATATGACAAAAAGGGATATCTACCATAGGACGAGCACCTATAGATATCATTTGAAGATAATCTTGAGACAAACAGGTTGGGCAAAAAATTTGGTTTGCACAATATATTGAGAAACCTTCCATTTGCATTGCGTCATGTGTTGAAGTATGAATGTCTAAAATCCAAAGTTGCATGGACTTGAATACGGATACAAATATGGATACTGTATCGGATTTGGATACAACCTTTTTTTAAGACCCGCAATATGAATACAGTTGGATACGACATTAATAAAAAAAACACACATATATTTAACACAATTTTCAATTTATTAGAGGAGATTTTCATTACTTCAAACACAATATAGACACGTAAATGCTACATAAATAATTATAAGTTAATTTTACACTTTACAATATGCAAAAAAATGTATCGCTGAAATAGAAAAACATTTCATTTGTCTTTCTCATTTGTTGTAGTTTTTGTTTATACCAAAACAAATAATTTTTTTTGCAGAAATGAAGTTTTCTTGAATTAAATTTGGGAAGATTTACGTCAATTTTTTTAAAAAATAAAATCACATAGTATTTGGCACTATTGGGGAATCAAGGGTTTTTTGGGCACACATGGGTACGATATTGGACTTTTATTCAGGCAGTATCGGAGTTTCTGGCTACTCCATCTAAATCACCTCAACTTGAGCCCCCAATCAAAAGGACACAAACTAGCACCTTAAATCTCAATACCATTTTGTCAAAAAGTTGCATCATTGAGGGATATATTGGACTTAAAACAGTAATACTCAAAAACACAGTGAGGTGTATTCTTTGTAAAGTCAAGACTAAGAGTTAGGCCAAAGGAGAGAGGACTTGTAAGTTGAACTCATGATAAGTGGCTATCTTCATAGGACTCCCTTTGTTTTCAAGAAAATAAACTTGCAAGGAGATGCATGTTGGTGTTGAAGACCATGACCTTATTTATATAGATTAAATCATAGAGGCAGTAATGTAGAAAAATGGCTGATTGTGAATAGTTGTAGTTATTATAGTAATATTGTAATATTTAGCTTATAATGGTCATTTAAGTCATTTAGTTAGTTTTTAGTAATTTTCTATTCTGTAAGTCGTATTTAGAAACTTACTTTTCTGTCTTTAGTTCTCGATCATTTCCATTATGGAAAGATCTTTTGTAATTGCTTATATATATAAGGAGTATTCCTTTGCTTTGTTTTATAACTTTCAATTATCATTTCATGGTATTAGAGCATAGGTTCTTTTTTTGGTGAATTTATAATAATAAAATTTGTGGTCTTTACTATCGGTTTTTTGGACAATTTTTTTAGTAACAATTGCGCGTTTTTCTACTGGAGATCAAGGGTTTTAACCAGCAAAGTTCTTGAATGTTTTTTTGGGTAAATATCCTTGGATTTTCTTCTCTGAAAATCACGACCAGTTTTTGATCGATTTTCCTGAATAAGATTTGAGGGTCTGCAAATCATGTTTTTGCTTGAGGGTTTTTTGGTGGTGGTTTATGCAGGAAATTGTGCCATCTACTCACCACTAGAGGTCATGTGATGAGGGTTGTTTTCAAGTTGCATGAAGGGCTTTATTGCTACGTGAAGAGGGTACACCATTTTTTGATGCAAAACGAGGGTTTTTGATGATTTTCTTACAAAATTGTGTCTTCTTGCTGCTTGTCTAGGGTTTCTAGTGCAATTACAGTTTTTGCAAATTGTCCGATTTTTTTCAGCACATGTTTTTTGCATGACTTTTTAAAAACATATAGTGGATTTCAGTTTTTTGCCAATTGTTTGCTAACAGAAATTGAAGGTATTTGAGAAGCTGCATTTTTTCACGTTTTCCGTATCTAGATAACGGAAGGGATGGTTTTGTGACCCAACATCATGTTGTAAGGCAACCAACGCATACTCACCATTTTGGAGTCATAGGAACTTGCATTGGCTGCAAAGAGTTCACAATTAGTATTTTTTGGCACAAGTTTGTAAAAATTTGGGACAAACTTGGTGTAGTTAGTAGAAGGACCATCAAGGGTATTAAAGTAATATTGTAGTATTTTGCTTATAATAGTCAGTTAAGTTGTTTAGCTAGTTTTTAGTAATTATCTATTATGCAAGTCACATGCTAATCTTTCTTTTTTGTCTTTAGTTCTCTATCATTTCTATTATGGAAAGATCTTTTGTAATTGCTTATATAAGGAGTATTCCTCTCCTTTGTTTTATGACATTCAATTATCATTTTAGTAGTTGCAATAATCCGAAACACTCTTGAGTAATTGCAAATCATGACCAGTTTCTAATGCTTAAATCTTGTGTAGACCATCTAAATTGCATTTGAATAGTAAGGAAAATTGTATTGACCAATTGTCAACATTTTTTGGGCTCTGTCAATGTGACTCAAGATGTTTTCCGGGGCTAGGGTTTTACACGCGTCTTAGTCATTTGTTTGGTAGGACTTTACTTCATTTAGTTTGCATTTGAAAGCCATATTTCACATTTGGAACTGGTCCTTACATTTTACATACATATTGCAATTATATCTTCAAGTTGTGACTTCAACACCACAACTCATTTGTGTTCGTTAACACTCGTAGTCACAATTTGCAAGAGCCATTTCAAAGTAAGAATTTGTTGTAGTTCATAGCATTGAGTGTGAGTGCATTGCCTTGGTTTTTAATTTATTTACAACTTTTTTTTTTCATTCAGTCCTATGTACCCTGGAGACCCATCCCGTATGTGTGGCCTTAAAGATTGTGTGGTGTCAAAGGCTTTTAATTTGGGTTTGTTGGTGTGGTTTTCACCTTTCAACCTCACCCTACGTTGCAATTGGAAGTGCACTAAGGGCATGCCTGTATAGCCCGCAATAGGTGCTGCCCCCAAACCCTTGCAAGGGGCATTGACCACCAACCCCATTGGGAGCACTGCCCTCGACCTTGCTTACAACTTTATTTAGTTAATCAAGGTGAACAAGCTAATCTCTTAATGATTAGAGAAGTTGGTTGCCATGAAATGTCTTGTGACTTTGGAACAATAGATTTCAAAGTATCATTGGATATTAGCCACATGTTTGGATGTTGATCCTAAAGATGCCACATGGGTTGATGAGGATACACAAGAGGGAGTGGTTGGGGTTCCATCAAATGAGGCAGGCCCCTCATAGTGGTAATGACTCAAATTGAAGACACCAATTTTGATGTAGAGTTAGCAAATGCTGATAAGTGGCAACAACATACGTTTATGTTTTTGTCATTTCATTTTTGAAATTTGTAGCTTTTGGGCATTTTGTTGTAATTTTAATATAATATGTATTCACATTGTCATAGACCCTCATGTGAAATCCCAATTCCACTTTAATATTAATATTAAAGTTCTATAATGTATATGATATATGCCTTATCAATAATATCTTATGAATATTTGAAATTTCCTATATGTATAAAATTTCCCTTTTTTAAAATAGTTGTCCTCTGCCATCCCTAAAAAGTGGATTCCTAAAAAATCATTCCTAGAAATGCATATTCTTGTCCCTTGTAGTCCTTGTCCCTGCAACTTGATGTAATATTCAAATAAAATTGTGTAGTAATGTAAAATTGAATTGTACACATGTATGTATAAACAAATCTTTAATATTATCTAAATTAAACTGTGCAATGATTCTTTACAACTTTTAGATCACATTTGATGATTATATCATTACATTTTAGTCTCCCAGTAATGTATGAGACATACAAAATTTTAAGTGAACAAGATGTATGAGATGAATTATATTTATTCAAAATCTACAGAATTTTCTGTTATTGGGCCGCTCTAATTATTTTAAAAGACTTCGTATTTGTGAGTATTTCTTTGATTAGGTTGTTCCTTTCCATTTTTGGATTCTAAAGGAGAGAATGAGTTGTTTTTCCACTAGCATGCATGTTGTCTTGGAATTTTCTAGGGTTTTGTTGTGAGGTTTTCACACCATCACCCCATCGCAAATGGGGACCACCGTTTTTTGCTTTAGCGGTAAGAGTAGTGGTCTTAGTTGGTGGCAATTGTCAAGTCTCCAATTCCGAGAGCAAGTTTGAGCAATTTTGGCCTGCTGGATAGTCAAGTCTGTCTGGGATGTGGGTGAGAGTTGGGCTAAGTCTGTCAGGGATATGGAGTCGAAATCAAGGAATTTGTGATGAAATGAGTTGAAACCTTTTGAAAATCCTTGTTCCAGCTTCAATTTGACCTTAGAAACTAAGGAGAGGTTTCTGCTGAAGACATGTTGAATCCTGAAATTTGACAAGTCTGGAATTTTTTGAAAACTCCCAAAATCTAGAATCTTTATTATAACTAAATTGGAAGCTATCTCAAACATTTTGACAATATAAGTATAAGTTACATTATACTTAAATGTTATATTTTATATAAATCCTCTCGCACTGTGAGCCGAAGAATCTGATATGCAGAATTTGGTAGTTAACTTGCAAATGAAAATTCCTGGCACTAGGTCAGAATCCGACCATGTCCTAGGATTCCCATCCTCTGCCCCCCCCAAAATTCTACCCCTTGCAAAAACAAGTTTCAAGTGTGAAGTGTTGAAAAAAGTGAAGAAAAATGCAAATAATGTTGTTCTTGAGGTGAAGTTGTGAAGAGAGGAAAAATCCTTAGGAGGTGGTGGAATCCGCCATCCTCCCAGGATTCCCAAAATCCTCTGAGTGAGATTTTGGCCCCTTAATCATGAACAATTTGAGCTTTAATTCGATGTGGTAAGCAAAAGACAAGAAGTATGCCATCAATCCAAGTCAAGGCAAGATCAAACAATGGGAAAAATCACTAAGTATGGGGGCAGCAAATGGCATAAGAGGAAAATCCTCTGGGCATGGCGGAATCCCCCTGCCCTTGAGGTTTCCAATAATCTTCTCCTACCTTAGATTTCCGGCCTCTATCTGTATGCAGATTAAAGCGCAAATTGACGTATAAATGAAGTAGAATGGAGATCCAAGCATGAAAATGACAATCAAAATCAAATGCTGGCCAAAATCAATGGAGAGCTATGTGTTTGAAGGATTGGAAAGCAAAGAGCAAAATCCTCAATCCTCTCATACCCCTTATTTCCGCCAAGGATCAATGGCAACAAACTCAAAGAAAAAGGCTTTCCAACTCACACAAATGGAAAACAAGAACATGGAGTGATGGATTAGATCAATTTTTGGATGAAATCAATTGGAAATGAAGTAGGAGATTCAAGACCTCTCCATGTCTCAATTTTTGCCTTGAGAGAAAGTGATAAAAACATGCACCAAAGACCTCCAATCTGCATTGAGAAGAGGAATAATGAAAGGGATTGAAGACATAAAGGGTAGAATTGAATGTGGCAAGATGAAACAATAGATTGAGGAGAGAATCCTCTAGGCATGGCGGATTCCGCCAGCCTTAGAGGATTCTAAAATCCTCTCTACCATCAAAATTCCGACCCCTACATGAAGAAGATGAGTGTGTAAGATAGGCCCCTAGACTTGTCCAAAGCGAAAATTAGTTGCAATCTTATTCTAAGAAGGGAAATTGAGACCAATTAGGCTGGATCTGAAGAGGTGGAGATTGAATTTGAAGTGAAGGATAAAATCCTTGAACACGCCTGATTTCCGATATAGAATGAAAAGGAAGACTATGAGCATTTGAAGGATTAAGTGACAAGTTTATGTGAGAAAGATGGAAGGCAAGGAAAATCCTTGGGGAGTGGCAGATTCCGCCAGCCTTAGAGGATTCCTTTATCCTCTAACATGCCTCATTTCCACCAAGCAGACAATGAGACTTATTGAAATGGGAGAAGTGCGATTTGATCAATGCTTATGGGGTGAAAACATAAATCAAATGTCCCTTCATCATGTCAGCCTGTCTTAAGGAGGTGAAACAACAATTAAATAAAATGATTTGATTGGTTTAAGAAGGCCAAGTCGGTCTCTAGAAAGACATGTCTTTCAAGATGTTCATCGCCTATATAATGAAGGAGGCATAAATTCATTTCAACATCACACTAAGACAAATGTACCTATGCTCCTTAATACAACGACTTCTTCTCATAGTAGCAGCAAATTGCCTCTTGTTAAAGCAGCAAAATCTTCTTGAAGAGCAGCAATTTCCTCATTGGGACAACAAATTATCTACCAACATGATAGTGAACTAGTAAGAGGGAGTAAATTTACTTGAAGGAGTGATTTTGCACATAAAGGCAGATTCATTTCAAAATCAGAGATAAAAGGGGTGAAGAAGAATAAACTGGGCATGATACTCATTGAAAATCACTTGTTTTCTAGATTTTTTTAGTGAATTCATGTCGAATTGCTTTAAGATTATTTTATCAACTAGATGCTACTTTATTTCATGAAAACTTTAAGATTGCCTTCATTTCATTTCACTTTTGTGAGTTTAATGCAATTTCTCTGGTCTTGCAAGGTAGATTGTCGAGGGAGGAGCTTGGAGAGTGAAGGATGGAAGCAAGGTCAAGCTCAAAACTTCAAGCCAAAGGATGCTCGAGGATTTCAAATGAGAAGGAAGATTTGATCCAGATCATCAAAGTGCAAATTTGAAGATCAAGATCAAGATCAAGATGGAATCCAAGAAAACAAGGAACAAAGAAGAAAAAATCAAAATCTACAAATGGAAGAAATTTTCATCAACTTGAATTTTCTCCAGAAATCCAAGTTCATTATGAAGACTCCAAGTACATGAAGACTTCATCACTTCAAGAAGTTCAAGATTCAAGTTTACAAGTACAATCAAGTTCAAGATCACGACTGTGAGAAAATTTCCAAGAAAGATGGAGATAATTTGAAAAGATGAAGCAATTTGGGAATATGCCATCACAATTGAAGGCTTGATAATGTTGAGTATCAAGAGATAATTTCTCATCACAAAGAATTGATCAAGTCTACAAGATAAAGATGTTGAGGTGACACCCACTTGTCTTCTACCAATCAGAAAATTCTAGTTACAAGCACATTCAATCATATCATGCCAAGCGTACAATTTTCTCATTGGCTCTCAAAGGCATTGTAATTTTCTTATTGGCCCACATGGTTGTGCCTTCATGTAATTGGTTGATTGGGTGGCAACCCTAATTAGGGTTTGCAAGGATAAATCTCGACCCTTGATCTTGAATTGATCTTGGCCCTTCATTGTAATTGAACAACTATAAAATGCCAAGGCCTTCTCATTTGTAACATTTAGCTAGAAGTAGAAGTAGAGTAGGAGAGGAGGCTTGATGAAATTGTTGCCATAATGCTATCAAAGTAATTGATGATTCATTGTTGGTCTTCATTGTGAATTACTTAATGTTGCCTTTAAGTGTTGCATGGTTTCTTCAATTCCTCATTTAGAATGTCATTTCATGTTAAGTAGAAGTAGAAGTAGATTGGATGGAAGATTTTGTTGAATGATGATTAATGGTGAAGCTAGTGTATATACCTTTTGTTACTTTCTGCTTGTAAGTAAAGGTGTAAGGTTAGTCTGGGCCTAAATTGCAAGTGTTTAACTTCTATTGTGATGTTCATTTAGATTGTGCCTTCATAGGATATTTGGATGAATATTGACAATGTGAAAATCATTCCTGCATCCTTAGAAGCTAGCACCCTCGTATGCTTAGTTGACACGACGATGCAAGGACTGGTAAGAGTCTCACCCCATCATCAACATTGTCTCACATTCCTAGAGTTAGATAGCTTTTATTTCCTTGCAAGTTATTTGGTTGGAAGTGATTGAAGAAGTAAAAGTCAAGTTGATATCCATTGATTGAACAACGTAAGTCCCTTTGTGATAAGTGGCATATCACATCATAGAACTGAGTGAAGTTCACGATTAAGAAGGAACCTTGAGGTTGTCTCATTTGATCACACAATCTGCCTACATTGTTTAGTATATGAGCATCCTTTAAACATCAGTAGGTTCGATTTTGTATGTTGCAATGGAACAAAACTCACATCAATAGGTTCCTAGATTTTGCCAAGGTTTTTTCTCCCTTATTTTCTGTTGCTTGAGTAGGGTGTATTACCTAACTGGTTTCCATCTAGGTCCTACTCGTTAAGTTTACCCAGGGCACTTTTAGGTCATTTACTTCTTGTGTCTCATTTCATATGATTGTGACACTTGCCATAATCCTATGTTGTACTATCTTTTACCTTGCTCATATAAGCAAGATTTCTTGTACATTATGGAGGCCGTTGTATGCCCATGTATCTTGTATGCATTTTATGGTCTAGCATTCATTTATTGTTAATCTCTTGTAGAAGATATTTTTAGTTTTGTAGGTGATCTTGACTTCTTGAGTCTATTGTGTGACTCTTAAATGGTATTAGAGCTTTAGATTTGCAAGCCCCTTTTTTGTTTGGAAGTATTTTTGGTGGGAGTTTTTGTTGGGTGCATTTTGGTGTGGAGTAGACCTCACCATTGAGTCTAGAAGGCCGAAAATCTATACATGAACATATAAGGTCTTGAATTTGGGAAAGTGATTACAAATTAATCTTTACAATTGTGTGGATTTGTTCAATCCATATAGTTGTACAGTTCATACTTGTTAGAAAACTACAGTTGTAGTATAGTTGACAAGTTTTGTAGAATATTGTCTGCATCATTTGGCATCATCTTGCTTCATCAAAGGTTCAAATTGGGTTTTTAATATTTTATTTGTTGCGGGTATGATTGCCCGTGTAGGGTTTATGTCATTGGTATGATGATCAACTAGTTTAACGTAATTATTAAACATTTTGTTTTGATAAGCATGTGATTTTGCACAAAGCCACAAACCCTAGGCACCTAATGCTAGCAAGTAGTGTAGGCATTGCCATGACCTCAAACTTTCTTTGGTTAGGTTGTAGTGGTGCTGTCCTAATTGTGGTTGTGCCTCTTTTTTTTATTGCTCAGAATTTTTCTTTGATAGTGCAGAATGCTTTGTCAGAGTATTGGGTTTTGGTGATCTTATAGGCTTCAAAATGTTGATTCTGAGCACTTCATAGTGGAACACGTATTTTTAATCTTAAATTTTACTATAAGTGACATCTTTTGATATGGACACTTAAGCAGGTTCAAAGGCACAAATCATGATATTTATTCTTTCATTTCTCTGTTTGGAGTGGAATTTTTTTGTATGCACCATTAAATTTATTTCATCCCAAGGGAAAAAATGTTCTGGTGATTTTGGATTGTCTTCGGCTCCATCTTTGAGCATTCACCATTGGCACATGAGCCATTTCTTTGTGTGGGTATACACTGTCTCTCTTTTACTCTCTTGTGGAGGGATATTGATTGTCTATTTGTGGTGGAATTAGTTTTTGGGGGGTCTTGTTGATTTCTCTTTCATCACTCCATCACTTGTATATTTTGAATTTGTTATCACATTTTCTCTCTTTTGAACAGGGATTTTTCTCGATGGGATTTACATGCGTACCTAACAAGGCCTTGTTACGGGGACCCTTCTTTTCATGTTTGCAATTGTTAGTTCTTCCCAAAGTTGCACAGGGGGGGGTGGTGTTGGGTGTACTGGTTCCCATCTAGGTCTCAGTGCATTTAGGTCATTTATTTTTGTCTCATGGCATATCATTGTCACTTATGATAATTGACGATGTCTTATCTTTCACCCTTCCTTTATAAGCAAGGTTCGTCTTGTACGTTATGTAGGCCATTGTTTGCCATTTCATTTTGTATGCATAATGTAATCTAGTATTCAGTTCTTGCTACTCTTTAGTGGAAGGTTGTTTTTGGGTTTTGCAGGTGATCCTGGCTGCTTGAGTTGATTGTGCAAGTCTTACATTTTTAGCTTCTGGAGCTTCTCCATTTTGAGGATTTTTCTTTTATGCAAATAGTTCTTTTGGAAATATCTGCCAATGTGGCTGCATATATGGCAGAACTTTTGTAAATGGGAGGTTCTACAATTCATGGCCTGTTCTATTTACACCTGGCTTTCTGATTTCAAAGGCACTGCCTTTAATAGGGGCTTGTTCAGGTCAATGATCTTGTGATCTTGTTGACCTGTGGCCCTAGCAATGCAAAAGCATTTTTCAATAGTCATGCTGACATTGGTGAATACATGCTCCTTCCAAAGACTTTTTGAGGGCCCATCCATTCTCATGTAAATGAGCACCTAGAGTTTAGGTTGAAGCATTCTGTCCAACACTAGTACATGGTTGTGGTCTTCCCAGAAAATTATTTTCTTACCAGAAGAATTTCTTATCAACTATGATATTGATATTACCCATCTGTTCAGATAATTGACTTGGAGCAACAACTTCATGAAGACTCTGTTCTTTAATGTATTAATCTCTCGGTTGGTTCTGACATCTTGAACTGAAACAATTGGATCTTCATTTGTTGATTGAGGATTTGTGGAATTAAGAGACATGGGTCAAGATACCTTACATTCAGTTATGGCTATTTTTGGCATAAAACTATTTATGTGAAATTTGGCTTTTAATGAGTTTATTTAATTATTGTGACTTCACATAAGAATTAGCTAGATTGAATTTAGAAGTTTCGGTTATTTAGAACTCAATGCCTAAACAACCTCATTATGGAATGACAATGATTAGCAAAGAGCCACTTCTTGATGATCAGAAATGCTGTGAATAAGCATTACTTTGTCAGCATTAACATTTTTTTGATTAGTGTCAGCATAAATCTTCGAACATCTAGTGTGTGACGATCTCTTTATATCATGAAGCGTGTGTGAAGAAACTAAAAAGGCAATTGATGTGAATCAATTTTCTTTGTGACCCTAACAAATGCTTTCGCCTTTTTCAAGAAATATACTGATTATTAAGATATCTGAAACAGTAAAATTTGGCTCTTCAGTGTTTCTGTTTAGACCAATGTCCTGCAATCTTTAGTGAAGGCAAGGTGTAGTACAAGATGAAGGGGTGAAACTACGAAACACTGTTTTCTGTCAGAGTTCTATGCAAATTATAAGTAATTTTATGAGTGTAGAATGAACACATTGGTTAAGAAAACAAAATTTCTCAATACTCTAGTATAGTGGTATGTTACAAGCGAAATGCTGGCCTTGTTTTCTTGTGCAGGTGTCTGCTAATAAAAAACAGAATTTAGTGAAGGCAAGGTGTAGTACAAGATGAAGGGGTGAAACTACGAAACAATGTTTTCTGTCAGATTTCTATGCAAATTATAAATTATTTTATTAGTGTAGAATGAACACATTGGTTAAGAAAACAAGATTTCTCAATACTCTAGTATAGTGGTATGTTACAAGCAAAATGCTGGCTTTGTTTTCTTGTGCAGGTGTCTGCTAATAAAAAACAGAATTTAGAAAACTCCAGTCCAAATGTCAGTAGTGCAATAGTTAAATTTTGTTGTGTGAGCTTTATTTTTATTGCCCGGATACGCTGTAAACAAAATAATAGATATAAAGTAGTTAAACAACACTGCAGGGTAATGCACATATCCCATGTTGCGTGGTTTATGTTTGAATTTTGAGTTCAAAATACACAATTTTGAAATCTTACTAGAAATCTTTTTGATACTTTTTACTTTCTTTTCTTTTCTTTATTGATTAAGAAAAAAATTCTCAATACTTTAATGGTATGTAACAAGCAAAATGCCAGTCCTCTATTTTCGTGGTGTAAGCTAGTAAAGAATTCTAGTCCAAACCTCAGTAGCGTAGTAGTTCTAAAATTTTGTTGTGTGCTATATTCTTATTGCATGAATGTGTTGAAAACAAAATAATGGATTGAAAAGCATTTATAATGACTCCATAGGACAATGTATAATATACCATGTTGCCTGTTTTGAGTTTGAATATTGAATTTAACCATGCAATTTGGAAAAATCGATGGAAAACTTTTTGATTAATTTTGGTTTCAAAATTTTTCACTTTTTCTTTTCTTTAATTCCTTTCTCTTTAATTTTTTTATTTTTCTGATAGGCTGCCAATACATGTCAAATGGGCTTCTGATCTGACCAATACAAATACTTGGCTCCTTAAGAGCAACAACTTAGAAATTAGACTTTAGTACTAGAAGCTAAACAGTGGAAGACCAAGAGTCGCAACTTAGATTTCCACCTCGGATGTAATTTTGGGGATTTGAACTTGGGACTTCAAAATTAGAACCGAATGCTTTAACTACAATATATCAACTCCATGGATGTTTCAAGTTTAAGAAACGTATAGCCATATTATTAAATTATAACTGAAAAAATGTTTAAAAAATAATAATTTAAGATTTTAAAATTATGCCTTAAAATCAACTGAGATTTTATTTTATGATGCAGCAAAGTTAATTCTGTTACGCAATAAGTGGAGGATAGAGCAGGATCCCAAGATTGATATGATTTATAATTCTTGGAACTTCGAGTAAGGGACCAAGATAGATACTATTTTATGTCTCTAATCCTCAATTACAGAGAAACAATATTTTTTTTTAGTAATTAAAGATGACGTTTATCATTCATAGGACAACTTTTGAAGTTCACACGTTTATTCCCCAATCGATACAAACTTTATCACCCTTAAAATATGCTCAATATCATATTTTTGCAATTGAAAATTTACTAAACCTAGTAATATACTTTATATCTATACCATATAGATTTATCATTAAATGAATGTAGAACATGATGTTTAGATACCATGCCATAAATATAATAGTAAGTATTTTTGGTTCTCCCCATAAATTTTTGGAATGGAACTGGGCGGCAATATGTTGTAGAAACATTCCTAATAGTTAGAAAATTGTGTGATAGCATTGGCCTTTTAGCATAGTTACCGGGAGACAGGTCCTGGTACTGATACTGGTGTGGTAGATGCGGACAGCTAGTATGCCAGTTAAAAAAGGAAGATGGGTACTTGGAGACAAATTTTTTAAAAACTACAAAAAGTAGTATTTGGAAGTACACAAATACTAAATAGATGTCAATAAAAACTAAAAATGTTTATATTAATATGTAATAATCATTATCACGACATAAAAAATTAAAATTAAACTTCAAACTGTATAAAGTATTATCTCAGGTTCTCAAGTATAATACCAATTGAAATGTTGAGAGGTAGACATACAAAACCCAAAAACCATAAATGACAATCATGTTTTCAGAACAAGCTTAACTCTTGTATTAATTTTAATTATCAATGTCTAGATCCTTGGTTTAGATGTTCTCCAAATACTCATCACTCTCAAGCTTCATCTACATATGATTGAATTGGGTGTCAAATCATTGAGGCTGTTTTCTTCCACAACTTCATTCCCTGAGGCTGCAGCTGCTCCGTTAAGTGGAATTGGTTTCTATTTCGTTGAAGGGACTTCCTTGTATCCAAGTTCCGTATGAGTGAGAAAGTGAAGTTTTCTATGAATCTATCAGTTTCTCTGCCTTTGCCAACCCAGTCCGTTCCTTTTCAATGAATAAATAGAATCATAAGCACTTGGATTCTTCTCACAGGATGAGCTAGTTATTTGCAGGAGTAATCCTATTACAAATGATTGCTAATTTTGTGCTTCACTGCCATGGTTCCATCACCATTCTATTTGGTCTTTTGTCATACTCATATTGTATTAGCTTCTACAGTAGAATATTCATCTAGTCTACATGAAAAATTATTTCATTGAGGTTTGATAGTGGAAGCATCTTCTTATCAGCTGCAAATCCTTTTTAGCACAGCAGAAAGCCCCTTCATCATCTCTCTCAATCTTCATGCAAATTGAACATCTGCCCAGAAATGATTATCAAGGACTATCTGCCCCACCTTGTAGTATTTGATGTAGATTGTGTCCAAGTTGACCACACATCACTATCTACTGTGTAACACAAAGCCCCTTTAATCATATAATGGCGGTCAAGAAGTATGAAGTAAGAAACAAGCATGTATGGACAAGTTTGATAGGTACCACCTTGACAATTTTCTGATAAATAGCATGTGGCAATAATTGCATATGCAAAATGTTATTTTCCATTTGTTATCAATCAGCTTTGAAATCCCCACTGAAACTTGCCTATGTTTTCAAGTGCATCATTTAATGAATGCTCACATCATATTGTTCAAAATATATGTCTGTATTTTTGTTACATTAACAAGCCATTGCTTCACAATAGGGATAGCATTTGTAACAATCTGGACTATATGTAATGCGTCCACCTTCTCAATGGTGTCAGATGGCTGATTTTTAAAAATCTTGCAGTTTGTTCATGCCTTGGGTACAAGGTACCATGATTTTGAGAAGTGGGCAGTTTTTAGTATTTGTCCTGCTGCCCATCTCAATGTTGCACCCATTTGTAGATCATACTCCATCAGGACAATTTGTTGCGTTGGTCCATTGCTTGCCTAGATTGTCTCCTCATGGTAAGGTTAACACTTAACAGTAACATTAAATGATATTCCATTTGCATAAAAGAAGCATATGATTCTCAGATCAATCTCATCTCAACCATGCACATTAAAGAAATTTACAATGTGGCTTGAGCTGAGGGATTGTTTGTTTGCAGTGAATTACATTTTGAAGCATGATAGCTTAAACCCTCTCACTATACCCCAAACTGGGAGCCTTAACTACTGAGCCATAAAGAACTTAGTGTATGGTGACTGCAATGAATAGACATTTGGTCAATGGAATACCATAAAATGTATATGAAAACAGAAGCTTCAAGGTAGAGGCATGTCCCTTACAAAGGCATGATTGAGAGGGGAAAACTAAAAGTTAGGCCATTCGATTGGACTCCTTTGTAAGAGTGAACTTTGTGATCCCCATAAGATCTTTGCTGTTGAATCGTAACCTGGAAAGAGAGTCCTCTCGAAGTGTTAAAGAGTTGCTACCTTCCTTTAGCAGCTTCTTATCAATATTCTCATTACAGTCAAGTTAAGCCGAATGTTTCCTTGTAGGCCTCACATCTGAATCCTTCCCAGAATGGAGGTACTTGCAAATTTTCAATGCCTTTCATCTGGCACTATCTCCAATAATTATCAATTCGTTTTAGAAGAATTGATCCTGAAATCTGTAAGTGTGGATGTCACTGGGCACATCAAAATTGCTGCAAGGACCTGGAATAGCTGTATCATGAAAGGCTGAAAGTGATGTTTACCTGATAGGCACCTCCCAAGGGTTTCTTCACATATTTATTTAACTATTTATTTCCTTCTAACACTCCATGCCATCCATAAAAAGTTTAAGCTCATCAAATGCCATATTATACTTTTCAGTGATGCATGGGAATTGCAAGGTGTTAGACCTGCAAATGGGAGAGAAAAATAAGCCAAGAGATATTTGGGAGGCCACAAATAATATGAAAGTACAATTATGGCTTTCAAGTAAACGCTTAAAACCAACTTAAATTATTGCAAAAGCTGTCTAAAATGGTGGGCAGTTGTGTAGTCATGATAGGTGGGCGAAAAAATGTTTGGGACATAGAAGAGCATAAATTAATGAGATAAATGAAACATTTTTATAGAATTTTCTCTAGAGAAAAAGAGGTCAAATAATTGACTGACACCATCATGATTAGGATTCTACAATGACTAGGTTGAAACTGCACTGCCCTTGCTTGAGGTTTTACTGTGCTAAAGCTAATAACCATTACTACTATGGACACTCATGATTGTGTTGCAATTGGGGTGATCAAATTTTGATTATTACTCTTTTATTTTTGTACTCTTACCAATTTGTGATGTAATATGATGCATTATTCAAAGAAAAACAATACTATATTTTACTTTTTAGGCATATATGATGGCTTTGGGAGTAGAGGGAACATTCTGAATTATAACCCCTTTTGAATCATAAGACCATTCTGTTGAGCTCACAAAATAAAATACTATCCTTGGCCTAAATTTGACTCGCAATTTACTCAAATTTTTTTTCCAAGTCATTCCAATGTGAGATCAAACAAACTGGGAAATGCTAGTTTTCCCTCGGCTTTTATAATCAATAATGCAACATATTTTTTACTATTGGAAAAAGGGGTACATAGCAACCTTGAACACATGTACCAATGTTTTTTGGTATTTTCTTGATAGATATTTGTTCTACTTATGAATTTAGTTATGCAACAATATTTTGTGGTATTTTCTTGATAGATATTTGTTCCACTTATGAATTTAGTTATGCAATGTTCAACTGTACTTACCTTCTTATCTCTTGAGTTGGAAGTTGGAACTAGTCTGTTCTGTGGCAGTATTGAATTCTTGGATTCAGCAAATCCGGTGCAAATTATACTTTCTGATTATGCTGATGAATTGAAATCAGTTTCGTTGTATTTTCATTGGGTGCTCATTAATTCTTTCCAGCATATTCTACTCAATAGGTACTGCCATAAGTGCAAAACTTTATGTCAATGGATTTCTAGAGAAAGGAGAAGATTATCTTCTGTACGATCACCGAGCAATTAGAAGGCCTCCTCTCTCTTACTTGAAAGTTAGAACAGATATTTAACTCCAATTAATATTGTGATCTGTTACTTACTCTCACAGTACTTTCCTAAGTTAGAACTGGTTAATTTATAATGGTGGGTGAACTCTCCTCTTGACATGTTAAAGTTCCAATTTATGTTTAGAAGGATTAAATGTTAGGGTCAAGTTTATGTTCAACCTTTACTTTACTATATTTTGAACCCTTAAGCTAGAAGATATATATTGAGTTTTTTTGTTGAACATTTTTCAATTAACTACGAAGTCATGTTACTGGAAAGTCTAATATTCCCGTGAAAAGTTCCATAGTTATATTTTTGGAAAGTTATCTCTGCCTAGATACACGTCTAGGAAATACTCGTTTAATATAGTATTATGGAATTTCTAACGTTTCTCAAGGGAGAGCATAATGTATATGTTACATATTGTGGGAAGAAGAATAATGTAGGAATGAATTATTCAAGTAGATATCAGGATCCCACATTTTCCCTGTTTTCTGATTGAACATTAGCCTGGAATAAATGGATAATTATGCATGCCTTTTACGGCCTACTGAGTTTTAATCTGGCTGTCCACTATTTGTATTTAATCATGACCCAAGTTTTCTGAAATCTTTAGATTTAATTTAAAAAAAAAACATGAGGAAACTGCACATAAATGCAGTTCGTCCTGTTGTTATATAGTTGGGTGCTTTTATGACTGCAATAATGTCAGGAACATTTTAGATCTACATATCTTCTTATTCTGCGTTATATTATTTTTGCCCCTTTTTGGCAGGTCTGAGTTGGAAAAGGAAAGAGAACTGAAGGAAGAGATAACAGAGCTTAAAAAATTGGTTAAAAATGCCATCGAGGGGAACTGTGTTAAATATGTTGAAGGATCTGGTCAGGTATTGGATAAGGAACATGCAGATAACTTACAGGCCCAACTTAATCAGAAGGAGAGTGATCTGCAAGAGTTAACATTGAGTTTGGATGATATGGCTCGTTTCCCACAGAAACATGTTGATAGACCTAGTTCTCGATCTGGACATTCTGACCATTCCGGTAAGCTGTTCTTGGGACCTGAGCGATCAGATATTTCAAGAGGATATAATCCTGAAAGGTTAGGTTCATCGACACTGAGTGGAGATATAACAGGAGAATATGACGGTGAGAGATCAAGTTTAAGCTCCAGAAACAGAGATATGTCACGGCGTTTTGAACCAGAGAGACGTGGGGGCATGGTTAGAGGTTATGATCCTAGAAGCTCAGCACTTGATAGGCCCAGTTCTCGATCAGTGTCTGGTGATTTTCCTGGAGGCTATGATGTGAACAGGCAAGGCTTTCATTCAGATCATGCTGGATTTCTTGCAGCCCCAGATTCTGGTTGGTCAGGTCCTCGACCAGGGTATAATGACTTTTTTCAAGGAAATGGATCTGAAAGAGTGCGATCTAACACTGGGCCTTTTAATGTCAACAGAGGACACCCCCCTGAAAGACTAGATTCTCGTTCTCGGCGCAATAATACTTCCCGAGGTTATGATTCTGAAAGGCCGAGTCCAGGTTCCTGGCAGAGTGATCCACATGGATATGGACCTGAAAGGTCTGGATCAGGCACCTGGCATGATGATACCAGAGCTCATGAGTCTGAAAGACCAGGCACAGGCTCCTGGCAAGGCGATACTCGGTGGCATGAGCCTGCAGGGTCAAGACCTAATTCAAGGAGAAGTGATACCCAGAGAGGTTTAGTTCTCGAGAGAGAAATTTCCTTACCAGCAAGGGAGAAACATTCTAGAGGAGGCTCTGACTTTGATAGACGTAGTTTTACTGGTTACAATGAACAGAAGAGGAATGTGTTTGATAGACTAGGTCCTATGCCTGCACAGAGAGAGACGCCAAGGCGTTTTGTTTTAGAGAGACTGGGTGGAAGGCCTAGTTCTGTGGATACACATCAAGATCCTGATGCAATAGACTGGCCTGTTGGTAATGATGACAGTAGAAGGATTCAGGAGGTTCAGAGCTCCTACACTACTCATGAGTCTGAAACAATGGAGCCTTGGCCAGCACAAGAAGACAACAGAAGAAGTTATGATCCTTACAGAGGTTCAGAAAGAAGCAGAAATGATCAATTTGTGTACAATGAGGGCACCTATGGCAACGACTTCTACAGGAGGAGAAATTACAGGCAACAAGAATATGATAGAAGGGGAAATTATACTTTGCAAGATAAGTTTAGTCAAGGTAGAGGTGTTCATGTCAATCATCGGTAGGGGAATTACATGCTTTGGCACCACTCTGTAGTAAATACCTTGTATTGTAGTGATCTTTCCTGAATGACTATATCGTGTCTCTAGTTTCTGGAAGATGTCATATAATTTTTGATCGTAAGGTATATGTTTTTAACTGGTGAGGCTCAATCACCATCTTTCCAAGTTATGTATGGGATAATGCTCATGATTGCACATCTGTTGAGAATTCACCTATTACCAAAAACTTTTGAAGTTCATACATCTGTTGATGTTTTTGTAATGCAACGCACATCTTGTATACAGATGGTTTTCCCTGAAGCTTAACTGGGGTTGCCTTCATCGATTCTTAATTTTTTTAAAATTTCCTAAACATGCTTGGTTAAGAATTTGTGTTTCTTTGAGTTGGACAAATCTCAAAGTTACTTAGGTACAAGTTATATATATTTCTAAATGAAGGAAACTTTCTAGCCTTAGCAAGATTCATATTAGGGCTGGGTATTAATCAATGTTCCTTATTTATGTTGGTGATACTTTCTACTATTTGCAGTCAGTCTTACCATGTAAGAACTTTGTTGATAAATATATTCAGGACTCTTGAGGGATTTTGTTCTTCCTAATCAGATATGTCACATGATCCAAGAAAAATATGATTGATAATCATAGTAGTATAAATTATAAAATTGTTCAGAATGAACAGAATTAGATGCAATCAGAATGTATACACATAGAAACTGCATGTAGTTGTCTTTTATTTAATGCAACATGTATCTTTCTAAATCTAGAGAAGTATAGACCTAGATATTATCTAGTTAAAAAGATGTTTGAATGTTTATTTGGCAGGATTTATATGCTGAAGCAACCATAGTAGCATCTATTGTGTAGGAATTACTAATGATCCCTTCTGGACAAAATGATTGACATTTAGCCTAGAGTGGATCGGTGGTAACCATAACTCATAAAAACAATCATCTAATGCATTTGTATGGTTCTAGTCTTTTATTGTTATTTTGTGGTCAGCTTGTTTCTGCCATCTCTTCATTGGAAGTGCCAGACACTAGCTTTCACCAACTTTGTGTTCTCCATTAGTTAATTTGGACGGGGCTGGCAGAAGGCTGCAAGAGTAGCCTAGGAGTTTACTCCAGTTTTTTCTTCTAAATAGTGTTACTGACATGCTTAGGACTTTACAATCTTGAGTTGTCTACTGTGGGGTGTTGTAAATATAAATTATTACATTTCTGGAGGCTGCTAAATAATTCTTCTACAGAAGACATGCTGCATTATGTTTTGTCGTTTCCAAAATATGTGTAGAATCTTTTTTTGTTTTGTTGGTTTAATTTCAGATTTAAAATTGGCTGATCTGATTACATTAGGAAGCTATGTAACTTTTGACTTATTTGTTCGAATTGTTAATATCAGCTGTTGCCATTTTTTCCATTAGGCTGGTTCCTGTTCATATTTTTTACAGGTTACCTTTGGCTAGATATTATATGTGCCATGTCAGACCTCTTTGGCGTAGAGAACCTAACAAGTTCAGACTAATGGATAGTTGGTCTCTAGTTGTACGATTGATAATTAGCATAAAGCAGAGAGTAGAGTGACATCTAAACCAGATATACATGGGAGACGTTAATGAAAATGCTTCAAATTTTTCTAACAATTGCCCCTGCTATTCAGCAATTAGATCAACATTGTAATCATCTTCAGTTGGGTAGATATCTAATTTATTCCTGTTGGGTTGAATTAATATCGTTGCTCTAGCAGTTACTTCAAGCATATTGACTGCTATTTTTGAATTTCAGTTTTTGATTCATTTGATGGAATATGCCTAAAATATGAACTACGTTAACAACTTTGAGTTGATTGCTCTGCTGTTATGTAGATGTTGCTGTCTTGTAATATTTTCACCAGAGATGAGTAGTTATGTTTCTTCGGGAGATTATTATTCTTAGGTAGCAAGAGCTACTTAGACCTTGCAAATCATTTACATCCCTTAAACTGATATCAATTAATTGTGGTATTGTCTTACAGTGTGTCATTGGGTAGTCTACATCCCTTTCTTTTTTCCAGATTAATACAAAGCAAGAGATTCTAGAACTAAAACTGGAAATACCTATATTTACATGTGTCCGGTTTTTGTAGTCTTCCTATTTTTGCTGCTTTTCCCGTGAGATGTTAAGTGCGCACAAAGCAACTCACAAGTGCTGAAGATAGGTAACTTGTTCAGTTCAATTGATTCTCTCGAAATATTATTACATTGTATGTTGAGGACTGTTTTTCAGTGGTCAATGTGCTTTAGGCACTTACTAATCTTGTTGACGATTATTATCTCTGTTGTATAGCTTTGACCTTGCACTGACGGTAATACTCTAGCTGTTCAGGTGGTTAAATTCATTCTAAATTTTCTTACATCATTTGTTTCTCTTTTCATTAAGGTTGCTGCTAGATGTCACTTCATCTGTGTAATTTGGCCATTCTTATGGATTAATATATGTTGTGGATGATATTATCATAGTTCCCCAGAGTTTCTTGATGGAGGAATAGGGGAATGGCAGCACACATTAATAAAATATTTGAAAAAACAGTTATAAAAAAGAGATATAAAGTATCAAAATTACAAATGAAACTTTGGAAAACTAGTAAAACAAACTGCCCTATAAACTTTAAAATTGTGAACACATTGCAGTGATTGCATCAATCATTTGAATTTGAAGTAAACATTAATAATGAAAATGTGTACTAAAAAATTCAAGAAACTTATGAAACAACTCCAAGAAACCAATTTATAGGAAAATATGACAATTAGGAACCACAAATGGTTTTCTATTAAACAAGGTGCAAAAAGCAGTACAATTATGGCACTTATATTTGACCAAATTAAGCAGTAGAATTATGACACTTATATTTGACCAAATTTCTAATGACACATGAAAATTACAACAAATAAGCTAAAAATAATACCTATTACAAGTTTTTTTTTTCTTAGAAACCCAGTTTGTAACTCCCACTAACTTTACAAACTAAATAATACAAAATTACATGACAATTGTAAGATCTTGAAGTTATTCCCCTCTTATAGGCCCTTCCCCATCATATGCATCTATCATATAATCCTTTAAAACTAGAGCACTAAGTTTTACATAAATAGCCTCGTCAATAAAAAATTACAACACATACTTGGTCAAATATGCCATCACAAATTTCAATGTCCTATTTTGGATAGAGCATAGTTTAAATGATAATACAATACAATATTTTAAAATAAAAATAAAAAATAAAATAATTAATAAATAAAATTAAAAAATTGTAATGTTGAGACCTTAATTTTCAACAATTTTCACAATAATACCATGCTAACAAATGTCCAAGTTAATGGTAAAAAATTAATATTTTTGAACTATACAAGTATAGAACATAATGAAACTTGTTTGGTAGATGGTGTACAAGAAACACTGATGATAGAAAGGCATTTTTGCATATTTTTTTTTAATGTTTCTTTACATTTTCATATTTTGAATTGATGAATATTGCCATTTATTGTATATAAAATGATAGACATTCTATATAATTGTCAAATGTTTTGTGCTTTATTATACTTTTTCTTTATCATTTTCTATACTTAATTCTAAAAATTTGATTGTTTTGGTTATTTAATCATTCTACTTCTAACTATTTTATCTAAATTAATAGGTAATATTATAATTTCAATTAGACATACCTATATAAAATTATAAAAATCCATCTTATTGATAAATATATACTGTCCCATAAAAATGTCCTCTTGATGAATGAAAAACCAAAACATCTATTATTTTGGTTATTTCTTTTTTACTATTGTGAGAAACTATTGGTTTTGTAGATGTATATAGCTATTTTTTTCTTCTAAATTTATATAACTTGTATCATATATCATTGATATGTAGGAGAATTCATTTAAATGAAATACATAATTAAAGTATGACCTTTATTTTCTTTTAAGCCATATTGTACAATAAATTAACATATGTTGCAAGTACACATTTTGAAACCTATACACCATGACATTCCATATAAAATTAATTCACTCAAAAGTATTTACATGAAGATATAACTAACTTTTTTACCATTTCTTTTTAATTCCTCCAACAATATACATCATCCAAATGATAATAAGAATATAATAGACATGTATTATTAATGCGACACATGTTATTATGATTAGAAAATATCATTAAATATGGTTTAAGACCAATATTTTTGTAGGAGTAGAAGTCACAAATTCCTTAGTGTGTTCCCTTTTATCTGAATTAATGGATCCACCTATATAAGAGGCTCCTAATTAATGTGGCATGCAATCTTGGCTTTCTTGAAAAATCACGTTCTTGTGTCTACAATGAAATTGACGGAATATGTAGATGGGGAAAAGTTTTTTTTTACAATTATGTATATGTGCGTTGGTAGTGTTTGTTCAATTTAAGAGTCTATAAATCACACTATTTATTTATAAACTATATGACTAAATATTAAGTGAGGAGAGTGCTTTGATTGTTTGAGTAGAAAATATAAGTGATATTATGGCTAATGCAATGGTCAAGAGTGTTTTGATATAGTGGTAGATGTGGTGGTAGGGTGAACCCACAATAGTGGGTTACACTTTTTCAGAGGAAGGAATTTGGCACTTTTGACCAAATTGCATTTTTGGACACTTCGGATTGAAAGTGGTTTTCGATAGAAAGCCAAAAATACTTTTGGTCAAAAGTTTATGAGGCCTAACTTTCGATCAAAAATAACTTTCAATTGAAAGAATTTTTTTTAAAAATTATTTATTAATAATAAAAGGGTTTCGATCGATACCCTTTAAACAGGGTTTTTTAAAACAAAAATCTTGTTATCAAATCTATTTTTGACAGTGAGGTTTATGTCTGAGTAGTAGAGGACAGCGGGTGAACATCCGAACCCAGTGAAAGGTCAGTAATTTTCACCTTTCTTTATAAATTTTGGCTTCTATTTCATTTTAAAATATTTTTTTTTACATATATACATGTACATGTATATATATATTATTTATGTGTATATACATGTATATATATGTGCATATACAAAATATATATATATATATATATATATATATATATATATATATATTTGTATATATAGATATGTGTATACACACAAACACACATATATATGTATGTATGTATATATGTAGATATATATAAGTATATACATGATATATACACATGTATGCATATATATCTACACATACATATGTATTTGCATAATGTATACACATACATGTATATATATATATATGTATACATATACATATACATATACACACACACAGACACATACACATACACATACACACACACACACATGTACATACATGCATATACACATAAATATATATGTACATACATATGTATGTGTATACATGTAGAACTTATTTATTATTCATTTTAGCACATGTACATTTAAATTTAGTATGTAAGTGATTAATTTGAATGTATCCAAATTTAATTGTCTTTGAATTTTAGAAATTAATGTATAAAGTGCAATCTAAGGTTTGACATTAAATTATCTTTCAAGTACATAGCTATATAGATATATATTATATTCTACATCATGGCAGATGAGCCAATGACCCTACAAGATCTATTTTCATGAACAAACCAAGAGATTGAGAGATTCAGGGCCTCGATTAATAATGCTAGTAAGACGAGTGTTTATAGGAACATTTGTCAGTCCATTCCTGATAGCCTTGTTAGTATTAGAGATGACATTGAGGGCACTAGTGCCTATTTAGTAGATGCTATAGAGGCTATTCTTGTCAGGAACAGGCAAGAGGTTTGTGATGGCTTGTCTCTTACCGAGGTTTAGGGTTAGTGCCCAAAGAAGCCCTGAAAGAGAAATATTTCTCATCATACTTGGGAAAAAAATTGGTGAAGGGATATTAAGTGACTAGATGTCAGGATCCTGCGATGACGGCTTTGATATACCCACTCTTTCTTGCTGCGCATGGTCGTTATCCAAATAACGACCAAATTCCACTCTATTTTTCACATCATCTATATGCCGAGATTCATTTAGGGAAGGTCGTTAACTACACCGATATGCCACTATATATGGGACAGGGTTGTGGTAGGCTTGCTGATAGAGGTGCTTATCATTGAGTTGATCAACAACTACCAACACACATGACCATTGTTGGTCAGAGAGCACTCAATATTGATCCTTCGTTAGGTTCTGCAACATACGGGGTTGTTCATAGCACCCATATTAGAGGAGCCATTGATAGTGTTGGTGACATTGCAACTGCGACCACTTTGATATCTAGTGATCGAGTTGGCTAGTATTTGATGAGTCATTGTTGCTCTAGATCCTCAAGTGGAGCACACTCTAGCAGTACCTTAGATGATCCTTATAGTGCAACACACACCCCTTCACCTTCTAGCCTAAAGGGTCTTACAAGGGACATGACACATGTTATGATGACTATTTTGGTTCAGGATCTTTTGGATACATATGCATTTATTGCAATAGAGCTTTATATCCCTATAGTGGATGTTAGAGGTCATGTGAGTTCCATCAGATTTTGAGCCACATTTAGGGTCTCATCATTCCTACCACCCAAACTATGGCCCCAGTGGTAGTGCTCACGAGGATCCACCTACCGATCACTCTATTGCTTCAGAGGGAGAGGCACAGGGCACAGACCCTTCGACAAGTGCAACACATCTGTACTCTGATCTTGGCCTTGAGCACGTTGAATTCATCATGACAATGAAAAGGGACATGAATTTGTTGACACCTTCAGAGTCAACTTCCATGCCATCTCAGTTGCATAGTCTGCTGTATTCATCATTATCAGGACACGTGCCAACCAATCATGTTGCTGATGTAGATTTGAACTTGGATGAGGCCCAAAAGGATCTTGATATTTTAGTGGAAATGATCATGGATAGAGAGTCCGAGTAATATAAGGTGCAACCTTCTACACAAGAAAATTTTATTTTTAACATTATGGTCATGCTGCAAATTTCCAAAAATTATAATTTAAATTTAATTTTTTAACTAAATTCAAATCATCATGTATTTATATAATTTTTATAGGTGGAGATGCCTCTTGTTGGTCTTACCTTGAGGTATGATCATGTATTTTGGGAGGACTAACTTGATCATGCAAGCACCAGTGGACAGGTGAGTTTTAAATTTATACATGTACATGCATATATACTTACTTATAAATGATTATAATTTTTATATATGTAATGTGTGCACATATATCGCTTTCTCTGCATGGATCAATACGTCCTTCAGAGCATGATACTCACTTAGAGGATCGCTTAGTGAGGAGTCGTCATGATGAGTCCTACGGTGCCGAGCCATCTAGATAGACATTTGATGTATGCAATGAAAATTCCTGCAGCTGCACAACAAGTCAACATGCAAAACACAAGATATACCAATAAATTAAAGCATGCAACAAACTTGAAACACAACCAAATTCTCACTACAACCTCCAATGAGCTAAAACAAGTGCACCCAAGACTTGTTTGATTTGCTCTTAGAGATTTTATGGGTGTGCTCTCCCAACACAATGCAATAAAATCCCACTATGATAGAAGCTAGAAGATGGTGAAGGGATTGAGAACAAGTATGAGGAACTTGCCCCAAGCTTCACATGATGAAAATTGAGAATGCAATAGCAAATCTAGAATGAAGATGCAAGATGAAATAAACTAAGATTGATTTCCATTACCTAACATGTAAGATCTAGATGATCTAATGCTCAAAGAAGCTAATTAGAATGAAGACTAAGACATGCTCAATAAAAATGATCTAAAATGCAATTACTAGCTCAATTCACTAACTAACTGCAAAATGAGGAGTGAGGCCTCCTTTTATGGATTTGCTTATGAAAATGGAGGGCTAAGATTAAGAGGTGGAAAATGAGTGGCTGAGATGAAGGGTTAGGTAGGGTTTTGGTGGGAGTGAAGGAGATTAAGAGGCAAAAGAAATGAGTGGCTAGGATTAAGTGGTTAAAGTGAGGAGTTGACTTTTCAAGGGGAGGGAATAATAATTTAAAAAAGTCACATGTGTGTGCAAGTGATTAAGGCTAAAATGGGTTTATTTACCTTTTAAGTGTGATTAGAAGAATTTTAGAGAAAATGGAGGGATTAAATAAATAAAATGTATTTAAAAAGAAATATGGAGGAAAGATATATTAAAATAAATTTTAATATATTAGGGATAGTATTTAAATTAAATTTAAATACAATGTGATGAATTTATTTAATAAAATTAAATAAATAGTCGAATATAACAAATATAGTTAATCTATAAGAATTAACTATATTGTTATAGGCAATATTAATTAAATTAATATATAAATGAAAAATGACAATTTAGGGTGTCTACATTTTGCCCCTCTTTGATGTGGTGTCGAAATTGACATCTCGTCAAAGAAGAAAAAAGAGGAAGATGCCCCAATCATGGAAGGATGAGAAAGGATGACGAGGAGGGATATATGGAAGGATGATGCCCCCTCGAGAGGACATACGGGTTTGAAGAACACGAATGTGCTCTCGAAATGGATCAAGGGAGAGGGTGGAGGGAATAAAAAAAAGACTTCACTATGCAAAAATGCAATCTATCTAAATGCAATGTAAATGAATTGTGTAAATGTTGGGGAGCACAACCTGGATTTTGATATGGTACTTGACGATATGCACCAAGGTATAAGGAACCAAGATGGCAAAGTGTCAAGTACGTGATAAAAGAGATAATGATCAAGTACAAAAAATGTTAACACATATAAGCAACAAGAAAGCATGCACAATCAAGCCGAAAGAAAACCAACATGTTGCCCCTAGGCAGCTG
Source organism: Thuja plicata (assembly GCA_018584345.1). NCBI lineage: Eukaryota > Viridiplantae > Streptophyta > Pinopsida > Cupressales > Cupressaceae > Thuja > Thuja plicata. The sequence goes on from MU227004.1 coordinate 1,158,026, forward strand.
AAAACCAATTGATGGATGGTTCGATTGACGATGATTGATTGAGGATGACAATGTTAACGATAAGAACAATGTACATCTAAAAGATTGGGAAGGATACATCTCATGATGATGGTTGGATTAAAAAATAATATGATCAATCGATTACCAGCTGATTCGGATTAACATGATAATATGATTAAAGATTGATATGCTAGATTGCAGTGTTGGATTACATGTACTAGTATTGATCATGATTGATTTTTATTGCAATTTTAAGAGTATTTTTTATTTTTTAGATTTTTTTAGAATTTTTTAACTTTTTAAAATTTTTAAAGATTTTTTAATTTGATTTTTGAAGGATTTTTAATTTTTTATGAATTTTTGATAAAATAAAAAGGGGGGGGGGGGGGG
>MU227004.1:1166752-1199596 GCA_018584345.1 Thuja plicata
GAGTGGCTAGGATTAAGTGGTTAAAGTGAGGAGTTGACTTTTCAAGGGGAGGGAATAATAATTTAAAAAAGTCACATGTGTGTGCAAGTGATTAAGGCTAAAATGGGTTTATTTACCTTTAAAGTGTGATTAGACTGAATTTAGCCAAAAGCAAGGAGACGTAAGATTTAAATTAAATTAAATTTAATTTAAATGAGGTTTAGAAGAATTTTAGAGAAAATGGAGGGATTAAATAAATAAAATGTATTTAAAAAGAAATATGGAGGAAACATATATTAAAATAAAATTTAATATATTAGGGATAGTATTTAAATTAAATTTAAATACAAGGTGATGAATTTATTTAATAAAATTAAATAAATAGTTGAATATAACAAATATAGTTAATCTATAAGAATTAACTATATTGTTATAGGCAATATTAATTAAATTAATATAGAAATGAAAAAGGATAATTTAGGGTGTCTACAAATGGTGTATTGTATACACTTATAGTTTGACATGATATACAATTTGACATTTTATACACTTACACTTTGACATGTTACATTTTATGTTATATGTATACATTTGATGATCTAGACTTTATATGTTTGACATGTTGTTTGATGTTATACATACATGTGATTTGATGATTCTATATACTTTATATGATTTGATGATTATTTGTCTTACATACATTTTATGTTATACATATGTATGTACATGTGTTTGATGATCTACTTTATATATTTGACATTTTGTTTCATGTTATATATGTATACATGATTTGATGGTTAGATACTTTCTACATGCATTTGACCCATGTTACATGTGTTGGTCTATTTTGATGTTATGTACGTGCATGTAATGTATACATTTGATGATTTATTTTATATATGTTTGACATGTTTGATGATCTATATATATAAATGATGATCTAATTTATATGTTTGTCATGTTGTTTAATTTTATGTATGTACATTTGATATGCTAGATACTTTATATATATGTAAATTCAACATGTGTGTTGTACATACATTTGATGATATATATTTTATATATATGTCAGTTCAACATTTGTGTTTTATGTACATTTGATGTGTGTTGTACATACATTTGATGATAGATGTGTGTTGTGCATACATTTGAAGATGTTATACATAAATTTGATGATAGATACTTTATATATATACATGTTTGACATAAATTCAGGATGATATATATATACATATACATTTGAAAATGATGATCTAATTTATATGTTTGACATGTCCTATTAAAAAAAAGAATATTTCATAATACTTTTGACAATATTGTGTATACATGCAACATATAAGAATTTAAATCATCCCCTTAAGACATGTCCTATTAAAAAATAATAACAGTTTCATAATACTTTTGACAATGCCGTGCATACATGTAACATATAAGAATTTAAATCATCCCCTTAAGCCATGTGCCCTAATTAAATAACATCCCCTTAAGCCAAGTGTCTGAGTTAAACAACATCCCCTTAAGCCATGTATCCAGGCTTAAGACAAATTTATATTTATGTCAAATTGTTCAACCAAGTCACACAGTTTGCAAACATATACATTATTTCAAGGCCACATCAAGTGGTTTAGATCGCTCTTGCATAATATATAATATTCTCTCATGATCATCATTATACAGTCTCCAATTACTAATGCCACATCCTACGACAAGATGAAGAGATATGGTGGTAGCAATTACAAGGTGGCTATACTGATAAACCTTGTTGTCATGTTGATAATCAATAAAGTAAATCCCATGTTTAACTATTTTTATTTTCTTCAAATATGTTCCTTGCACAACAACTGAACCTGCGCACACAACTAACAACATTTCAAATAACGAGTTCAAGAGATAGAGATAATGTGAACATGTGTACAAGGTAAGTTATATTTAATTTTAAGTTTTAATTGTAATAAATTTAACATAGATACACCACTCACATGTGGGAAACATAATTCCCTTGCTTTTTCATTCTTTGTTAGCTTCTTCCTCTCCTTTGTGTAATGCAATAAATAGTAACTAACAACTACATTTTTAAGCTATGCCATGACTGCAAAACATGTCCTGCACAATAAATTTCACAGGCCAATTTACTTTAAAGAGTTTGAGATATATATATTTTTATGAGAGTAAATAAGTATGTACATGTACACAAATTTATAGATTGAATATGAAGTTAAACATACATACCAATTTTGATCAATCCTGAAATATGGTCATAATCGGTAGAAATCAATGAAATGTAATCAAAGCTTTCATCCCCATCTTCATCATTTGTATTAGTAACATCTAGTGGCACCAAATTCCATGCACTAACATATCCAAGTTCCTAGTTGTTGCATTCACCATAGTTTCTGGAAATACAGTCAAAGCAAAAGCATGACTAATCCCTAGTATACAATGACCACATGTGACTATCTGTACTCATAACACAATGCAAGGATCTTGTTTTATCTACCTTGTTGCATCCATGCATTGATCTGCTATCGACACCTTCAAAACATTAAATAAATAAGTTAGATATAAATGTTCAAATCAATATGAAGTATTTAAATTTTATTTAATAGTTTCAAAAAACATGAAACAAAATCAAATTTGAAAAGATCATGCATACCCGATATCTCCCAAAACACTCTGAATGGTACAAATCGATCCAATCTTGTTGACATACTAGCCTCATTTGGCACTAAAAAGTGCATATCTCTCCATTCAACTACACCATGTGCATATTTTATATGAAATCCCTGATAATCCATTCCATTTGATACTTTCTTCCAATGTACTATCATCCAAATTGATACTCCTTTTCACATAATGTGATATTGTCTTCTTACTATAGCCCATCTCAAATGAAAGTGAAGAGATTTGTCTTTTTTAGGACATGTTTTTATTTAAAATAGATGTCAATATCACTCTTCTTGAAATGTCCTTATCTGCAGATCTAGATTTTTTCCCAATGGAACCCAAACCATCCTTAACACTTTGAACAATATCTTTTTGTAGGCTAGACAATTTCCTCTTTTTCAATTTTGTAACTACACCCATCAATTTAATGGCTCTTTTAACTCATCATTAAGAAGTTGAATTGATAATAGTTAGGCTTTTTCAAGTGTACCAAGATTCTCAAATTGAGAAATTATTTTCTTTGACTTTTTATTCAATGTCCTCCTCGTATGTGTAGTTTGTTCAACATAATATCTCAAATTTTCCACATCCTTTTCAATGAAATGATGTAAGTTTCTATAATTAATTTTCTCTTTACACTTTGAGATAGATTGATATTCTCATCCTTACCAATAGAAGGAAGAAATGTTGACCCTTCTCCAACATCCATTGCTTTAACATGGGAAACCCATTTTCTAACATTTTCTTGAGCTTTTTCTTGTTGAAAAAAAACTACACACAAAATGCCTGTTAATGGGAGTGTCAGGGTTCATCCTGCTATGAGAAAGGTCCGGAGTATGTGGCAGCCGCCAGAGGAAGGTTGGACTAAAATTAATTTTGACGGGGCTGCAAGAGGCAACCTGGGTATCTCGGGGTGTGGTAGTGTTGCGAGGGATAAGGATGGAAACATTGTTGGCCTCATAGAAAAAATATTAAGAGATGGAACCAATAATGTTGCAGAGTGCGAGGCTGCAAAAGAAGCTATGCTCCTGGGAATCAATCTGGGTGCAAAGAAGGTACATTTGGAAGGCGATTCAGAAGTCATTATTAATGGCATTAAGAAAGGAAAATTGGCCTCGTGGCACATGGATAAACATATCAACCAAATTAGGTGCCTAATACCCAAATTTGAAGACTTCAGGATCTCCCATGTCTATCGGGAGGCTAATTCGGTGGCGGATATGCTGGCCAACTTGGGCGCCAATAACCCCCTGGAAGTAAACATGATTTTTATGAAGACTATGGTCTTATCAACTTAGCATTATGCTGAGTCTCTTCCCCTATGTGGTCACTCGATGCTTCTGCCTTTGAGTACCACAAAATTAGTAGGCCTATTCATTTATGCATAAGGGAGGACAATACACCACTTGTTTCAATTATACCGCATGAAGGAATGGGTAGGATGGCGTGTATCAGTTACTCACGGGCCAAAAATTCATTACATTTAAAGCACTTAATAGCTGATTGATTTCAATTCAATTTGTAATCAGTGCGAAGGTCATCATGAAAGCTAATTTCTCTCTGGAGTCCTGCAATGAAACCCAAGCTTATGCAGGTGTTATCTCGGTTCGACGCCTGAAGATTATCTTCTTACTGGAGGACCAAGCCTTTCTAGAAGCGGTAATGGAATTTTTGGGGCCGGAGTACATGGATACCCACTGGTGTAGGTAGACTAACTTGGATGTCACCTGAGCACTATTTGTTGCACTGGCTCTCATGGTGGGAGAGTCGAAGGAAGAAGTTCGCTGGACAGTGGAATCGGGAATTGACAAACAATGGCTTGGTGGGCTGGAAGATATTATGGAATGGACTACCCTTGGGGTAGGTTTGGAAATGGGGCCGAGCCCATGGTGACTCATTGGGGGTGGGGAGAATTTGCTGCAGCCGCTGGTGATTTGGTCCTCAATGAACCCAAGAGCGGTGCATTTGCCAAAAGCTTCCAGGGCTTGGCGCCGTTTGGTGGGTATCCTACTGGATTTTTATGCGAAGAAAGAGAAGAAGCAGAAGGGCATTATGAAGACAATGATGAGGAAGAGTGTGCATCCACTGGGAGAACCCCTGCGATACCAAATTCAACGGGAAGGGCATTTGGTGACGGGTGTTAAGGTCTGCAATGTTGATGATGCTGGTGTTGATGTCTCTCTGCTTCAACAGGGAGCTTCATGTGGGAGGGTTAGGCCACGTCCTATAGAAAGTGATGACAGAGCAATTCTCAATTTCTCCAAAGCGGAAGCGGATGCATGGTTCAAGAAATAGCGGGTTGGTAGGAAAATCCAGAACTGTTTGGGGTTTTTTGTTTTTGTAATCCAGTTACCCGGGATGTGGGGCTGGTTTTTGGGTTGGGCGCTGATGCCTCTTTCTTCGCTAATACAACCTATATTAAGCTTGTAACTGTGAGCTACTAGGCTCTCTTTACTCTATTCCTATTTCATGTAATCTCTTTTAACATAAATACAATACTGTTATCTATCAAAAAAAAAACAAAAACAAAAAAAAACTACACACAAAACAAAAAAAGAAAAACTCTTAAGGGGAAAGACTAAAAATACATATTCACCCAAGAAGACTAAAAATGCATATTTACCTGAGAGAGAGAGAGAGAGAGTTTTAAATTGCGCCCAAGACTAAACATAGTTTCAATAAGTTTGTTCATTATCTTATTTTTTTTAAATTAAGGATAAGCATACAAACATTTTTATCACATTTGCAATGTACTTCAAGTGGACCTTCTAAGCTATTTATACTCATTCTCCTTTATTGTTTCAACCACTTATACATTTGAGATTTATTTGCACATTCTAATTGAAGATTCAATGTCCTTAATATTCACCATTGTGGTTTTAAATTATCATTTCAATATATTACAACCAAGACTTTAATTAACTTTTAACATAAAAACATTTTGATCTGTTTGAATATCAATTAATTTTATTAAATATAAATATTTCAACATGCTTTATTATTGTAGCCTTAAAATTATATTATTTTTGGTTTAAAGATAATATTAATGTAATCAAACCTAAGAAAAAAAGGAGAGAGAGAGAGAGAGAGAGAGAGAGAGAGAGAGAGAGAGAGAGAGAGAGAGAGAGAGAGAGAGAGNAAAAAAAAAAAGGAGAGAGAGAGAGAGAGAGAGAGAGAGAGAGAGAGAGAGAGAGAGAGAGAGAGAGAGAGAGAGCTACTTTCTTCTGGTGATGACGTCTTTGAGTTCGTGAAGCCTTCTGTGCCCTTGTCCTTTGAATTCCCATCTCTTTCCTTCAAAAATTTCACACCAACAAAATGCACTTCAAAATATCTTCCTTGTGAAAAATGTGAATTATCCTTCAAATTTGATGTTTAGAAAATAAAAAAAGACACCTTTATTTATATAAAATTTTTAACCCAAAAAAAAAAAAAATTGGCTGAGAGAGGTTTGTATCCAAAGTTGACTACCATTTTCGATTGAAAATTATTGAGATATTAAAATTTATCCCATTGAATTTCGATAGAAAGGGGTTTTGATCAAAACCGGGGGTTTCAATCAAAACACCTTTCTATTGAAATTAATTTCTATCGAAACCCCTGTCAAAAATGATCCCCCAAAGGTCTCCCATTTTCTGCAATTTTATGGCCTTTAGACCTCAAATTGAGGGCTCAAATGGAACAATATTGACAAACCCAAATCCATGAAAATAGTACTCTAAATGAGCTTTCCAACGGTTACGATTTTAATATATATTGAGTTTATTTTGAATTATTATTTTTAGATTAATTAAATATAGGTTTCTCACCAAACATTGACCTCTGTGTTCAACGCTTATGGAAAATAGTAAACATGTGAAAAAAATTCTAAAAAATGTCTACGCACTAGGTATTGAAGTCCTCTTTCTAATAAAAAAATTAAAATTGGACACATACAAAACAAGTTACAATTGAACAAATGAACAATATCAAAATTACAGTTAACTCAATTTCGAACCCTAATAAAATATGAAATAATGAGGATAAAGTCATGAAACCAATTGCATACACTCTAGATATGGATGTTACAAAACCAAATTTGAAATAATCACATTCACATATATTTTAGAAAAAAAGTTATGATTGAACAAGTGAATATCACTCTTTAAAAATGTTGTTTACTGCAAAATACTAGTTTTCAAGGGAGATAGAAAAATGGATTCAAATCAATTCCAATTCTTTTTTTTTTAAAATATATTTAGAATCTACACACAAAATATTAAGACTCTAATTTACATCATCTTCAAATTTGTAATGGTTTAGCGACAATAGTTGTCCGAATGTGAAGTTTTATTTTATTTTATTTTTAGAATGTTCATTTCAGTGTCAAAGCTGACAAAAAAGTGTAACCCACTATTGTGGGTTCATCTGGAAAATAAAAGTATGAATATATTTACAATGCTAGTAATGAAAGCATAGAATAAGTGACAATTTGGTATCTTATTTTTTGAAGCGATCATGTCAATTTTCACTAGTACCACTACAACTCACTATGTATGGTCTATTTTATATGTATATTATCCCATACAAAAGTTATCTGAACCATTTTAGACAATTTAATTGTAACAAATATGACTTAATTCAACTACACAAAAAAGTCATTTGATAAATTAAATATAATATTTATCCATCAATACCTTATAATCTTCTTAGTATTCCCTTCATTGTCTTATTCATACATTCCTTGTACCTCTTAAAACTACAACTACTATTATAAGCTGCATTCATCAATGTCCAACTACTTTTGTATACTACGTAACGGGAATGGTAGTTAACAATCAAATCATTAGCAATCATATAAAAGTGGAGCTCTCCATGAAAAGAAACTAAAATTTACATACAAATGGTAGAAGAGCCGCTCTTCCATCCCTGTAATCTCAATCTTTGACTTCTTGTCCTAGATAACCTATGAACACTAAGGCTCTTATTATTATTGATTATGTAGAATATGCATGATAGCGTATATTATTGTTGATGATATACACTAAGGCCTAGGTAGTAAGTTGTGTTCACACCTAATTGATGCCATGTAACTGATTAAATGGTTGACTATATTAAGTTGAAGATGATGCAAGACATTAAATCAGTTAATGGTTTGTATTGTCATTGATGTCAACTTGATATCTTCTGTATGGTCATATACATAATGCCAAATACTTTAGAGAATCAATGGAATAAAATTTATGCTTTCAGTAATGCATAAAAGTCAAGTATTCACTAAGTGACAGACTACACTGACGGAGTGCACACCATCGGTAAAGATAGAGATAAAGTCGCAATGATGCCTGACGAGCTAAAAATAGTGTTGCCCGATGAGCAAGATCCAATGTTTCCTGACGGATGGAGATCCTGAAGCTAACTGAAGTTACACCGACGAAACTGGCAGTTGTCACCGACGATGAACTACAGAATTGACCTACAGAACAGAGAGATCAGAAAATGACAAAATATCTAGCTGACAGAGCTAAAGGATAGAATTAACTGGTTGTTTAATTTTTTTTATTCGACCACAACTAAGTAAGTGATTTGTACAGTTGGCAAGAAGATAACTACGAGATAAATCAGGAGTTAAAGCCATAAATCAATTTGGCTGGATTATTTTTCACGCTAAGAATCAAGAACCTAGAATTAAGGAAAATCATGTCTATATAAGAGACAAGCACAATTCACCTCAATATGATGTGAGAAAGCAATTAGATACACGAGGGAGTGAACTGATGGAAGATGCTGAAGAGAAACTGATGAAGGATTAACTTCATGCAGTCCTTATCAATCAAGCTGAGGGAGAGCTAAAGAATTCTGCAGACACCGACAGACAGAAAAGCACAGCATCACAGAGCAGAAAGATTTAAGTACAAAGGAATTGTATTGATACATTGATCAGAAAGATATTCTAAGTAAATAGGTCTGAAAATCTGCAATTCAGTTGCATTAGAAACAGGTCATTTTGTTTCAGTTTAACCATTGAAGCATTAAGTCTCTTAACAGAGCAGGACTTAACAGTCTTTTGTAACTGAGGTATATCCTAACAGATTACCAGAAGGTTGACTCATGATAGTAGCACTGGTCTTACCTAAAGCCTATTGATAGTCTAAGAAGGAGGCTGATTCAAGGACAACAGTAAGATTTGCATAAACCCTATTGATAGTCATGAGACTGATTCAAGGATGGTAGCGTAGATGCCAGATACTTAGTGACAACCTATGTATTGAAAATCCTCTAACAAGGGCGCACTTAACAGTATGTTTGTAACCTTTAACAGGGTTGGCTCCTAACAGGGCTCACTTCAGAAGAGTGAAAATTTGGGGTACCGGTCCCAGTGGTTTTTCCCTTAACAGGGTTTCCACGTTAAAATCCTTGTGTTATGTGTGTATGGTTTATTACTTTATTGTTTTACATTCTACATATGCATTTATGGATTGACTGGTATACTTTGCATATTTACTGAGTATCGGTAAATACAGTTTACTGGTTATCAGTTATCAAGGAGAATAAGGACAGACAAGGTAAACCAACAAACAGTTATTTGTTTCAAGTATTTCAAAGGCATACATCTTGTAGGGACTTAATAATTTGAGAAGTACTGATTGGTGGATTAAATTTTGAAATTGGATAAATTTTTAAGGCCACTAATTCACCCCCCCCTCTCAGTTATTACTAACACTAATCTGTCAAACATGTTATGTGTTTTTATAAACAAAATTTTGATCTTGCAAACAGAAGCAAAGAGATTAAATTTTGGGAATTCATTTTAAAAGACAATCTCATTTGCAAAATACCATGTGAATAGATGGTAAGAATTTCACTCCGCAAGTAATATGTCTTTTATTAATTAGATATATGTAATATTGCTTATAGTTTTATAGTAATCTTTTCATATCATTGTAATGATGAAAATGATTTGTTGTAAACTTTTTTTAATGTATTTTAACATATTTATTTCAAATGTAATGATAAATGTGAAAAATAATGCGTTCTTACATTGAAGTTGACAAATAAATGGATTCTATTTCCACAAAAGTTGAGTATTTATCTCCAATCTATGACCTTAGTATTTTATCACTCTAAATTAATTTAGTAGGTGTGGAAAAGAACATCATTTAAATTAACATTAGTAATTTATTTGCAAACATCCACATGTTCTCATTTAAAATATCATCTATTATTTGAATTTATTAAAATTCCTACGAGTATTGTATCATTATCGTCCAATTATATTTTAGAGAATCAAGATTCAACACATCACTATGTATATTTTATTGTTATCTTCTAACTCTTTTCAATATCATTGACCTAGTAAGAAATACTTGACTAAGGTAGAATCACATTTCCTTACAATCTCCCAAATGATTTACATTAACACTACATTGTTTGGACATGGGTCACAAGATATTGAGACAAACACATTTCAAACTACATTGTTTTGAATGGGTCACAATATATTGAGACAAACACATTTCAAATGACAAAATTAGGAAAGTTTATATATGCAAACTAGGTTTAGATACATGCAAAAGGTTCAATGTTGCACTTGTACCAAATTCAATTTCTAATTTTAGGTAGAATTCATTTGTCATAATCAAATCCATAAATTCGTGAGCATTTAAAAGTATACACTTATTAGTATTATTTCAATTTTTTTTTTTTCAGTTTAATCAGGTGCACTTTTATGATCCCAAGTATTAATCTTAGTTTAACTCATTTTTATATTAAAGCAGAAAAAAATGAAGGTGTTGTCTCTGAAATACAACTGCCCAAGGGGCGTATGATAAGTAGATTAACAATCACAACATATTAATAACAAAAACTAGTAACTAATATAAAAAACCTTAGCTAATACCAAATATATAATCTAAACTACTACCAGTCTAATAAAGAAGCCACCAAGGGCTATCCCAATAAACATAAAAGCATCTAATACTAAAGTTCCAACTTAAAACAAAGAAAGTATAAATATTGTTCATATTGTGCCCATGGTGGCACCTAACATAAAAAAAACAAAAAAATCCAAATCAAGGGATACAACCCCTATTAAGTTCCCTTGTAAGTGCAACAAATTTTCTCTAGGGTTGTTGACCAATCCTCAGTAAGGAACTTGAAGAGATCATTATAATTTCCTTCATTTCCATCATCATTTCCCAACATCTTCTTCTACAACAAAAAAAGGAAGTTGTAGAGATATGAGTTAGCCTCACGGAGAATCTTGAAATACTACCAATTTTTCTTTCAAGCTCCAAGACTTTGGAATTTATTTTTTCAAGCTCCCCAATAGTTGCATCACATTTGTTACAATTGATAGCCATGTAGTCACCAAGAGTACAAATCATAGTAGGATTAGCAATAATTATTTATTTAGGCATCATATCATGGTTTAGGTCTATAGGGCCTATTTTTATGCTTTTAGAAAGATGAGAAGAGCTATTGTCCGTTTCAAAACTATCTACCATTTCCTCATTCTTCTCAATATATTCCTCCAACACATTCCAAGTATCTTTATTCTCCTAACTCCCACTAACAAATTCCTCTTTAGAATCCATTTACACTTTTAGTTTCTTCCCCTTACCCAAGGGATGCATATCTAGTTTGGTGGACTGTCTTGGGGTGCTAGTTTCTTCAGTGGCCTCTATGCCAGAATCAATTTCCTGAATAGTGAATTTATCTTTCTTAGAGGCCTTCCCTTTCTTATTTTTTGGGGGTTGGTATTTTAAATTTTTATCCTTTGATTCCCCCTCATTTCCAACATGGGTGGGGGTTTAAGGTCTTCCTGGAAAATATTTAAGGATAGGTTTTTTAATGCCTTTCTTCTTGCTTGACCTAGGTAAGTCTAATAGACTAGTTGAGGGAGGGGTTGCATAATTTGGGGATTCTTATAAAATGATGGGACTTGGTGGGAAGAGGGATAAATTAAAGTGATAAATGTTAAGGATGAGACCTTGGTGTAGGGGAATTGGATTTTTACCATTTCTTTTAGTAGAATAAACAACTTCCTTGACAAAGTTTTCTAGGGAATGTAATAAAAAGAGCAGGAATGCTATAATGTTTTGGTTATGAAAGGAGTTCAACATAGGCATATGGTAAAACTAATATGACCTTAATCTTCCTTCAAGCATAAAGTACTTCATTATCATTAATCTTACCTGGTCCCAAGGCTTAGGTAATTTCTTGCCTTCATAGCCCCCGTGGTGTTTAACCCGTGCTTCATTCTTATAGAAAAGGTGGTTCAAGATCTCCATGTATGAAACATGACTCATCTTATTCCATTCCATAACAATTTTGGAAAGAACTGACACCTTTACAATGAAACCTTCATTAACTTAAGAGGAGATGCCCCCACCGAAACCCTTCGATCAACCTAGGAAGTAGCAAACTGGGTCAACATATTTTTTTGTCCTAGTTAATCATGTTTTCAATGTATCGAGACACCCATCCTTTACAAATATGAAAAATAGTGGTATTATTTTTGAAATCCTCATGCCTATTCTTCTCAACCCTGACTCTGTTGCCTCCCATGGTGTTGCTATAAGAAACAATTACTCTTTGGTATTCAAAAATCCCCAAATTGTCTTTGATGCCGAGAATAGAAGGAAATACCCAAAATAAATTTGAGTGCTTAGTGAAATTATGATTATTTGTACCCTCATAAAGTTCATAACCTCTCATGAACTCCCACATGTATGGATGACCAATTCCCAAACTGGAATTAAAAGTTGCCAAGATTATAAAATCTTCAATTAGCCTACAAAGGTTAAAAAATATTTCAAAATCCTTCATACCTTCCCCAATATGATTTCATCCCATAATTAATGAGTAACTTGTTTCCATCACATGGTAACCACTCCTTCAACATTGTCACATCAAAGTTTCACATGGATTGCACCTTGGACTTAGAATTGCCACCCTAATATTTAAAGTCAGCATATTCAAAATTTTGAACCCTTCGCTTATATGTTGCTCCTTTATCTTTTGTAGTGTTACACTACTTACCATGCTACACCAAAAATTTATACCAATTAACATCCCTCAAAGAATTTTAAATTTATTTCCCATTTACAATGTATTAGATAAATTTTCACCCAAAATAATGGTCTTCACATGGAGTGGGAGATGATCAACCTTCATGCTTTTGGTTCCCAAATAAAGATATTGGAAATTTCTACGAGTATTATAAATTATACTTCAATTTCTTCCAATTTACTTGGCCAATGACTGAGATTAACCAAGTTATGGTTAAACTCCCCTACTCTTTAGGCTCTGCAGGACCTAGTAAGGTAAACCTTCTCACCAACTGATTCTTCAAGTTGATACTTTTTATAGAAGATTGTATCTTATATCTTTCTACTTCTAGATCCTACTTCAATGTGGCATATATTTGAAATATAATGATTTGTTTACTGATTACTTTATTGCTTCTAAATTTTTCTGATTATTCTACTTCTAGGTTCTTTTTAGTTCTTACTTCTATGTTTTTCCTAGTGCTACTTCTCAGATAAAATTCTACAATTAACTTGTTATTTGAATAAAATATGCTTCTATTTATATTCTAATGTTCCTACTGTAATATGATTATGTTATAAATGTATTTTATGAAATGGACCACTGCCTTCTTCTCCTTTGGGATATAGAGTCAATCTTCTCCAAACCCTAGGTATAAATCTGAAAGACAATTTTTAAACCTTCCATCGAATAAGTCTGTCAACTATCTAACCCTTAATGTTATTTTTATATATTTTAAATACAATAAGTATGATTGAATTAACCTTGCTATGAAATACCAATCATAACAAGACACAACTAGCCAAATTTAGTCTCAGATGTATATTGTTTTTTTTACCCTTATAATCACAACATATAATTTTTCACATGTGGATTTAAGGTAGAAATCATTCAATGTAAATTATAATAATAGAGAACTGATCAAGATTAAAATTTACCACACAAATCAAATAAGAAGAAGAGTACTGATCTATATTACTCAAAGTGAAAAGTATTGTATTTGTAGAAAATATAAACCGTCTTCCTAATTCTATCAAATATTACATTTTTAGGTCCTTAATATATGAAAAGACCCAAGAGTAGGATATTTTCACCAAGTCTTTTTAACATAACAAACTACTAACATAATTAGATAAAAAATAAGAAGTAATCTAATCTTCATCTACCCATGAAATTGCAACTGATAGATGTTCCTTTTAATTCTTTGAATCATGCATGTCAGCATCATGGATGGTGTTCCTTGATTCATACTCTATATGAATCATCCTCTCCATGTGATGACATGCTCCTTCAAGAGATAACCCTTCATATTTGACTGTACTAAGTGCATCCTGTAATATTTGATTGCACAAGTTCATTCAACTATCTTAGTCTCTCAAAGATCCATCCTTGGTACATAGTTGGGGTAACCCCATTTTGATTGTTCTCTCAAAACCCTCATACTCAAACTCTAGATCTTCAATGTCTCTATCATGTTTGGATATTAATTTATCAAAAAAATCAATCAAACTGATATCTAATCCTCCAAGGCACAAACCATGTATTTTGACATCAAGCTTGTTCTTCACTATTCAGTGTTCTAGTATTACTGTAAATTTTTTGTGATGATTACTCCAAAAGCCATCCAACCACACCATCAAATTGGAAAATATTTTGTGTAATATAATAGAAACTGTTTCAAATTTGACATCCTGCTTCTGAGATAGTAGCTTAAGATACTCTTGCAAATCTTCATACTTGGTTTTAAATTATGTCTCTCCACCTGAAGAGATCCTCATATTCATATCTCTCAGAGAAGCAATTTCCAGTAGTGATTTTTCATACTTCATTTAGAAAGTGTTCTTTTATTTTATCAATTGCTTCATCAAAGCCTTATTAAAATTTGTTTATATGTAAGATATTTTGTTTATCCAATAATAAGAAGATATAGTAAAAAGATATCAATCATCAGAACAACATTGAATACATGTATGGATGCGAATATGAAGAGGTAGATTGATTAGAAGGCTACATCAGTATAAAGGAACAATAGAGACTCATCTATCACATTCAGGTGATCAGTTCTACATCAAAGGATCTTATTCAACAAATCAGAGTTGCATGTAAGATCATTCACTGATTCATTCTAACAGGTGTATCAGTGAAATCCTTTAAAATGGTGGACCTAACATTCCTTCACAAATATCCTAGCAGAGTGCATACTTAACTGTATTGTATAAATCCTTTCAAAAGGTGGACCTAATAGTCCTTATTGCTCCTAACAGGGCAGACCATCATAAGTGGTCAATTGTAATCCTTAACTGGCCAACTTTATTACTATAGTTCTAAAGCTTGTGGGTATCATCCCCACCCTAGTTTTACTTTCTATTTGGAAGGTTTCTGGGTCACCATATCTTGTGTCAATTGCTATGAATGTTTATTGATTTTCTTTTCCATGCATGCAATTAGATTAGACAATCTAATAAAGGATTAAAGTGAAGAAGTTTTATTGGTTCCTGATTCACGCCCCCTCTCAGTCACCTAGCCTACAATATATTTCCAACAGTTTGGATATTAATTTATCAACAAAATCAATCAAACTGATATCAGATCCTCCAAGGCACATACCATGTATTTTGACATCAAGCTTGTTCTTGACTATTCAGTGTTATCGTATTACTGTAAACATTTTGTGATGATTACTTCAAAAACCATCCAACCACACCATCAAATTGGAAAATATTTTGTGTAATATAATAGAAATTGTTTCAAATTTGACATCCTGCTTCTGAGATAGTAGCTTCTGATACTCTTGCAAATCTTCATACTTGGTTTTAAATTTTGTCTCTCCACCCAAAGAGATCCTCATATTCATATCTCTCAGAGAAGCAATTTCCAGTAGTGATTTTTCATACTTCATTTAGAAAGTGTTCTTTTATTTTATCAATTGCTTCATCAGAGCCTTATTAAACTTTGCAATTTATTTTCCTATATTTGTAATCATGATTGGATCCACTTATCCTACCTTCAAAGTCATCATGTGACCAAATGCCTTATCAATATCTATTATTTTTTGCCTCTTATATGGCGGATATAGAGCCCAAATAATTATTGAATCTTCATCAGGGTCAAATCTAGAACCAATGTATATTTCTTGCACACCTTCCACAATCAACTTATACTCATCACCACTATGTAGAAAAATGTCAAACACCAAGGTTGCACTCAAATCCCACCCGGGAAACACCATGACACCAAATATTGAAAGAGTTGTCTCCCTCTTTCTGTGTAATTACATTAATCTCATGACTAATATCCATTCTCAATTTGTTCAAAAGTTGTTTTTCATTGTCACGAGTGATAATGGGAATTGATTCTTTTATCTTCTTTGCTCTAAAATTATAAAGATATGCTTTGAATTCATTCGATCTTACAAATGGGTCACCAGAAACAAAGGATTCATAAGTAGAAATCCTAGTATCTTTATTAGTCTTTAACTTTGTGGCCACCTTTTTTCCTCTTTCTTGGACTTCTATGTACTCATTGATTATCATTCTAGTGACCTATTGAAGTTGTGACCTTTCTTCATTTTCTTCATTAGATTCTTCACCGGGTGATATGAACTATATGTCTTGCAACTCCTTTTTCTTTTGTTCTAAATATTTTTTATACTTTTCTACCATGTCCTCTACCTCCTCATCCTCAAGGTTTTTGAAAACATCTTCTGCATGGAGATGAATGTGTGTCTACCCACCAAGACTTTTCTTCCTTCTGGAAAAGTTGATGTAGCCTTCTAGGTCATATCCTAGCCTTGGGTTTGCCTCCTTCAGATTGTAATGTGCTTGTAATTTATCTTTGATTAAGTCATATACTTTAGTAGCAACAATGTAAAAATTAAATTTTTTTAGTGTCCCTGGCATGAAGGACCGCTTTTTGAAGACACCTAGATTAGTAAAAATGGAACTCTCCAATTGCCTAACAATCTCTAAATATGAAACTCCGTCTGACACTATCATTGGGAATTTAAATGACACTCCCTCCAATCCAAAGAATCTAAAAAGGGTGAATTATTTATTTACAAACCAATCACCCCAGTTATGATCTACTATCCCCCTCTCATCAAAATCCTTTGGTCTCAAAAATCTCTTGATTTCATCTGAAATTGAGTAATCAAAAGGATATATGTACATCCTATAGAGTGTTTTCACAAAAATATCCTCAAAGTGAACATAATGAGACTCGATGTATCTTGGGTCCCATATGGAATTCCATAGTTGGACATGCAGCTTTTCTCATTCCTTATCGATTCACCTTATTTTGAACCCATCTAGTCATACCCTGATATCCTGGCCATAGTAAAGGATCATATGCATGAGCATAGAGTAATGTTTGAAATATACGTGTTCAAGATCATGTAATACCCACCCCCTTAGTTTTATTTTTAGTTTCAGTTGCTGAAATCTTTTAGGCCTTTTTTCATGTATGTGTTGGTTATTTCAGTTGGTATTGAGGATGTTCATGTATTATGTGTCATTATGTTATTGATCCATTGCTTGGTTATGTTATATCTTATATTTACATGTGATTTATGGTTATTCATGATGGTTATGTATATGTTATGATGTCATTTTGATTATTGTTTTCTAATAATACTGGCCCTACATATGTATGTGCATGGATCATTTGTATGTTTTTACTTTTCTATTTGACGTGTTTGGTATGGTATGGGACAGAGTCATAGTTACTTGCTTTGGCGAGATCCACATGATAAAATGGTCTCAAGCATTATTTGTTATATTATATGCATGTATGTTCATCTTTGTGATGATAGGTTTGCAGGTACCAGGCTATGTCTTCCTTGAATTGGCAGGAGTGAGCGTGCCCTATTGTGATATCTCAATGGTAAGAGAGGGAAGATAATATTTAGGCCTAAATCCCTACCCTAAACCCTTATTTTGTCCTAGAAATAGACAAGAATTTGATTGACTATCCTATCTAAATATGTCAAGTGACATGGATTTGTGATCCTTTCCGTGTGTGCTTGTTGTTTATGTTTTATTTGTCTTTCTGTTTAGATGGGTTTCAGTTGGATTTATGATGCTTTTTGGCTTGTTTGTTTAATGATTAATTTATAGTAATTATTAATCTTAATAATTGTGTTGGAAATAGTGGAATGGTGCACTGAGAGGGGAGGGGTGAATCAGTACCCTCAAAACTTTTATCAATTAACCTTTATCCTTTTGTAATCAATACATTGTATTACCATTCATATCTCCTATTCTATCTTTGTGTATGTAACATTAATTCATAAAATAATTAGCATGTAAAACATTCATAGAAACATTCATGAAATGTATAGACACATGACCTAATATATTTGGTAACATAGAAAACCCCTGTTAGAAGGTAAATTGTGTGGTGGGGATGAAACCCACAAAGCTTCACTATTTGCAGAATGGATGGGGCTAGTTAAGGCTTACAATTTGATCACTTCTGATGATCTACCCTGTTAGGAGTATTATTTAGAGACTGGTTAAGGTATACTCTGTTAAGAACTTTAGCAACACTATTTAGTGTGCACTCTATTAAGATATTTACATAAGGATTGTTAAATCCACCTTTCTTGAAAGGATTTCTTCTATTTTCTACACTTGTTAGAATGTAGACAAAAATAATCAGTGACCTGAGTGTATGCAATATGCCATTGCTGATTATAGATCCATTAAATTCACATGTATAATGTATCACCTAATGTGATTGATTAATATCTCTGTTTCTCGGTAGCCTTGAATCTAGTTCTTGATAATCTAATTCATCTTTTACTATTCTTGCTTGAAACTCTTAGTCTGATCCATAAATGTGCTCCTTGGATACTATCATCCTCACATCATTTATGAAATGAATGATTACACATCTATTTATACAATATATTGACCTATTTTAGTTTCACGTATTACAAAGATAACTCTATGATTGAAGGTTTACAACTTGACATTGATCTCCTAGTTTGCATATTTTCAATTAGTTAGACTGATTAAAACAATTAAAATTACAATGCTTGTCCCTCAAGAAATGGTTTTAAATCAAATCAAAATGCTAAATATAAAACATAAGTGTTTTATCTGACGTGGAAGTCAGATCCACATTTCTCAGGATTTAATTGACTTTCAGTGTCTGATGCTCAGGTTTATCTGTTGTTAGTCTGTCGATGTTCCTTCTATGAACTATCCATCGGGTTCCCTTGCTCTGTCAATTTTCTCTGCTTTTCTGCTCTGTCGGTTTACACCAGCGTTGTCGGGTTGTGAAGAAACCTCAGGATAGATCTTGTAATGAGGTTCTTCACAAGTGGTATTCTTTATTAGATTGACCTTTATCTTCTTTGCATTCTTTTTCTTGGAGGTTCTTGAAGTAGTTGCCATCGTTTTAGAATTTAAGGCTTTTCTCGTAAAAGAAAATAGGGTTCTTGGTGAATGCTGTTACTTACTTCAACCTTCTATGACTGTTGGGAATGTTTCTGAGTGCTATGAATAGGGTTGAAGTCACTCTGTAATATGGTCTCTTCGTGCTATGGTTTCTCTCTACTTCTTCACTCAAATCACTTTGTGAATAATGAGCTCTTCCGTCGACTATTTATAGACTTTTTCCCTAAGTCATGTCATAAATGCTCACCCACTTCTCAGTTTTTAAAGATAAAGTCTTCGGGTAGCATACACACTTCATTCTTAGTGAGAAAGTGATGCTTGGGCTAGGTATCAACTCATTTGACTGTTTACCGATGGATCTCAGTATATGGCGAAGACAACATTGTCTTTTTACATGATTACCGACAGAGCTTGGTTTACACTAGCGACTTAGCTTTTTATGTGTTAACCAATGATGCTTGGTAAGTATAGACAACTTAGATTTTTATGTACACCAATGATTTTCCATAAGCATTGAACGATGAGATTGAATTCATAGAATCATAACAAGTAATACCATCGTGCATCTTTAATCATGCTAGTTTGGCATTTCATCAATATACAATGGAACTGATGCAAAATGTAACTTGGTATAATTCAGTTCCATACTTACTTGTTCTTCTTAGGTGGGGGTGGTGATGTCACCAGATCTATTTTATAAGGTGTCACAATTTCTATTGCTTGGTCCAACATCTTCTGTGTTTGTAGCTTTCATCCACATTTTGTTTCTCATCTTCCTAATGCCTTCAATGGTATTTCCATTGGAAAAAGTATTTGTCTCTGTCACACGGTCTCTGCAGTATTTTCTTAGATGAAAAAATTTATAATAGTGTAGACATGCCATTCCGAGGTTAGTCCAGCTCCTAGACTTTCTCATCCATTGTCTCATGCAGTTTGCAGCTATGTGTCCAAATCTTCCACATGCTATGCAGTTTTCCCATGTGTTGTAATCCTAAACATATGAGTTACCGACTCTTTTTGGTTGATAAGAAGTTTTATTTTCTTTAGGCTTTCATGCTTGCATTTTCTTCTTCCTACATTCAAGGGATGTGTGTCCATGCATTTTGCAATTAGGACAATATTTTTCCATGTAGGTTTCCTTCTTTAGTTGTTTCACCTCAGATTTACATTCATATGCTTTATGTCCTTTCTTTTTACATTTATAAAAAAATCCTATGAATGAAGGTATGGATTTAGGAATACCTTTTATTTTTCTCCTGCAGACATTTGATGTGTGGCCTGGTTTTCCACAGTGATTGAATGACTATTTTCTTGGTCTTGGATTTGTGTAGACATTCTTTGGATCAGCTTGGTATGGTGATTATTTATTTTTGGTATACCTAGTCTGGTATTGTTGTTGACTCTTCTTTGTCCATCCAGAAAATCATCCATTCTTTTGGTGCTTTCTTCAGCTCTTTTGATCATGTCATTATGCTCTTGTTGAATTCTCACTTTATGTTTTAGTTTTTCATTTTCTTCTCTTAGCTCACCGATAGCTTCTATTCTTTCAATGAGTTCTATATTCATTCTATTTTCCTCCTGAATCATAAGAATAATCTGATTGGTGATCTCATGATGATATTATGTAAGTCTTTGTATTTATGACTCTTTCTCTTGCAAATTTTCAGTAATCTTCCTTGTGTCATCAATAGCTAGTGTTCTTTCTTGCTCAGCTTGTCTAGCATTGTTCATGACATCAATCATTCTTACCATCTATGTCTCTTGACTGATTTGTAGATATTTCACTTGTCTAGCCAGATGTTGATTGATTTCATTCAGAATTATGATGCTTTCTTCAGATGTGTCTGATGCTTTGCTAGTTGTAGATCTTGAAGACTCAAATAGACCAGGTATCTCTTCCTCATGGTAGTCTGTTTCATTACAACGAGATGCCATAATCTTTCTTTCATCCAACAACTGATTCTAGCTTCTTTATATTGTTCATAGAAGATCTGTATCTCTAATTTCTGATTCTCAATATTCTTTTCTAGCTTGTACCTTTCCATTGTATGATCTTTTCTCTTAAGTCTTTAAAATTTTCCAATTAAGTGATCTAGCTCAGATACCAATTATTGGAAATAATGGAATGGTGTACTGAGAGGGGAGGGGTGAATTAGTACCCTCAAAACTTTTATCAATTAACCTTTATCCTTTTGTAATCAATACATTGTATTACCATTCATATATGCTATTCTATCTTTGTATGTAACATTAATTCATAAACTAATTAGCATATAAAAAATTCATAGAAGCATTCACGAAATGTATAAACACATGACACAAGATTTGGTAACGCAGAAAACCCCTGTTACAAGGTAAAAATTGCGGTGGGGATGAAACCCACAAAGCTTCACTATCTGCAGAATAGAAGGGGCAGGTTAAGGCTTACAATTTGATCACTTCTGATGATCTACCCTATTAGGAGTATTATGTAGAGACTAATTAAGGTCTACTCTATTAAGAGCTTTAGAAACACTATTTAGTGTGCACTCGGTTAAGAGGTTTACATAAGGATTGTTAAATCCACCTTTCTTGAAAGGATTTCTTCTATTTGCTACACTTGTTAGAATGTAGACAAAAATGTTCAGTGACTTGAGTGTATGCAATCTACCATTGCTGATTATAGATCCATTAAATTTATATTTACAATGTATCACCTAATGTGATTGATTAATATCTTTGTTGCTCAATAACCTTGAATCTGGTTCTTGATAACCTAATTCATCTTTTGTTGTTCTTGTTTGAAACTCTTAGTCTGATCCATAGATGTGCTCCTTGGTTACTATCATCCTCACATCATTTATGAAATGAATGATTACACATCTATTTATACAATAGATTGACCTATTTTAGTTTCATGTATTAAAAAGATAACTCTATGATTGAAGGTTTACAACTTGACCTTGATCTCCTAGTTTGCATGTTTTCAATCAGTTAGATTGATTAAAACAATTACAATTACAATGCTTGTCCCTCAAGAAATAGTTTTAAATCAAATCAAACTAATTATTTTACCTGACATGGAATTCAGATCCACATTTCTCGGGATTTAACTGACTTTCAGTGTCTGATGCTCGGGTTGCTCTATTGTTAGTTTGTCGATGTTCCTTCTGTGAACTTTCCGTCAGGTTCCCTTTCTCTAACGGGTTCCTCTGCTTTTCTGCTCTGTCGGTTTATACTTCAACATTTTTGGATTGAGCTATGTAAACTGTGTCGGGTTTCTCTTGTGATCTGTCTTTTTGGGTTTCTATGCTCTTAACACTTTTGGTGACCTTTGTTATTTGTAGTTTCAGTTTGTACTGAAAGTCTGTCTTTCGGTGTAGGTGTTTACCGATGGTTCAAAAACTATTTTCCCTTTGCATACTAATGGAAAAAATAATGTCTTCAAATTGCACCTTTGATAAGGTTAAAACATTAATATATTAAATATATGGCTATTTAATAATTAAATATTATTTAAATTTCTATAATTAATTACTTAATTTAATTATTAAGTCTTAATTTAATAATTGAGATTTAATAAATATTAAATCTAAAAATTCTAATTAATTGTGCAAATTGAATTATTAAATATTATTTTAAGTTGCATGATTAATTTATTTAATTTAATTAAAATATTCTCATGCTTTTTGATTTATGACTTTGATTTTTGATTTGAAAGTTAAGTTGTACATTGTTTTAAGTGAAATTAAAATTAAAGTATTTCTTTTAATTAATAATAAATATTTCATTAGGATTTTACTTTTTGAAAACCTAATTACCTGGTTTTCTATATATCTGAATTGAAAGCCATTTGAAGGCAGTTCAATTAGGTGGAAGGAGAATTCAGGTGGTTAAATAATTTGTGGAAAGCTTAGGAGTATTTTGGATTTGTGATTGCTTTGGATTTTTATCAGATTCTTCTCATCAGTTACTAAGGTAGGATTTTGAAACTTGTTAATTCCAGCCTTCCAGATCCCTGTCTTCTATGCATCTGGATTGCTGGGATCCTATTTTTGAAACTTCTTTGTTTGATGTTGTGTGTTTTAATTTGCTTAAAATTGAATTATAGGTTATTTGATCTTTCTGGGTATGTTTTCATTCATGTATTGTTGCCAGTTATATTAATTTGAGTCTAAGGGTTTCATTAAATTGTCTTGGTTGTAAAATGGGCATTAAGGTTTCATTTGATATGTATTGGTTTTCAAAATTACCTATGGTTTTAGATTTGTGAATGACGGTTTCCTTGTTTGAAATTTTGATATTGTTGCTAAAGTAGATAATAGTCTTCAGACCTGTAAAAATACCTTACCTTGAAAAGAAAATCATTCTTTTACCAGACTCCTGTCAAAAATCCCAATTTCATATCTACATGGGAAACAAAAGAATAGCGGGGTTAGCTTTTGCATGCTAGAATAATATATTAAATGAATATTTGCATATTTCCCTATATTTAGTAACTTGCATGTTCCTTAAAGATTTCATTATCTTTCCCTTTGAAAATTCATTGTTTTTGTAAAATAATAATAATTAATATATTGCTTAAAAATATATTGTCTAGATGCATGGTTTATGTTCCTTGTGATATTTTTCTTAAAAATAAATAAATAAATAAATATATATACCTATACCTTGAAAATACATTATTTTTATTTAAAAATAATAATAGTTAAGTTTTTTTTTTTAAAAATTGTTTGAAAAATATATTTTCTAGTTATTTTTAAAAAACAATGTTTTTAAAAAAATTAATTAAAGTGTTTTTTTTAAAAGTTGTTTTAAATTAATTTGAATTTGTTTTTTAAATTTTTAATTAATTTTTTTTTTAAAAGTAAAGTTTTACTTATTAAAGTAATTTAGTTTTTTTAAAAGTATTTTAATTAATATTAATATTATTAATATTAATATGCCTTTCTTTTATAGTTTTTTAATGTGGCTTTATTAATAATTTTATTAATAGGTATTAATATTAATATTCATTTAATAATATTACTTTTAGATTTTTTCTTGTTGTAATTATATTGATTTTTAATAATTATTAAATAGATTAATTTATATGTGGTAGTCTTATAAATTAGTCTATAGGTGAATTAAATTGCACTTTTTTGGAGATTTAATTATAATGCTGTTAGTAATTTTATTGGATAAATTAATTTGTATAATGCTTATTATAAATTGATTTATCATTATGTTTTATTAATTCTTTTGGAAATTGAAATTATCATGCAATGACGTTTTCTAGATGACTATTAACTAGATTGTGTGTTTCTCTCTTTTATGGATCTGTTTTATTTTTTGGATATCTGTTGGGTCTAATTGACCCTTAAGATGTTGTACTAGGACTTGTTGGGAATTTATTGGTAGTTAGTTCTGTATGATTATTTTTTGGTGATTGAGATTAGTTATTCAATCTTTTTACCAAACCTAGTCTGTCTGAACTCCAGTTATGTGATATTTTAAGAGTACCTTATATTATTATGGTTAATGAAGAATCAATAGTTCATGTATGGGTAGGAACCAGTTTATGAGACTTATGTGTGTATTTTTGACCTTGAGATTAGGGGAGGTTAATTAGGGCATCTTAGAGGAGTGGATTACAATAGGGGTCCGGGGCCCAAAGAAGCCAGTTCCAGGGTAACCTATCGTAAGTTATTAATAAGGGATAATTTAATAATAAAATTTGGGGTTAACATTAAATAAAAGACTGATCATGATGCCTCACTCATGCCTTGAGCGCTTGTACATGCTAAGGATGAGAATGGGATGATACCTAGAGAGTAGGTATAATTAGATTACTCGTCTTCAAGAGAGGGTATTCTAGTTTTGCATGAGTTATGTTGAGGTTCCGGGGTCTAGAGTGACCAGTCCAAGGTAACTCAAGTGATTGACCATGTGATGAAACTCCCATAGAATGTAGCCCAAGTCTCCTCCATAGGTCCTGCTTTACCTTTTT
Source organism: Thuja plicata (assembly GCA_018584345.1). Classification (NCBI taxonomy): domain Eukaryota; kingdom Viridiplantae; phylum Streptophyta; class Pinopsida; order Cupressales; family Cupressaceae; genus Thuja; species Thuja plicata. The sequence continues at coordinate 1,191,794 of MU227004.1, forward strand.
ATGGTTGTGTCTTTGGCTTTTGGCTTTTGGTTTTTATAGTTGGTTCATTTTGGTATTTTGGTTAATTTATGTATGTCCTTTATATTTGGATGGTGAACCTTTGTATTGACCTTGGATCTCTAGTGGGTCTTTATCTTTCCTATCCTTTTACTTCTTCTTTAGTCTTTCTTTTTGTGTTCAGAAAGCTTCTAGGATCTTCTTATGTGTTTTTTTATGATGGCTTGTATACCTTTGATGTTGCCTTCATGTTGTATACCCATGTGAGTGGTCCTAATGTTATCTCCTCAACATGGTGGGAGTGGACCTTTGGTTCCATGAGGTCAGGTGGTAGTGATTATTATTACCATTGAGATCCAATGTTCTTCTTCTTGCTTGGATGATCCTTGTTGTAGTTCTATCTTCTTATTCTTCTAGAGACTTGTTCATTTTCATGAGTTGTATATTTGTAACCATATGTGTATATTGGTTAACATCCTTTCAAAGGATGTATTTTATTGTTATGTGTTATTGCATACCTTGTGACTTGTGCAGTGGATGTTGATTTGGTTGTTTACCTTGGGTATCAGTTGTATATGTGGTCTTATTATATGCAATGTATATTATGGATTCAATTGATGTATCTTTTATGTTAGTTCTTTATAGTTGTTCTTTGTAGATTATTTTGCTTAAGTAATTCTACGTCAAGGAACCCTCGAGAATTTTTATCTTTGTTGAGTGGTACTTATGTGTATGTCAGGTATCTTATTGTATTGCTTCCGTGTTGTTATCATTACTGTTTATAAATATTTAAAAAAAATTATCCTGTTAACTTAGTGTCATGTTTAGGTTAGTTCTCCTGGGTTCCCTGGTGGGGCATTACAAGATCATCCTTAATATAATTTATCCCAATGTCTATCATCCTTGAGAAATAATTTTCATAGTCAAAAGCCCTTGGGTTGTGATACTGAACATCTACTGCAATTACCATAGGAGCTATGGACATAAAGTCTAGAACCTCAACCCTTGCTACCTGTCCCACTGAATAATATGTATATTTCATGTATGGTTCAAACATGTCGATATTGAATGGAGGGCCATCATCATCATTTAAGGGGACTGAATTTCCTTCTATCTTAAGTCTATGCAAAGGGAGTCTCTATTCCTTAAATGTTTTGTCCAATCTGGCATATTCACTTTCCAAATCTTTGAAATTTATTTGGTAGTCAGGCAGATCATCTAAATCAAATACCTCATTCACTACATTTTTGGACACAAAAATGAAATGTTCTCCCTGTAGATTACATATAGCCTTTTTGTTAGGGTTGTACTATTTTGAAATTAGCTTGATTAAGTCAACATTCACAAATACATTTTGAACTACAAGTTTTTCCAAGATTTGTTCTCCATGGGTTGTAAATTGATTGGTGATAATCTCTCTTGGCATAATGAAAAATGAACAATTCATATCCTCTCACACTAGTCCAGATGTCTCCAATGTCTTTATATTTTTATTTGATTTTTCTGCCTCATGTATGTTTTGTTTTGATTTTTGGGATTTTGGGCTGAAGCCCTCCATTTGATTTAACATGTCCTTATACAGTTTCCTAGTTTTTGTTTAAGTTTTTTTTTTTTATCTCATTTATCTTCATCTTTCTTCTATCATTTTCTTCTTGAACCATTAGGGTTTTATATTGATTCAATTTGAAAGATTTAAAAAAGAATGGTTTAATTGAGACCAAGAACAAACAACCTAAAATTAATTGCGTAGTGTCATTACCCTCTCTTTTTCAAACCTTTAGGGCTCTTCTTCTTCAAAAAATCCAGCTTCTACAACTTTGCAATGTGAATTCTCAATTTGATCAACAACTTTGAGGAAATTTCTGATGTGGATCATTAATATTAGTGCAACTAGACATTCAATGTTCCTATTTTGAATTCCAAAATACCAAAATGGAGGCCATTTTCATTCCTAGTATTTGATACGTGATATACTGATATATATTTTATTTTGTTCCATTTGTTAGTCTCTCTGCTCGATCGGTAAATCTTTCCAAATTTCCCTTTGATGTGCTTCGTATCACTTAGATCCTCTTTTCTTCATTGGCATAACCTTCCTTGATTAATTTCTCTTTCTGTGCAATATTTCATTTTAGTTACCCTATCGGAGAAACATTTCTCCGATGAATGTTTCAATAGAAAACGACATTTATCTCATTTAAACTATATCAAGGAAACTTATACCATTCATCCTTTAGAATTTTCCTTAAAACTTTCATTGACAAAGCTTATTCTATTAGAAGGATCTTAAAAACTTACTCTGATGTCATTGATTTCACCGATGCATTTATCCTTCTCATATACTAATCATAGGGGAAACATGAAATATGTTTCTCAAATTGGAATTACTATCGAAGTAACTTAGGCTATCATTGAGATATTTTTCCCTCGACCCCGATAGTTATACTTTCACCAATGGACCTTTCGCCGAGACTTTCTCTGATGCTGTGTTACTAATGTTTGTCCTGTTTGATCAACGTAGCTAATGATATGTTCCCTCAATGTATCTTATCAGATTAACTTGCATCATCGGGCATAAGATTGTTTTTATCCTTCGATAATACTAATTTCATTGATAAAAACCATCGATAAAACATTTTATGATAGTATAGTATCTCTTTTTGTTATGTTATTTCTATAATCTTTATCGATCCCCAATGCCAGAGTACCTTTGGTCCACTTATCTTCATTTTTGGCAAAATTGATGATATATTCTCCTGATAATGTGAGTGTATGTCATTGATGATAACATATGATATCAGAGTTCTTATTTTTCTTTGTTCCAATGGCTCTTGCTTCTCTGATGAAATATTCATTGATATTTCCTATGCCGACACTCCTTTTTAGCTTCTTCATCCCCTTTCATTGGTATAATATGTAAATTTTCCTTTCGATACACTTAGTTGATATATTATTTGGGTGAAATTTTGATTGGTAATTGTTTTTCCAATGAAAATTTCTTTCTATCTTCAAATTAATCTTCCATGGACTTAACCGATGATGCTATCACCTTTACTCAAACTTCTTCATCGATAGAAAAAACATGGTCTTTATCCGATGGAGATTTTAACATTGGGGTAGCTTCCTCCATTGAATTTGTCTCAAATTCTTCCTCTGATACTCCTTCCTTCTCTTATGATTCTTTTTTTGCTTCCATCAGGGTAACATATTCTATGTTTTTTGATGCCTCGTTATATAGTTCTTTACTCATCTTTTCATTTTCCAATCAGCATAGATTTTTGTGCCTCCACCAATATAGCAATGCATATCATCTAAAAGTATAATGGGATTGGGGAAGGGTACATATTGTTCATCCGATATTAACTAAGTGGTGAAATTTATTTAGTGTGTGGATGATTTTATGGATGATCTATGAGTTATGGTGGGCATTTTATTTAAAGGTTAGATCATTTCTATCATGTGTATTGATATTTTTTGAAGAAAACTTTGGTAGGTTCAATAAAATCTTGATGATGATTGGAAAGAAATACGAGAGAAGACTATATCTAGGGGTGCTCGATGTTATCATTTGATCCCAAATTTTGCCAAAATTTGAGGTTCCAACACCTACAACATCTAATTCCCTCTATAGGAAAACCCATGGTAACCATGGAATCAACCACACTATTGTCTTCCCTGAAGTTTTGGTTTATAATTAAAGAGTGAAGACCTAGAAGAAGTGTCCTAATAACTTCCATAAATCCTTCCACAGACCAACTAGCATCAATAACTCATTTAGTAGTTTCAATTATAATTTTGGATTCACCTTCTATATCAAGATTTTTTAATTTCAATTGAGAGAGCTATCTTAATTCCCCAGAGGAGAGCAATATATTTAACTTGATTACTAGTGTGGCCATTCAAATTTTGGATGAACTATAACTGATTGAATTTTTTATGATGAAAATTTGATGATCAATGAAATGCAGAAATTAAATGCAAGACATCAAATCAGTTAATGTATTGTATTGTCATTGATGTCAACTTGATATGGTATAATTTCTCATACACATATTGTCACAAAAATTAAAGATCTGTAGAGATAAAGCTTTTGTCGTTGGTAACCATATACACCGAGTGACAGTAAACCCCGAATGACAGTGAACCCCAAGCACAATAGTTCACAGTGTTAACCGACGAACATTGTTACCCGAGAAATTGATACCCGAGCAAGCATTACCGAGCTAACTGCAGTTCTCACCAAACAAAATTGAAGTTGATGCCCGAGCTATCTGCAGTAGTCACCGAGCACAACTAAAGTGTTGACTGATGAGAACTGAAGTTAGAAAATGACAAAACAACTTAGCTGTCAGAGCTATATTTAGAGTTAACTTATTGTTTTCTTTATTTCTATCGATAAGTTAAAATCTAAAGATAAGAAGGAGATTTAAAGCATGTTTTATTCTAGAAAACAAGGAGAGATTTATGGAATAAAACTAAAGCAAGCATGGAAATATTTATGAATCAAGAAGTGATCAACGAAGAAAACAAGAAGAATGAACGGTGAAATCATGTCTATATAAAGAGACAAGTAATTCATTATCAAGTAGATGAATGCTAAGTATGATTCTAGTGAAGATAGAAGTCTTCATACATATCTGATCTCATACAGGTTGAAGGATAGAGCCAAGAATTTTGCAGACACCGAGCAACAGAGAAGCAACAACATTCACCGAGCAAAAAGAAGTGGAGAAAAGGAATTGAAGGGAACATTGATCAGGAAGGTATTATGGAAATACAATAGTTCTGAAAATCTGCAATTCAAATTTGTATTTATGAACAAATCATTTACTATTGTAGTTTAACCATTGATTCAAAAAATCTCTTAACCGAGTGGGACTTAACCATCCTTATTATATTGAGATACATCCTAAGGAGTATCAAAAGGTTTTCATGTTGACAGCATAGTGAAATCTAGTTCAAGCGATAAACTGTTAGTTTTAAATCCTCTAACAAGGTTTCACTTAATAGTGTGTTTGTAACCTTTAACAAGGTTGGCTCTTCACCGAGCTCACTTTAGAAGAGTAAAAATTTTAGGTTACCAGTCCCAAGTGGTTTTTCCCGTAATAGGATTTCCAAGTTAAAAATCCATGTGTAAAATGTATATATGGTTCATTGCTTTGATGTTTTTCTTTACACATTACTAAAACAAGATTGATCGGTAACCACTAAGTTTATTTATTGATATTCGGTAAAGGCTAAGAAAAGATAAACTGCTATTCTGTAAAGCTTAAGAAAAGGTTAAATAGTATAATCACCGAGTAGTACATATATGTTAGATTCACATAAGGCATACATCTTGTAGGACTGAAAATAACTAGAGGCTTTATATATGTGAAATAAGTTTTGGTTGAATTATTGGATTAATTTTTGAGGCCACTGATTCACCCCCCTCAGTTATTCTAAAAATTGGTATCAAAGCTTGTGTGCTTGGAAGAGAGTTTTAAGACTCAAGCTAAAGATCAAAAGATGAGAAAAAGGGATGTGCCTAAGTTGAACACGGACAACTTTACATCATGGAAACTTAGGATAAGACTCCACCTCTTAGGTAATGGAAATGATGTCACACAGTACTTGGATACTAAATTCATTTTACCTACTGGACCTTTGACAATTGATCAATTGAGAGAAAAGCATGAATACAATTCTATGATGATAGAACTTGATTCCTCACTCGACGATGCTGAATTTGAAGATTGACAATCATGCACCACTGCAAAGAAAATGTGGGAAAAACTCAAGCTAGTACATGGAGGAGATAAAAATGTGCTGAGGGCTAAGGCTTAAAGCCTAAGAGGAAGGTTTGATGACCTAAGAATGAAAGAAGGAGAAAAAATCACTCAGTACAGTAGCATAAGCAAAGAGGCTGTTAATGCTATTCGAGGAGTAGGAGGTGTACTTGAAGAAGAAACAGTGGTAAGTAAAATTCTCAGAACCTTACTATCTGTTTATGTTATTAGAGTATCTGCAATACAATAAATGAGAGTAGTAGCAAATAAAAATGTTACTCTAGATAGTTTTATTGGTAGACTTATTTCATTTGAGATGAAGAAATTTGACAATAGTGTCTTACCAACTATCAAGTCTGCATTCAAATCTTCTTTGAAAATAAGTAAATCAAGTCATAAACACACTATGATAAATTATAGTGAAAGTGATAGTGATGAACAAGAACTTGATGAGATTAAAGAAATAATGGATAGAAGATTGCAGAGAGGTAAAGGTATATACAAAGGTAAATTACCACTGGTATGTTTTAATTGCAAAGATATTGGACACTTTGTTGCTAGATGTCCTAAAAAAATAAAAGAAGATAGAAAAAATGGTAGATCTTATGAAAAGAAGTTTGACAGAGGTGATGACCGAGATTATTGAAGAAATTGACAAATTGACTGAAGAGATAAATGAGACTACAAGGACAAAGGAGAGAAGGCTTGTTACCTGGCTGAGAACAAAGCTAAAAATAATTTTACCAAATCTGATTAAGCTATTGAAGTGGTATTTGTTGCTATGAAGGATGATTCAGACGAAGAAGAAAGGTATGTTGAGACTGCACTCATATCTAAAGTTAGTAAAAATGATGTTTCTATTATTGATAGTTTTTGTACTCACCACATGACTGGAGATAGGGAAACGTTTGAAACTTTTGAATATTATAATGGTGGATCAGTAAGAATGGGTAATGACTCACCTTGTCTAGTTGAGGGTAAATGAATCATCATGTTGAATAATTTGATTAGATGTGAAAATGCATATTGGTTGAAAGGAATCAACTATAATCTATCGAGTGTTTTGCAGTTGAATAACACATGACACCGAGTTGCATTTGAGAACAAAAAGACAAAAAAATATAATGAATCAGGAAAGTTGATTGGTATTGGTGAACAAACAAAAGGAAACCTATTCTATCTTGATAATATTAAGACCACTTGTTTATTGGCTATAAATGAAGACATTTGGTTGTGGCATAAAAGGTTATGTCATGTGAATTTTGACAACATAGTTAGGATAAGCAATAAAAGGAAAGTAAGAGACTTACCGAGCATGTCAAAACTCGACCATGTCATGTGTAAGAATTGTCAAAAAGGAAAAATGAAAAAGTCTAGTTTCAAGAGAAAAACCTACACATATAAAGCTATTTTAGAGTAAGTCCATACTGACTTATGTCAACCAATGAGAACAAAGAGCTACTACAGTGATAGATACTTCATTCTCTTTGTTGATGATTATTCTAGAAAGATGACTGTTATGTTCTTAAAAGAGAAATCGGAAGCATTTAAGATGTTTAAATGGTATAAAGCTATAGTTGAAAAACAAAGTGGAAAGGAACTAAAATGTCTAAGGTCAGATAGAGGAGGAGAATTTATTTATGATGAATTCACTAACTTTTGTAATGAGCATGGAATTACAAGACAAGTTTCTGCACCGAGAACACTACAACAAAATGGAATTGCTAAACGAAGGAAAATATCAATTGTTGATTGTGCTAGAACACTGATGATTGTAAAAGGCATCAGACAAAATTTTTGGAGAGAAGCTGTCATTACTGCTATCGATACATTAAACTGAGTTCAATTGAAGAAAGACACCAATAACACACCTTATGAGCTATGGTATGGATACCGACCAAATTTAAGTTGCTTTAGAATTTTTGGAAGTCAATGTTATATTTTGAAAGATGATAGAAATGGAAAGCTTGACTCCAAAAGTGATGAAGGAATATTTCTAGGTTATTCTACCAAAAGCAAGGCTTATAAATGTCTTAAC
>MU227004.1:1199696-1227364 GCA_018584345.1 Thuja plicata
AAATTAATTTAATTGAAATTAATTTAATTGGAAGAATATAATTAGTGAGTTTAAATATTTGATTTAAACTATAGGAAATTGAATTTAATTGATTAAATATTGGTAAATAATCATTTTAAATGTTAATTAATTAAATAAAATTAATTATTTAATTAATGTTGAGAATTGGATCAGATGATTTGAGAAATGATTTTAGAAGAAAATAGGTGGTTAATTAATGATTAGGAAACCATTAATTAATAGATGAAAATTAGGGTTTTAATGTAAAGTTGCAAGCCTGTCCATTTTAGGGTGTCTACAGTTTGATTTGTGATTTTGAGCCTAAATCTATCAATACCGCACTTGAGAATCAAGAATGGGTCAGTGCAATGAATGAAGAAATTGAGCAGATTGAAAAGAACAAAACATAGTCATTAGTACCTAGACCAAATGAAAAAAATGTTATTGGTACCAAATGGATATTAAGAAACAAACTGAATGAGAATGGAGAATTCACAAGGAACAAAGCAAGACTAGTATGCAAAGGGTATGCACAAGAAGAAGGTATTGACTATGGAGAAACCTTTTCACCCATTGCTAGACTAGGAGTCAAAATTCTACTTGCTTATGCTGTTTTCAAAGGATTCAAAGTATACCAAATGGATGTAAAGTCTGTATTTCTAAATGGAATACTAGAATAAAAGGTATACATTGAGCAACCTGAAAGGTTTGTTGTTCCTAACAAGAGAAACATGGTTTGTAGAATACACAAAGCCTTGTATGGATTGAAACAAGCACCGAGAGCATGGTATGAAAGACTTCACTATTATCTCATAAGTATTGGATTTGTAAGAACAAGTGATAACAGTAATATGTATTTAAAAGAAGATACTAATGATAACATTCTGATTGCTGAAATATTTGTTGATGATATCATATTTGGAGGTAATGATATGCTATGCAAATCATTTGCTGATGAAATGATCAAAGAGTTTGAGATGTCAATGTTTGGGGAGATCAAATTTTTTCTTGGTCTACAAATTCTTCAACAGGATGCAGGCATCTACATCACACAATCCAAATACATCAAATAAGTTATGAAGATATTCAAAATGGACTCCAAACCAATTGGAATACCGATTTAAACCAGATGCAAAATGAAAAAGGAAGACAAGTCAACCAAGGTAAATCAAACCTTATATACATCAATGATTGGAAAAATCATGTATGTTGTTCATACTAGACCAGATATAGCATATGCAGTTGGTATAGTTACAAGATTCTCTACTAATTCCAAGGAATCACACATGACTACTGACAAAAGAACTCTGAGATATCTAAAGAATACCGAAGACTATGGTCTATGGTATAATAAAGAAGGCAAATTTGAGCTTCAAGTCTATAGAGATGTTGTTTGGGCTAGAAACATAGATGATAGAAAGAGCACAAGGGGAGGAGCATTCTTTATGGGTGACAAATTTGTCACGTGGATAAGTAAAAAGAAAGGATGCATCTCATAATCAACAAAATAATCAAAATATGTGGCTGCTGATGCAAATTGCTCTAACATTGCATGGATCAAGCAATTGCTAAAAGGTATGAATATGAAAATCATTGATCAAGTAATTATCTATTGTGATAATACAAGTGATATCAACATCTCAAAGAACCCTATCATGCATGCTAAGATAAAGCACATTGCTATCAAGTATCATTACTTAAGGGAATAAGTACAAGAGGAAGAGGTGATACTAGAATATGTACAATCCAAGGAACAATTAGCAAACATATTCACCAAGCCATTGCCAAAAGATACATTTGAGTACTTAAGGAAGGGACTAGGGGTTTGACCCTTGTCTACTGGTCACTAAGATGACTAGGAGGCTGCATCAGCCAACACATTATCAGAAGATCATTCATGTTGATGCAAGCTTATAAATGGACTCCAATGATATATCAGTACAAGAAGGTACTTATCTGCACCGAATACCAGATAAATTGTTGGATACTACAAAGCTGTATTGCTGATGGACAGAAGAGAGTTATATTTTTGTTTGGCATTGCTGTCAAAGGGAGAGAATATATCCATATGAAATATCTATCATGATCATCCAAAGGAAGAGAAAATAAATATCCATTAAAGAGAGGAATAGTCAAAGGGAGAGAAAGATTCAAAGAAACAACCATCCATCTAAGGGAGAGAATTGGAGAAGTGTTAACACTGCATATCTATCCAGGAAAGGGAAAGATTTAAAAAAAAAGGAAGAGACACAATCAGAAGTTGCTACATCTATCCAGTGAAGGGAATAAAGAATGAAGAAAGTACTCTGCAAGAGTCAAATCTAAGCTAGAAGAGCTTACCGAGAGTCAGATATTTGAATTGGTTATAGAACAAATAGTTTGGGAGAGATAGATTAACTACAACTGATATATTTCATATTGTGTTAGTAGTAAATTTCCATCAATGCCAAAGTGAGATATTGATGAACTATAACTAATTGAATGTTTGATAATGAGAAGTTGATGATCACCAAGATGTAGAAAGTAAATGCAAGACATTAAATTAGTTAATGTATTGTATTTTCATTGATGTTAAATTGATATGGTATGATTTATCATACACATATTGTCACAAAACTTAAATATCTAAAGAGACAAAGTTTTTGTCATCGGTAACCATATACACCAAGTGATAGTAAACCCCGACAGATAGTGAATCCTGAGCACACAAGTTCACAGTGTTAACTGATGGATATTGTTACCCGAGAAAGTGATACTTGAGAAACTATTACCAAGCTAACTGCAATTGTCACCAAATAGAACTGAAGTTGATGCCTGAGCTATCTTCAGTAGTCATCAAGCACAACTGAAGTGTTGAATGACAAGAACTAAAGTTAGAAAATGACAAAACAACTTAGCTGTCAGAGCTATATTTAGAGTTAACTTATTGTTTTCTTTATTTCTATCAATAAGTTAAAATCTAAAGATAAGAAGGAGATTTAAAGCACGTTTTATTCTAGACAACACGAAGAGATTTACAGAATAAAACTAAAGCAAGCATGGAAAGCTTTACAGATCAAGAAGTGATGAATGAAGAAAACAAGAAGAATGAACGGTGAAATCATGTCTATATAAAGAGACAAGTAATTTAATATCAAGTAGAGGAATGCTGAGTATAATTCTGGTGAAGATAGAAGTCTTCATACAGATCTGATCTCATACAGGTTGAAGGACAGATCCAAGAATTTTGCAGATACTGAGCAACAGAGAAGCAACAACATTCACCGAGCAAAATGAAGTGGAGCAAAGGAATTGAAGAGAACATTGATCAGGAAGGTATTATGAAAATACAATAGATCTGAAAATTTGCAATTCAAAGTTGTATTTATGAACAGATCATTTACTATTGTAGTTTAACCATTGATTTAGAAAATCTCTTAACCGAGTGGGATTTAACCATCCTTATTATATTGAGATACATCCTAAGGAGTATCAAAAGGTTTTCATGTTGACAACATAGTGAATTCTAGTTCAAGCGATAAACTGTTAGTTTTAAATCCTCTAACAAGGTTTCACTTAACAGTGTGTTTGTAACCTTTAATAAGGTTGGCTCTTCACCGAGCTCACTTCAGAAGAGTAAAAATTTTAGGTTACCGGTCCCAAATGGTTTTTCCCTTAATAGGATTCCCATGTTAAAAATCCATGTGTCAAATGTGTATATGGTTCATTTCTTTGATGTTTTTCTTTACACATTACTAAAACAAGATTGATCAGTAACCACTAAGTTTATTTACTGATATTTGGTAAAAGCTAAGAAAAGATAAACTGCTATTCGGTTAAGCTTAAGAAAAGGATAAATAGTATAATCACCGAGCAGTATAAATATGTTAGATTCACACAAGGCATACATCTTGTAGGACTGAAAATAACTAGAGGCTTTATATATGTGATATAAGTTTTGGTTGAATTATTGGATTAAGTTTTGAGGCCACTAATTCACCCCCCTCTCAGTTATTCTAACAATTGGTATCAGAGCTTATGTGCTTGGAAGAGAGTTTTAAGACTCAAGATAAAGATCACAAGATGAGAAAAAGGGATGTGCCTAAGTTGAACAAGGACAAATTTGCATCATGGAAAAGAAGAATAAGACGCCACCTCTTAGGTATTGGAAATGATGTCACACAGTACTTGGATACTAAATTCATTTTACGTACTGGACCTATGACAGTTGATCAATTGAGAGAGAAGCATGGACATAATTATATGATTATAGAGCTTGATTCCTCACTCTCCAATGCTGAATTTGAAGATGTCAAATCATGCACTAGTGCAATGAAAATGTGGGACAAACTCGAGCTAGTACATGGAGGAGATAAACATGTGCTGAGGGCTAAGGGTAAAAGCCTAAGAGGAAGGTTTGACGACCTAAGAATGAAAGAAGGAGAAAAGATCACTCAGTATAATAGCATAATCAAATAGGTTGTTAATTCTATGAAAGGAGTAGGAGGTGTACTTGAATAAGAACAATGGTTAGTAAAATTATCAGAACTTTATTGCCTATTTATGCTATTATAGTATATGCAATACAAGAAATGAGAGCAGTAGAAAATAACAATGTTAATCTAGATAGTTTGATTGGTAGACTTATTTCATTTGAGATGCATAACTTTGACAACATTGTCTGACCAACTATTGAGTCTGCAATCAAATCTTATTCAAAAATAAGTAAATCAAGTCATAAACACACTATGAGAAATGATAGTGATGAACAAGAAGAACCTGATGAGATTGAAGCACTAATGGCTAGAAGATTGTAGAGAGGAAAAGGTAGATACAAAGGTAAATTACCACTATATGTTTTAATTGCAAAGAGATTGGACACTTTTCTTCTAGATGTCCTAACAAAAGAAAAGAAGACAGAAACAATGCCAGATCAAATGAAAATAAGTTTGACAGAGGTGATGACTGAGATTACCAAAGCAACCAACAAAATAACATAAGAGATAACCAAGACTACAAGGACAAAGGAAAGAAGGATTTTTACCTAGCTTAGAATAAAGCAAAAAATATTGACATCAAATCTGATGAAGATATTGAGGTGGTATTTGTTGCTATGAAGGATGATTTAGACAAAGAAGAAAGGTATGTTGAGACTGCACTCATATATAAGGTTAGTAAAAATGATTTTTGGATTATTGATATAGGTTGTACTCACCACATGACTGGAGATAAGGAAAAGTTTAAAACTTTTGAATATTATAATGGTGGATCAGTAAGAATGGGTAATGACTCACCTTGTCTAGTTGAGGGTAAAAGAACCACCATGTTGAATAATCTGATTAGATGTGAAAATGCATATTAGGTGAAATGAATAAACTATAATCTATTGAGTGTTTCACAGCTAAATAACACAGGACACCGAGTTGCATTTGAGAACAAAAAGGCAAAAATCTATAATGAATCAGGAAGGTGTTATGCCCTGCATACGCATCCCTACATTTTGTAGGCAAAATGTAGGCCCCCCCATTTTTTTGCTTTTTCTCTTGCCTTGTTCTCTTCTATTTTCTTTTGTTTCCTTTGTTTTCCCCTCTGGGATTTGCTTATGCAAGGGTTGTTTCCTTTTGTGTCTTGTCTTTGTCTCCGGGACCCCGGTCCCGGAGTTTGTTTGTTTGTCCTTTGTCGCTGGATGCCAGACTCTGAGATTCCCTGCCATCGTATTTTATTTTGCAAGAAGATAAGTTAGCGTGAAATCCCTAGGCCCGACATCCAGAGTTTTTCCTATTCTAGAGTTTACGTGAAGAATGCAACACTTTTTACCCTAGGGGTATAAATTGGAGTTACTTGTCATTTTCACATTTATCACAATAAAAAACCTAGGGTGATTTACTAGAGCGATTAAGGTGAATTTGAAGAGACTAAGTGCAGATTATTCTGGTGATTAGTAGTGATTAAAATGTTTAACAGGTGATTCATGGTGTTAATTCATGGTGTTTGAAGGTTACTTCATTGCAGAGTGCCTCCCATGCTTGTCATCTTTGCATTTTCCGTGTGTTAGGTAGGCTCTCAACTTTTACCTCTTTGGTTTTGTTTTATTTGTTTTTCCTTTGTTTTCTTTCACTTTTGTTGTCTGGTTTGGTCTCCTGTCACCTCTTGTTGGTGGGTTGGCTCTGCCAGGGGGTCATCCACCCTCTGTGCGGCTATAAATTAGGTTTCCTTGTATGATAGGTTTTGTGTAATTTTCCTCTATATATTTTGTGTATACCTTTGTAGATTTGTATATTTCTCTATATAGTTGGTGTATATGTACATTTTATAAAGGTTCATCTGTACCTATATATACGTTTGTTAGGCTAGCCAGTGAGTCATGCTTTGGACCTCACATGTCCTTCGACTGTCTGTATATTTTGCATATTCTGCATTCGGCCTTATGACAAGCTCATCGCACTCTGTACATTGAAAACCACTTTCTGGGGCTCATCCAAGAGAGATACCACCTGGTTTAGACTCAAATTATTGTTGGTTTAGCCATGGTGGTTTTCTCTCTCCTCTGTCAGGTTGCTCTTAATGGCAGGTTAAGTTTCCCATGCGTGAGCATTTAAGTCTAACCCAAGTGGCATCCACCTCCGCACGCGTTCAGATATTTGTCAATATAAGTGCCATTACTCCCATTACTTCATGACCATGTCATACCCCATGTCAGCCAAACAACAGCTCATTTTTGGTCTTGTTTTGTAACTGGTAGTTTTCAGACTCTGGACCTTGGCCCCTCTATGGTCGTTGTCTCAGTTCACCATGTGAATATAGAATTCCCTGGTGGCCTGGGTAAATGGTAAACTTCTAATTTATTTTAATGTATACATCTTTTACGAGTTTAACTAATGCTAACATTCCTCCAAGAACAGATGTGATGCAGTGGTAAAAAAATCTCTGAAGTCTAGAATAAAAAGTTATGTTCTATACATGTACTGATGGTCATCTTGTCTTGCAGGTTGCCAAGGTATCAAATTGATCAATCATGTCAGAGGCTTCTGTGTCTACTCCTCCCGGGAGCCCAAACCTCCCCACCACCACTGCAACCAGGGTAGCAGTCAGGTCAAAAATTGAGAGGACCTTGGAAAAACTCCCAATTGACCATGAAATATTTTAAGGAGTATATTATTCAGTGGTCGAAGGTGGAGTCTAAGAATGAATGGATCACCAACACAAGTATTGGGATGTGGGCCAAAATGCAGGCCCTAGTAAAGATGATGTATATACAGTGCACTGCTGGAGATCCATTGGCTATCAATGTGGGCAACTTCAAGATTTTGAAGGCTGTTTGCTTCCCGTGCTCTATGAAAGCCCCAAAGATCATCCTCACTCTATTAGAGCACTACAATTCAGCTGTCCGGGCTGTCATGCTAGCTTCCCTAGTTCCAACCGGATACCCAACCCCCATGGTGTCTCTGGATGCTGCAAACTTTCAAATGGGACTGGGGATCCCCTAGTTTGATGATGCGGCGATCCTCACTTGGTCTTTGGCCTTGGAGGAATTTTAGAAGCTAGAGCTAATGGCCCGATAATACCTCAACAACAACTGGCTGAAGATGCCAAAGAAAGACTCCAAAAGGATGAAGTTGGAGATCCCCCCGACAAAATTCAAGGAAAGTATACAAATGAAGATCATAGCATTATGTAGGATATTTGGAGAGCCCCATGCCCAAGAATTCTTAGCGTGGATGCACTAATTCCTGCTTGGCATCTCTTCTTGAGAGTAATGCTTTGATTGGGCCACCATCATTGCCAATCATGTTGATTCTCAGCTTCTCCAGGTCCTCCGGTCCCCCAAGTTCTATATGATGTCTTATGTTTTGTGGGCACTAGTGCAACAATGTCCCATCACAAATGGGTTATTAATGGCTGGAGTACTTGGGGTTATCCTTGGTCAGAATGCTCCCTAGGATTATTTCCCACAGCTCCAATGGGAGGCTATTTTCCTCATCTTCTACCGAGTAAATGATGCCTTCATTTACTACAACCTCCTCACACCTACTCAGGATGCCGGATACCAACTCTCTAAAGAGGTGATGAATTTGGTCAGCTCTTATGGCCATTACTACATTTAGTTTCACCAACATACATACATTTGGGTGACCATCTTCTCAGGGAAACCCTACTTATTGCCCAAACATTATGGGAATAAGATAGTTCTTTTGGAATTTTTCTGGTAGATCTTAGAGCTACATGCCCTCTTCATGGTGAAGAAGGTCACCAATGTCCCATTCCCAGTCATTTGTGGGAA
Source organism: Thuja plicata (assembly GCA_018584345.1). Taxonomy (NCBI): domain Eukaryota; kingdom Viridiplantae; phylum Streptophyta; class Pinopsida; order Cupressales; family Cupressaceae; genus Thuja; species Thuja plicata. The sequence goes on from MU227004.1 coordinate 1,207,957, forward strand.
TTACACCTGCAACTTAGCAATGGCCAAGGAGGCCGATAGTGAACTCAAAAGTTTGGGGTTGGCAAAGTTCTACTTGGAGCGGAAGAACTTTGATCCGTTGGGAAAAATAGCATTGGTACTTCCCCGGACTGCCCCTTCTCATGAGCTTCACATGGAGGACTTTTGGGAGGATTTTCAAGATGATTTCAAATTCTGGAATCGGCATTTCCTCCGGATGACAATGGGGATGATGAAAAGGCTTAAGCTTCAGAAGTTCCCAGATGACTTCTTGGATACTAGGTCTACTGAAGACCCCCAATACAAAGAAAAGGGAGTAGATAAGATGGCCCTCCCACTAGTGGATTGGGATGTGCAGGAGGGCCCAATAATAGAAGATCTCACCCGGGACGTGATCGAGCATAGTCACGTATATTTTAAGAAGGCATGCCCAAAAAGTGTATGTAAGGTTGACCCATTTGTAGAAGGTTCAACTTCTGGCACTAGAACCTCCTCATAGGGTGAGGATAGAGGAAAGAGGAAGATGGGGACCCCGTCCCAAGTCCCAGTGGCCACTCCCATTGTGCAATAGATGCAACAGACGCTGGTGGCCTCCCAATAGATGAAAGATAAGTTAATCACCTGATTGGCCACTCTGACCAGTATGACTAGACTTGTCCACCCTCTCTCTTCACCTTCACTTGCAACATTTATGGTCTGAGTATTCAGGACCAGGGAAAAGGAGGAGCAGGAAACCATGTTAGATGTAGAGCCCCCATTGGTGACCCAAAGGAAGAAGAGAAAAATGACTAATCTTGTGCCAAAGGTGGAGCCAGAGCTCGGGATGCCCAGCATCCCTAAAATTCAGATTGTCTCATCAGACTCCCCAGAGCCAGACAATCAACTCGAGGATCCCCCAAAGACCTCCCCTCCACATGATGAATTTGATGACTTATTTGGGATGAATGAATTAGTAAAATTACAAGGAGATCTCAGGAAGGAAGTAGAAGAGATCGCTGCCCAAGAGGAAGTGGTGACCCCTCTCACGAAGGAAACCCTAGAGCAAGAAGCTATAGCAAAATAGGAAGCTTGGGTGGAACTAGAAAAGGAACAAGAATAGGCAAATGTCTCCAATATCCCAGATATACAAGTTCCAGAAATAAACACCACATGGGAAGAGAAAATAAAAGATGGGAAAATGACATTGGCTGAGGGAATCAGACCTACGGGAGAAACCATAACCTCAGCTGCTGTGCTCCACACACTGCCCCCAAAGAAGGAAACATTCGGGGAGGTAGTTTCAGTGGCAACATTGTTGAACTTTGGTTAGATGCCTCACCTCCCTCTAGGAAATACTCCCACAGAGGAAAAAACTCTGGCAGAAGAGGTTGACATAGAACAACAACAAGAAGAACAACAAAAACAACAAGATGAGGGGCAGAACCCCAGGGATGCAAATACAGAGTCCAATGCTGTCAAGGACATGGACATCAGAGCAGATGATATTAATGCCACTAAGGTGGATGATGCTGGTGGTCTAGAAGATACAGGGAAAGAGTTCAAAGAGGCTCAGGGCATCAGGGACGAACAACAAAACCCTGATGGGGAAGCACATGATCAAACTCTGGAAACAAAGCCGCCCCTTACCCCACCCTAGTGGCTGGTAGATGCAAAGAAAAGGAGGGCCCCAACACTGACCAAGGCCCATCTCTCTTTAGAAAAAATGATGGTGCAAACACAAAATTGTCCCAAAGCAAAGAAGGCCTGGACAGTCCATACCCTCCAGACTGGGCTGGGCAGAAATACAGTTGTGGTAGTCGCAACACCTCCCCCAGAGGCAGACAAAGAAATGACAAAGGCCGAAGACTATGTAATCACATAGGTACCCCTAGGGAAGAGGGGAAAGTAGGGAGAATCAGACCTACTGAAGGGAGCAGCTAGAGCAGTGGAATCCCGTTATGAGAAAGAGGCCCAAAAAATCAAAGAAGAGAAGGAGAAGAACAAAAATCTTGTTGGGCTATTGACAGAGATGGTGCAGCCTATCATTGTCATTCCCCCAGAAGCTTCCACGTCTGAAGCACCACTCCCATAGGGTGATATTGATGTGCTGAGAAGCATGAAGAAAAAGGAATAGGTAGTCAATGCCTGGGTAAATGAATAAGTTGGAAACATCTGGAGTTTCCTAGTGGCCACACTCGCTGATCTATACGCAGCTGAGAATGTGCTGCATCAGGATAAAACTTCCATTTCCATCTGGGAAGGGGAGATTGAAAAATATGAGGCTTGGATAGGAGAACTTGGAGAGCTCGTGGGTCTCGATGAAGAGATTGTCACCGAGGTCAAAATTTTGGGAGAAGAGTCTTTCAACTTCGTCTGGACCCAGCACTCCAGACTGGACCTCACATTGGAGGTAACCAAGAAACTAGTAGGGGCCATGTGGGAAAAGGTCTTGGAAATTGATTATTCTTTGAATTTGTATAAGGCATTCATTGTAAGGGTCTCCTGAGTGGATCCCTTTAGCACCGAGACATGTACTCTAGAGGAGTACATCATGGGAAAATTTGATGAGCTGATGGAAGCTCAATACTAGTCCCCAGAGGGAGTGGACGGGGCACTAATGTCACATATATCTAGGATGGTACTCTGAGGTAATGACATGACAAAGATGGCCACAAAATTCAAGGTGAAGATTTTAGATCTAGGCGAACAGATGGAGGCAGCCAAATACTGCTGGGCTGACCTCAAAGACATTGATGAGGATGGAATCGCCAAGGTTAGAGAAACATTCCAGGGTAGTAAGGAACAGTAGGGTTCTCTAGATTCTGGAAATTTTGACTAGCATGGTATATTCTTTCACATCCCTCAAGCGCAAGCTCTCCAATCCTAGAGTTCTGGATACCACAATTTTGTATTCTTTCAGTGACCCGCGTCCAGGTTCCCTAGAGTCAACTGGTCACTATCAAGTAGTTAATGATGATGTCAGAAGGTAGGTAACTGCAACAAGGCACATCAGCTCATATGATGATTTTGATAGATGGTCTTCCCAAGGCACCGCTCCAACATTGAACACCTGGTGCATCGGAGATAGTGAGCCATTTTCACATTAATGAGGCATGTAGCCTCGATCCCCAGAGGATCGGATTTCTTCTTTTCTCCTTCTAGCTCTCTTCTAGAGGCCGATTCTTCCATTCCTCTTTTCTTGTCTCATTCTTCTGACATGTCAGACCTTTTCCATCTTGAGGTCTTTGTAGCGCGGTGCAGGTAGTACCAGCCACCAGAAATTGTATTTTTTTGATTGCGTGTAAATTGGATTAGGTGAGTTTTAGGGTAAAGCTCGTGTATAAATAATAATTTTGACCTCATTCCAAGGGTTAAAAAAATTGATAATTTTGTAGTCCATAGCTATAGCATTTTCAGTTCTTATTTCTAGTAGTTACATAGCTCAATGCTTCTTAATCTTTAGAAGCTTTCAGTAGATAGACGCTCCCCTGGAGCCTATTGATGTACTCACCAGTGATGCTGGAACACCATTAATGAAGAAAGAAGGAATCTGGAAATGCTGTTGTTGGTCTCTTGATCTCTGACTTAATACTTTTCATGTTGTATGTTTCTTATGTCGCTTGCTCTAATGTTTTAAGTAGATTAACGACCTTTTTTTCCTCGCTATTGAATATGTATGAACTGATGGTTGTGCGCGCATTCAGTATTTTAGTGTAGCATGTTAGATCTTGGTTGATTTTTTGAATGTATTCGCATGACTATAGATAGATGGAACAATTATAACCCTGGCATATCTTTTGAACTTTATTTGATGATTAACAAACGCTTGCAGGAAACCTCATTTACCTAAATCCCTAGACTAGATGAGCTAAGATAACCAACTATCCCCCCAAACAAAATAGTCACAACGCCCAACTTAGCTCCCGCACCATCAAGATCTGACTCTCACATGCTTGAAGGCCCAGAGAATCTCATTTCTTTGGACAACCTTTACAGGCAGAGTTGGCCAGTACCCCAGTACCCGGTGACAACTTACATCTGTTGGCGGACCTGGTCACAAACCCCCATCAATAGAAGGTTGATCAGTACTGGTGAACAAACAAAAGATAACCTATTCTATCTTGATAATATGAAGACCACTTGTTTATTGGCTAGAAATGAAGACATTTGGTTGTGGTATAAAAGGTTATATCGTGTGAATTTTGACAACATGGTTAGGATAAGCAATAAAAGGAAAGTAAGAGGCTTACCGAGCATGTCAAAACTCGACCATGACACGTGTAAGAATTTTCAAAAAGGTAGAATGACAAAGTCTAGTTTAAAGAGAAAAACCTACACATCTAATGCTATTCTAGAGCTAGTCTATACTGACTTATGTGGATACATGAGAACAAAGAGCTACTATGGTGATAGATACTTCATTCTCTTTGTTGATGATTATTCTAGAATGGTGACTAATATGTTCTTAAAGGAGAAATCATAAGCATTTAATATGTTTAAATGGTATAAAGCTATAGTTGAAAAACAAAGTGGAAAGGAACTAAAATGTCTAAGGTCAGATAGAGGAGGAGAATTTATTTATGATGAACTCACTAAATTTTTTAATGAGCATGGAATTACAAGACATGTTTCTGCACCGAGAACACCACAACAAAATGGGATTACTGAAAGAAGGAACATATCAATTCTTGATTGTGGCAGAACACTGATGATTGAGAAAGCTATCACACAAACATTCTGGAGAGAAGCTATTAGTACTACTTTCTATACATTAAACCGAGTTCAATTAAAGAAAGACACCAATAAAACACCTTATGAGCTATGGTATGGATACACACCAAATGTAAGTTACTTTAGAATTTTTGGAAGACAATGTTATATTTTGAAAGATGATAGAAATGGAAAAATTGACTCCAAAAGCGATGAAGGAATATTTCTAGGTTATTCTACCAAAATCAAAGCTTATAAATGTCTTTAAAAATCCTTTAAAAAAATCTTTCAAAGTGCAAATGTCAAAGTGGATGAATTTTTTGAGAAAAATGATGAGGAAAGTAGAAAAGAACTAGAAGACTACAATAGATTTGTCTATAGTGAAGAACCTAACACTTGCCCCGATAAATAGTTTATTGCTACCGAGCGACAGAACAATGCACTCGAGCATCAGGGTGCACACACTGAAAATAGCTCAAAATGATGAACTGAGCAATAAAAATCAAAATGAAGGTCAAGATGATGAATAGAGATATGAACCTGTACTTGCCAAGTATCTCAGAAGACACCATCCATAGAACTAGATTATAGGAGACAAAAAGGCTGTAATAATAACAAGAAGTAAGTCACTGAACACTATATGTTTGATTTGTGATTTTGAGCCTAAATATGTCAATACTGCACTTGAGAATCAAGAATGGGTCAGTGCAATGAATGAAGAAATTGAGCAGATTGAAAAGAACAAAACATGGACATTAGTACCTAGAACGAATGACAAAAATATCATTGGTACCAAATGGATATTAAGAAACAAAATGAATTAGAATGGAGAAGTCACAAGGAACAAAGCAAGACTAGTATGCAAAGGGTATGCACAAGAAGAAGGTACTGACTACGGAGAAAACTTTGCACCCATTGGTAGAATAGATGGATTCAAAATTATACTTGCTTATGCTACTTTCAAAGGATTCAAAGTATACCAAATGGATGTAAAGTCTGCATTTCTGAATGGAATACTAGAAGAAAAGGTATACATTGAACAACCTGAAAGGTTTGTTGATCCTAACAAGAGAAACATGGTTTGTAGACTACACAAAGCATTGTATGGATTGAAACAAGCACCGAGAGCATGGTATGAAAGAATTCACTATTATCTCATAAGTATTGGATTTGTAAGAACAAGTGATAACAATAATCTATATTTAAAAGAAGATACTAATGATAACATTCTGATTGCTGAAATATTTGTTGATGGTATCATATTTGGAGGTAATGGTATGCTATGCAAATCATTTGCTGATGAAATGATCAAAGAGTTTGAGATGTCAATATTTGGAGAGATCAAATTTTTTCTTGGTCTATAGATTCTTTAACAGGATGCAGGCATCTATATCACACAATCCAAATACATCAAATAATTTATGAAGATATTCAAAATGGAGGACTCCAAACCAGTTGGAACATCGATGGAAACCAGATACAAAATGAAAAAGGAAGACAAGTCAACAGAGATAAATCCAACCTTATATAGATCAATGATTGGAAAACTCATGTATGTTGTTCATACTAGACCAGATATAGCACATGCAATTGGTATAATTGCAAGATTCTCTGCTAATCCCAAGGAATCACACATGACTACATACTGAAGACTATGGTCTATGGTATAATAAAGAAGGAAAATTTGAGCTTCAAGGCTATACAAATGTTGATTGGGCTGGAAACATAGATGATAGAAAGAGCACAAGAGGAGGAGCATTCTTTATGGGTGACAGATTTGTCACATGGATAAGTAAAAAGAAAGGATGCATCTCATAATCAACAACAGAATCAGAATATGTGGCTGCTGCTGCAAATTGCTCTAACATTGCATGAATCAAGAAATTGCTGAAAGGTATGAAGATGGAAATCCTTGATCAAGTAATTATCTATTGTGATAATATAAGTTCTATCAACATCTCAAAGAATCCTATCATGCATGCTAAGACAAAGCACATTGCTATCAAGTATCATTACTTAAGGGAACAAGTACAAGAGAAAGAGGTGATACTGGAATATGTACAATCCAAGGAACAATTAGCAGACATATTCACAAAGCCATTGCCAAAAGATACATTTGAGTACCTAAGGAAGAGACTAGGGGTTCGACCCTTGTTTACTAGTCACTAAGATGACTAGGAGGCTGCATCAGCCAACACATTATTAGAAGATCATTCATGTTGATGCAAGCTTAGAAATGGATTGCAATGGTATATCAGTACAAGAAGGTACTTACTTACACCAAATACCAGAGAAATTGTTGGATACTACAAAGCTGTATTGCTGACGAACAGAAGAGAGATATATTTTTGTTTGGCATTGCTATCAATGGGAGAGAATATATCCATATGAAATATCTATCATGATCATCCAAAGGAAGAGAAAATAAATATCCATCAAAGAGAGGAATAGTCAAAGGGAGAGAAAGAGTAAAAGGAACAACCATCCATCTAAGGGAGAGAATTGGAGAAGTGTTAACACTGCATATCTATCTAGGAAAGGGAAAGATTGTACAAAAAAGGAAGAGACACAATTAGAGGTTGCTACATCTATCCAGTGAAGGGAATAAAAAATGAAGAAAGTACTCTGCAAGAATCAAATCTAAGCTAGAAGAGCTTATCGAGAGTCATATATTTGAATTGGTTATAGAACAAATAGTTTGGGAGAGATAGATTAACTACAACTGATATATTTCATATTGTGTTAGTAGTATGTTGCCATCAATGACAAAGTGAGAGATTGATGAACTATAACTAATTGAATGTTTTATAATGACAAGTTGATGATCACCGAGATGTAGAAAGTAAATGCAAGACATTAAATTAGTTAATGTATTGTATTTTCAATGATGTAAAATTGATATGGTATGATTTATCATACACATATTGTCACAACACACTTAAAGATCTGAAGAGACAAAGTTTTTGTCATTGGTAATCATATACACTGAGTGACAGTAAACCCTGACAAACAGTGAACCCTGAGCACATAGGTTCATAGTGTTAATCGATGGATAGTGTTACCTGAGCAAGTGATACCTGAGAAAGCATTACCAAGATAGGTGCAATTATCACCAAATGGAACTAAAGTTGATGCCTGATCTATCTGCAGTAGTCATTGAGTACAACTAAAGTGTTGACCGACAGGAACTGAAGTTAGAAAATGACAAAACAACTTAGCTGACAGAGCTATATTTATAGTTAATTGATTGTTTGATTTATTTCTATCAATAAATTAAAAGATAAAGATAAGAAGGAGATTTAAAGCATTTTTTATTCCAAAAAATAAGGAGAGATTGACGAAATAAAACTAAAGCAAGCATGACAAGCTTTACAAATCAAGAAGTTATCAACAAAGAAAACAAGAAGAATGAACAGTGAAATCATGTCTATATAAAGAGACAAGTAATTCATTATCAAGTAGAGGAATGTTGAGTATAATTCTAGTGAAGATAGAAGTATTCATATATATCTAATCATACAGGCTGAAGGACAAAGCCAAGAATTCTGCAGATACCAAGCAACCGAGAAGCAACAACATTCATCAAGTAGAAAGAAGTGGAGAAAAGGAATTGAGGGGAAAATTGATTAGGAAGGTATTATGGGCTTACAATAGATCTGAAAATATACAATTCAAAGTTGTATTTATGAACAGACCATTTACTATTTCAGTTTAACCATAGATTCAGAAAATATCTTAATCGAGTGGGATTTAACCATCCTTATTATATTGAGATACATCATAAGGAGTATCAAAAGGTTTTCATGTTGACAACATAGTGAATTCTAGGTCAAGTGATAAGCTGTTAGTTTTGAATCCTTTAACAAGGTTGCACTTAATAGTGTGTTTGTAACCTTTAACAGGATTGGCTCTTCATCGAGATCACTTTAGAAGAGTGATAATTTTGGGTTACCAGAGTGGTTTAAGTTAAAGGTTACCAGAGATCACTTTAATAGAGTGATAATTTTGGCAGTTCAATGTGGTTTAAAATGTTCGCAGGTCCAAGAGTTCAGATGTTCAAGGATAAATTCATATGTTCAAAGGTTCACATAAGTTTAGAGCTCACTGGTTCAAAAAGTACAGACCCATTTCAGAGGAGCAAATTCAGTGATTCAAAGTTTGAAGACTCAGATGTAAGAAGTTCTGGTGATTTCACTTCAAATACAGGTTCAGATATCAAGTGACCCTGAGTCTCCATTCAAAATGAAAGTTCATGATATTAAAATTATCCCTAAGAGGATTCAGAGGTATGTCTGAGGTCCTTGTTTCATATAAGTTCTATGGTCCACCCTAGTACGATTAGTTCAGTCAGGGTGAAGAAGCTCAAGTTTGATTGTCAGTTCATGGATGTGCCTGCATTTTAGATTTCTGAATTCAGATAAAGGGAATCAAAATTGAGGTGAATATCTTGATAACAATTTGCAAAGAAATAAAAGCTGAATAATAAAGGAGGAGAATAACACTTTCAGGGAAGATCATGGACTTGCACACGGTGGATAGAAATCCCAACCAGATTGAAGTTGGCTGACTAGAACAAAGTACCCTTGGCTCAAGAAGATCCAATTCTAAGGAAAAGTTAATTTTACATATTCAGTACTTCATCCGGCTTGGAGATCAATACACGAGAGGCATAGACATACACAAACCATTCAACACAATGCTCGTATCAGTATAGACCACAAATAGTAAGTAGGAGTGCAATTGGATACACCTGAAACATGGATAGACCAATCTGTGCACTTGGTCTTGTTGAAGACATATCAGCTCGATAGTCATCGGTTCAACATGGTGATATTCATATTCCTCTTATGCATCCTCGAGGGTGAAAGATCAAGGTCTCATTTCTCTTGCCCGAACATTTCTTCATATATATGAAAATCCAGTGTAAACCATGTGTCGGTGTGCCCATTCATCTACATACATGCCATTTGGTGTATGTGGTCTGGTAGATTGCAGGGTTCTAAACTTATAAATGCTTTCGATCACCTGACATAATGTCCAACGTAATCATGTGGAGCACCATCGAAAGTGTGTGATCTTTGTTTGAGTATATGTACTGCAGTTGGTGCAGAGCTATGTAAAATAGAACGCATCGTAAGACATCATAACTGTGGCTTCCACATGCCTTAAGGAACTCCAATCGCATTGACTTCCTTGGCCTCCTCTAGTTAGTTCATTGGGGAATTCAATGCAAATATGCAGCTACAGATCACACACATATTCAAGATTGGAGACAACTGACATTGACATAAACTGAAAGAGAAATTATATTGTCCAAGCCGTTGTCAGCCATATGCAAATTCATAAACGCGGATGCATATAAAATCCACAAGTTTGGCAAGTGAGCCCAAGGGAATAAATGTATAATGCTAGTACCTGATGGCAAGCATGAACCAAGTCAAAGATCAACAGTTAAATGACATCTTCAAATGCTCAATCTGAGGATGAAATGTGATGAACCCGAGCGTAGATCTGAGGTGCATTAAGAATTTTTGCTAGTAAAAAGTGACACAAACATGGCCTGGAGTGCTTGAATACAGAGAATGTGCACACTGTTTGACAGAATGTCTCAAAGTAGAAACACTAGTGCACAAGAAGAGATAATGGGGCCTGTGAAACGATATGATTTGGCAACTATTGAAAGGAGAATTATGATGACTCATTACCGACATTCACTGCTGAGCCTCCAAACAATTCATTGGGAACTGTTATAATATTCACTAAACCCGATAATTAAATTATAACTTTGATAAAATATGTTATGAAGTTGTAATGTTTGATTATTGTGAAAGATTTAAAATATCATGCCGTCAGGTGATGAGATGATAAGGAGAGAAGAATAAAATACAATTTGAAGAATCAGTTACAATAACTAAAAAGCATCACCGAAGGAAAAAGAAATAGTTACGATAACTGATCTACCTGATCAAGAAGAGGGGAGATGATACAAAAGAGGAAAAAAAAGGCAAAGGGGGTCCCAGTTTCCACCTTACCTGAGAGACTTTGTGCTAGGGGAAGGATAGAATTTTATTCTAATTGTAATACAGGGAAAGAGGGATTTTATTTTCAGATAATGATTAGTGTACAGGAACAACAGAATCTTTGTTATTTTGTTGTGTTCAAAGAAGGAGAATATTAGCATACTAAAACTTTGAGTTTAGATGCTTGTTTTCTGATTAATATTCATCTTTGAATGATATTGATTTCCTTTGAATGTGTATCTATTACATCTGATCATCAGCACGATCATCTATCGACTTTGTGCTATAGTTTTTCATGTATTTGGAAAGAACCATTCGTATTTCTCTCTTAGTTTCTTTCTGTAATGCATTGTTTAGGCAAATGAAATTTGTAGCATTTACTGTTCATTTATTTTCAGTTAATTAGTCCCTTCGCATCTATCTTGTGTTTATGAATAGATGTTTGTAAGCCTTTATTGCTTTCAGGTTAAAAGCATTATCATTTACAGTTTAGTTGATTCATTGTAAATCCTACACGGGGAGCTGTACCTAGATAATTCAGAGGGCACTTACGCTTTTCAATAGTGAAGTGACCCAACTATTGTGTTGCAATTTGTATTTTAGCCTTGGGTGTTTAGGAGTCATTTTTTGTAGGTGTTTTGAGAAGACAAATCTATTTTCTCAAGTTCTTTGTAATTCTCCAATTGTCTATCATAGTTAGCCTCGTTGTGCATCCAAGGAATTAGGGCCCTTAGATGTATATCCCCTATGTAAGGTAGGGGATTCCATTTAGTCTCTATAGGGATGATGAAATTATGCACATACAACTCATAGAGTAGGTTTTGTTGCCAAGATGGAAGGGTATGGTATAAACCATAGAATTCCTAGGCTGATTTGAACTCTGCGTTTACATCTTTGAGGGTCATCATCAACTGAAATAGGATGAATTGTTCTTTTAGACAGATGGTATAGACCCTAGGTGGTGGTCTACAAGAAATTATCTAGTTAGTCAGCTTAAGGGCATGTTCCATTCTCTATTTCTGTCTTGCCAACTGATCTTTTAATTCTGCAATTTCCTCTCCTTGTTCTGCTATTACTTTCCACAATTTATTTTTCTCTTCTCCCCATAGAGTGGTTGTCAGCAAATGCTTATTATATAATTGGAAGAGAATCATTTGCAGAGTAATCAGACCACTATTTTCATCTTGGTTATTCTTCTTCCTTTGTTCCCTTGATAACTTCTCTAAGAATTTTATTAAACAAGTTTGCTTATAGGAAACTAGGGCATTTCTTGTGCAAGCTAGTTGGTGAGTTATAGGGGTTTATTTCTCATGGGTTGGAACATCCTGATGACTAAATCCTAGGTCATTTTGACATACATTTGGCTCAGCTTCACACTCCTCATCCAGATTTTGAGGGATGTCTAGAATCCTAGATTGGCTGGGAGAATCATCTGGAACAATATGAATAGGAGTTTCCTCCTCAAATTGTTTGGGGGAAGCGGACTGGATTTCGATGGTGCTTTAGGAGTCTATCCTCTCATCCTAGAAATTATTCTTATAGGGATTTCCTCAACCTCTATATCCTTTTTCTTACTAACCCTTTTTTTTTCTCTGCTGCAGGAGTAGTGGCTGCAGGAATTGACTTCATTTTCTTCTTTCTCAAGACTTGAGGGTTTCGTGGCTCAGCTGCAGGAACCGAAGTTTCTCCCACTAACTTCCATTTTCCTTTTATTCGGGTGGAGGTAGGTATATTTATCATGTGAGTGGGTAAAGGTACATTTTCTTGTAAATTTTTAGTTTCTTCCCCTTGGGTACTTTGCTTGGCAACTGGGCAGGGGAAACTGCATTATCTTGGCTAATTTGCACATTAGGGGCAATTCGAGGCTGCAGGGTTTTATGATGGACAAAATCTACCTATACCATAGGGGAGACATCCCTAAGAGATCTTTCTATGAGTAATTTAATTAGGGCATGGTGAGTAATAGAGTTGTCATTCCCTTTCTGGGTTTCTTCGGCACTAATGCACAACATATTAAACAAAAAATTGGGGGCATTCATTGGGATATTATGTCATACATAACTAAGCAACTTAAAATGATGTGCATGCAAATTACAGAATCATCCTTCATAGGTGAAATACCTGATAATGTGCATTTCCAACTCCTGATATGGTGGAGGAATGGACATTCTTTTGCACCCCTGTTTAGTGATCTCTAGTAGAGGGTCTCCTGGTAGGGTGAACTGAGCCCTGGCTGACCTAGCATCATGTGCATTGGGGTAGTGTTCCCCTGCTACTGGAAAACCCATTACTTTCACAATTCGCTCCTCTATTGCTACGACTTTCAACCCCCATACCGTTGCTTGGCCTTCATCAAATGTGTTTGCAAATTCTGTTGCTACTTCTTCATCAAACTCTGTCAATTTTATGAAATATCCCAGCCATCCGCAGGCATTAAATCTTCTTACTGACTCAACATCAGATAGTAAAATACCATGAACCACTGGTTCATGCCACTACAATTGGCCCCCCATTTATGCTTACCAAATTCAACCTCTACTCTATTCTCGATAATTACCTTCTTCTCTTTTGAATTTTAGACTACTTGTAAAACCATAGACCCTCTTTCACATTCTTCTGGTATTCTTGATATGAACAATAATAATGTACTTTAATAGAATGAATCATAGATATTCATGTGAGATTTATGTCATGGTTTTAATACTGGGTCACATCTATTCTGATAGTTAGGGGTTTATTCAGAATAAAGGTATGACACTTGACACTTGTGTGATGCGGCAACTAGATTTTAATTAAGACAATGCCAAAGTACAAATTTGAGGATCTTAACAAGTAAATAGAAAAGACATTTTAAGAATTGGCACACTTCCCTGCCCCCTAAAAAATATTGAAAAGTGTCCTCACTTGTCAAACTTGGTAGAAGGTACAGAACTGGATTAAGGTGGCAACGATACATTTATTGTAGTATTTGATATAACCAACGAAATCTATGCGCTAAAAATGGAAATAAATTTGAAAATCTCATACCTGTTAATTGATCATCGCACATGCCAGGAAAGGTTGGCAAGAGTGGAATGACGATGTTGGCGGTTGGCATGCATCAGTGCACGATCTCTTTATTGAAAGCATAGAAATATGATGATGTGGGAGGTGGGTGGATGGAAGATTAAGAAATGAAATGGGTTGAAAAAGAAGAATGTAGAAAGTGAATGGAGAATTTGAACTTTATGTAAACATAAAGTTTTTATTATGGTCATGCTTCAAAGGAATTATTATTGAAGAGTTGCAGGTAGAAGTTTGACACCCTCTGCTACAGGAAGTGTTACCTGTTGATCCTTTAAAACTGGCTAGTTGAATTGCTGCAGGAAGCCGTCTTTTGTCTGTGGCTGGTGATACAACTTTAGTCTATGTCCATTGACTAGTAGCTTGAAGTGTACATGGTCAATTGTGGTCAACTGGACTGCTCCATTTGTAAATACATGACTTATTTCATATGGACCCAGCCATCATGTTTGCAGCTTGCCTAATATCTCTTGGAATCTGGAATCATATAACAATGCCTAATCTCCAACTTGGAATTGCTTACTATTAATATGTGAGTCATGCCACTGTTTTATTTTCTTTTGGACAATTTTTGTGTGCTGTAGGGAAGACTTGCACATTTCATCCAAAGAATTGATATGCAACAAGTGCTCTCTCTGTGGTGCAGGAAGATCAATATTTAACTCCAGCGCTGTTCTTAATGTTTTGTGTTCAAATTCAATCGGTAGCATTGCTGTTTTACCATATAACAGTTTGAACAGAGTGAACCCTGTGGTGGTCTTCCATATTTTTCTATACACCCAGATGACTTATGATAGTCTGTTGCTCCAATCTCGGTGATGCAAATGAACTGTCTTTGTTAAGATTGCTTCTATTTCCTGATTTGTTACTTTTGCTTGTCCATTGGCTTGAGGGTGATAGGGGCTTGATTTATGATGTCTGATATTATATTCCTTCATGAGCTTTGTTATCATATTGGAAGTGAATTGAGTACCTTGATCAGTAACAAGTTCTCTTGGCATGCCATATCTAGTAAAAATTTCTTTATACAGAAATTCCGCAACTTTATGATCCCTGGCATGCTTCATTGCTCTGACTTCGACCCATTTGGTCAGGTAATATGTGCACACCAAAATGTATGAATTCCCATTGGATGGAGGGTCTATTGGACCAATAAAGTCCATGCCCCATTTATCAAATGGTGTTACCACCACCTGTGGGTTTAAGGGAATTTCATCTGATCTTGTTGGTTGGCCCATTCTTTGACATTTGTCACACTTCCTTGTATAACTGGCTGCATCTTTGTGAAGTGTAGGCCAGTAGTAGCCAGTTGTTAAAATATTTTATGCTATTCTTTTGGATACAAAGTGTCCTCCACATGGTTTATTATGACATGCATGAAGAATGTCACATGTTTCATCTTCTCTCACACATCTCCTCATGACTTGGTCAGGTCCAGTATAAAATAATGTGCTATCAATCCAAGAGAAATGGAAGCTTTTCTCTACAAGTAGCTTCTTATCCTTATAAGAGAAATGTGTTGGCATTTTGTTAGCTGCTAGGTAATTAGCTATATCAGCATACCATGTATTTTGGATAGCAATATGAAATAAATGTTCATCAAGAAATGCATCATCTATCAAAGTAGTATCTTCTTCAGCATGATGAATTTTGGATAGATTATCAGCTACCACGTTTTCTTTCCCTAGCTTGTCAATGATTGTTATATCAAATTATTGCAAAAGAAGAAGCCATCTTGCTAACCTGCCTGTGATGGCAGGTTTTTTCATGAGATACTTAATTGCTGCATGGTCAGTATGAACAAAGATAGGATAACCAGTTACATAATGACATAATTTGTTCAGAGCATAAACTACTGCTAGCAATTCTTTCTCAATCACTGTATAGTTTAACTCTGGTCCTTGTAGACTCTTACTGATATACTAGTTTGTATTTTCAAGGTTTTTAGACTTTTGTCCTAAGACAACACCTACGACATATTCTAAATCATTTATATGTATGTGAAATGGAAAAGTCCAGTCAGGACCCCTAAGTACTGGTGCAGTTGTCAAAAGTGACTTGAGCTACAGGATGGATTCATCACATTCTTTTGTCCAAGAAAATTCAACTTCTTTGGTAAGTAAGTTGTACAGAGGACTAGCTATTTGACTAAAGTTCTGGATAAACCTCCTATAATAGCCAGCATGACCTAGGAAAGATCTGACATCTTTTTGCTTAGTTAGAATAGGGAGTGTGAGAATTACCTCTATCTTCGTAGGGTCTACCTGGATTCCAGCTTAAGAGATAAAATGTCCCAACACCACTCCTTCTTGCATCATCAGAAAGCACTTTTCACTTTTGAGAGACAAGTTATGTTCCTCACATCTGATTAGTACTTTCTCCAAGTTCTTCAGAGCTTTCTCAAATGTGACACCAAATGTAGTGAAGTCGTCCATGTAGATTTCCATGCAATCATGTGATATATCAGCAAAGATGCTGATCACAGCTCTCTGAAAGGTAGCAGGTGCATTGCATAATCCAAATGGTAATATCAAATAGGCATATGTGCCCCAAGGGCATGTGAACGTGGTCTTTTCCTGATCTTCAGGGGCAATTCTTATCTGATTGTAACCACTGTATCCATCCAGACATGAAAAATATTTCTTTCCAGCCAAATTATCCAAGACCTGGTCAATAAAAGGTAAAGGAAAGTGGTACTTCTTTGTGGCATTATTTAATTCCCTATAATCCACACATATCCGCCACTTACCTCCTTTCTTAGGTACAATGACCAATGGTGATACCCACTTGCTATCAAAGATTGGATAGATAAATCTAGTATCCAACAACTTCTGCAACTCAGTTTTAACTATTTCTCTTAGTGTAGGATTTATTCTCATCTGTGGTTGACAAAGTGACAAGCTTCCATCACTGATGTAGATTCTTTGGGTGCAGAGTTTAGGGTTTAGTCCCTCCATATCGCCATAATCCCATGCAAAGGATTTTTCATGCTGACTGAGGAGCTTGGTTAACAATGCCAATTGTGATTGGGACAGCTTGTTATTCACATGCAAGTTACGACCAGAGGAAAGTTCCACTATTGTTGATAGCTTTTCCATTAACACTTTAGGCACTGGACTTCTTTCTATTTCACTTGTCAATAATTGATCAATTATTTCAGGGGTTGCTGGAGACATACAATCCTCATAGGTACATAGCTGTAAAATAGAACTTTCTGAAACATCTTTAGCCACAATACATTCATTGGTAAGAATGCTTTGTATCACATCATCTTCCTCTTGCATCTTTATAAAAGATTGCCTATGCAACATTATGAGCTGGGCTGTTGAATTCAGCTCTTCCTCCTCATCCCCTAAGTCTGGCAAAATAGGTTCTCCCAAGTCTGGCTGGGGTTGGGCAGGAGGATATAGGGCTAGCTTCCTTATGGCTTGACCATTTGAAATTTTCATACTTCCTGATCTACAATTAATTTTGGCATCCATGGTGGCTAACCAGGGTCTTCCCAAGATTACAGGATAGCTAGCAAAGTTTACTTTAGGTGATAGGATAAGAAAATCAGTAGGATACTCCCATGAATCTAAGGTTACTATCACATCTTCTATGAGACCCTCTGGAGTAACAGTTGAACTATTAGCAAGTTGTAACACTGTGGTTGTTGTTCTTAAGCCTTCTATGCTTAGCCTATGCATTGTATCTTTAGTCATCACATTTATTGCTACTCCCAAATCAACTAGAGCATTTCTTACAGTCTGTCCATTTATTATCAGGTTGACTACTGGACTACCAGGATCTGAATACTTTGGTATTACCACCTTTCCTAACATGATATTTGCTAATTTCCCTACAACATGTACTGTTTGAGGGTCTTTCTTCTTCTATCCTGATTTTTTAAGGCATGCTTCCTTAATAGCCTTTCCATAAAGAGGTATATCTTTGATAGCTTGGAACAGAGGGATTTGAATGTTCATATTTTTCAGCTGCTCAATAATATCAAATAATTATTCCTCTTGGGATATAGGTTTTTCTTTGTTTAGCCTATGTGGAAAGGGTGGATTTGGAGTGTGGATAGTAGTTCTGCTGGGTATATCAGTCGGTTGGCTGGTATTTGACAGTGTGGCTTCTGGAAGTAGTGTTGCAGGAGTGTCTGCAACTTTTATGATAATAGGATATTCAGGTGTAGGCAGGGTGGTACCAAACCTCAAATGGATATCAACTATCTCTAATGAATAAGTAGGACACTGCTGAGTGTCAGTAGTGTACGTTTGCTACTGCTGCTGTTTGTTGTTTGGATTTGGCTATGGTTGAGCAGGCAATTGGGTTGGCTTTGGATTAACATTAGGTGCTGTAGGAGGTGGCATTATTGCAGGTGGTTGCAATGGAGGTGATAATTGTGGACAACCAAAATTTTGGTTAGGCCACTGTGGAGGCCCCCTCCATTGATTAGTTTGTTGCCAATTTCCTTGCGGTGGTTGCCATTGATTCTGGTGATTAGGCCACTGGTTATTTTTCTGATTTTGCTATTGGTTATTTTTCTGATTTGGCCACTAATTATTTTGTGGGTTTTTCCATTGGTTATTTTGCTAGTTAGGCCATTGGTTATTCTGCTGGTTTGGCCACTGAGGTTGAGAGTACTGAGAAGTGTTCTGATAATTTTGGTTTTGCCATTGATTATTGTTAAAATTTGAAAATTATAGAGGATCTTGTGCAATACCTTGTCGTGAAGCCCATGGTCGACATTGAGCAACGAAGAACACTTGATCACTGTCTCCTTCTATCTTCATGTAGTCAATTGGCAAATGTTGATTTTCTAGATTTGCTACTAGCTTACATCCGTAGTCTTTCTTTTGTTTGCAGCAGTGTGGACAGTACTCAGCCAATTGTGATTCATCTTCTGCATGCTTCTTCTTGGCAGTCATTGTATCAAGATGTGTAGCTACATCATTTATAAAATCTTTCTTGAAATCTGTGAGAAAATTAGATATCCCCAGCTTTGAAACACCTGAACCAATCCCTTTTATGACTGTGGGCTGGTATCCTCTACCTTTCTTCATAGTTGACCTTGAGTAGTTGAGACAGATTTTCTTGAGGTCATCCCAAGAGGATTGTGATATTTCTCCACCAGCCATCAAGTCTAATGCTTCTAGACAGTTGTCATTTATCCCTCTCAAGAAGACTAGTTTTTGTGAATCCTCTACTAGTACATGATGGGGATTCTTCTGCATTGTGTACAAAAAATGTGAAACATAGTCCTCCAATGTTTCATCTTCCTTTTGAGACATCCTAAAGATATCATCTCCTTTTGGGTCACTGCCTTTGCAATAATCTTTATATTTATGTAGAAACAACATCTACATCTCATCCCAGGTACCTATTGCATTGGCTCCTAAGCCCATGAACCATCATAAGGCTAACTCTTTCAGTGTTGTAGGAAACAACTTGAGGTTATGGGCAGCGGCGCCAAAAATGACCCGCCTCACAATAGGTGTAGAATAATCATGCTCAAGGCCTTTCGTAGGAATGGTTTATTCAATCTAAGGACTACTTCTCCCGTTATGAGGTGCATTTAACTTGTCAACCCAGGGATGTATACTTGAAATGGTCAGCACGATATGTGCACTAGGTTCCTTAAGGAGTCATTC
>MU227004.1:1234927-1268258 GCA_018584345.1 Thuja plicata
TGCAACAAGCTTAATCAAATTAAATCCAGATATTAGAACATATATTCTGATGGTTATATGAAATACTGCACTATATGTATAATATTAGAAAAATATGTCACAAACATCTACCCATGGTTTATCAGTTCTATCTGGACTTTATCACAAGTTTTAATTGGCTAGGTTCTGAAATGTTTTGTCAGAAACTAGAACAGAGTATTTAAAATTATACAAAATAAAGACAATAATTTGGCCTTATCATAGACTACACAAAGTCTTGTATGGATTGAAAAGGGCACCGAGAGAATGGTATGAAAGAATTCACCATTATCTCATAAGTATTGGATTTGTAAGAACAAGTGATAATAGTAATCTATATTTAAAAGAAGATATTGATGATAACATTCTGATTGCTGAAATATTTGTTGATGATATCATATTTGGAGGTAATGATATGCTATGGAAATCATTTGATTATGAAATGAGAAAAGAGTTTGAGATTTCAATGTTTGGGGAGATCAAATTTTTTCTTGGTCTACAGATTCTTCAACAAGGTGCAAGCATCTACATCATAAAATCCAAATACATCAAACAAGTTATGAAGATATTCAAAATGGAGGACTCCAAACCAGTTGGAACATCGATGGAAACCAGATGCAAACTGACAAAGGAAGACAAGTCAACCAAGATAAATAAGACCTTATACATATCAATGATTGGCAAACTCATGTATGTTGTACATACTAGACTAGATATAACACATGAAGTTGGTATAGTTGCAAAATTCTCTACTAATCCCTAGGAATCACATATGACTACTGGCAAAAGAATTCTGAGATATCTAAGGAATACCAAAGACTATGGTCTATGGTATAATAAAGAAGGCAAATTTGAGCTTCAAGTCTATACAAATGTTAATTGGGCTGGAAATATAGATGATATAAAGCGCACAACAGGAGGAGAATTCTTTATGGGTGAAAAAATTGTCACATGCATAAGTAAAAAGCAAGGATGCATCTCACAATCAACTTCCAAAGTAGAATATGTGGCTGCTGCTGCAAATTGCTCTAACATTGCATGGATCAAGCAATTACTGAAAGGTATGAATATGGAAATCCTTGATCAAGTAATTATCTATTGTGATAATACAAGTGCTATCAGCATCTCAAAGAACCCTGTCATGCATGCTAAGACAAAGCACATTGCTATCAAGTATCATTACTTAAGGGAACAAGTAAAAGAGAAAGAAGTGATACTAGAATATGTACAATCCAAGGAACAATTAGTAGACATATTCACAAAGCTATTTCCAAAAGATACATCTGAGTACCAAAGGAAGAGACTAGGGGTCCGACCCTTGTCTATTGGTCACTAAGATGACTAGGAGGCTGCATTAGCCTACACATTATCAGAAGATCATTCATGTTTATGCAAGATTAGAAATGGACCGTAATGATATATCAGTACAAGAAGGTACTTATCTATATTGAACGCCAGAGAAATTTTTGGCTACTATAGAGCTATATTACTGATGGATAGAAGAGAAAAATATTTTTGTTTATCATTTCTATCAAAGGGAGAGAATATATCAATATGAAATATCTATCATAATCATCCAAAGGAAGAGAAAAGAAATATCCATCAAAGAGAGGAACAATAAAAAAGAGAGAAAGATTCAAAGAAACAACCATCCATCTAAGGGAGAGAATTGGAGAAAAGTTAACACTGCATATCTATCTAGGAAAGGGAGAGATTCTACAACAAAGGGAGAGACAAAATCAAAAGTTTTTACATCTATCGAGTGAAGGTAATAAAGAATGAAGAAAGTACTATGCAAGAATCAAATCTAAGCTAGAAGAGCTTACTGAGAGTCAGATATTTGAATTGGTGATAGAATAAATAGTTTGGGAGAGATTGATGAACTACAACTAATATATATCATATTGTGTTAGTAGTATGTTGCCATCAATTCAAAAGGGAGAGATTGATGAACTATAACTAATTGAATGTTTAATGATGACAAGTTGATGATCACCGAGTTGTAGAAAGTAAATGCAAGACATTAAATCAGTTAATGTATTGTATTTTCATTGATGTCAACTTGATATGGTATGATTTCTCATACACATATTATCACAAAAATTAAAGATCTGAAGAGACAAAGTTTTTTTCGTCAGTAACCATATACACTGAGTGATAGTAAACCCCGCATGATAGTGAACCCCGAGCACAGAAGTTCACAGTGTTAACTGATGGATAGTGTTACTCGAGAAAGTGATACTCATGCAAGCATTACCAAGCTAACTGCAGTTGTCACTAAAAAAAACTAAAGTTGATGCCCAAGCTATCTGCAGTAGTCATCGAGCACAAGTGAAGTGTTGACCGACGGGAACTGAAGTTAGAAAACGAGAAAAAAAACTTAGCTGACAGAGCTATATTTAGAGTTAGCTGATTTTTTTCTTTATTTATATCAATCAGTTAAAGGCCAATGATAAGAAGGAGATTTAAAGCATTTTTTATTCCAGAAAACAAGGAGAGATTTACAGAATAAAACTAAAGAAAGCATGGCGAGATTTTTGATATCATATTTAGAGGTAATGATATGATATGAAAATCATTTGTTGATGAAATGAGAAAATATTTTGAGATGTCAATGTTTGGGGAGATCAAATTTTTTCTTGGTCTACAAATTCTTCAATAGGATGTAGGCATCTACATCACACAATCCAAATACATCAAAGAAATTTTGAAGATATTCAAAATGGAGGACTCCAAACCAGTTGGAGCACCGATGGTAACTGGATGTAAACTAAAAAAGGAAGACAAGTCAACCAAGGTAAATTAGACCTTATATAGATCAATGATTGGAAAAATCATGTATGTTGTACATACTAGACCAGATATAGCACATGTAGTTGGTATAGTTGAAAGATTCTCTGCTAATCCCAATGAATCACACATGACTACTGTCAAAAGAATTTTGAGATATCAAAAAATTACCGAAGGCTATGATCTATAGTATAATAAAGAAGGAAAATTTGAGCTTCAATTCTAAACATATGTTGATTGGCCTAGAAACATAGATGATAGAAATAGCACAAGAAGAGGAGAATTCTTTATGGGTGACAAATTTGTCACATGGATAAGTAAAAAAAAGGATGCATCTCACAATCAACTACAGAAGCAAAATATGTGGTTGCTGCTACAAATTTCTCTAACATTTCATGGATCAAGCAATTGCTGAAAGGTATGAATATGGGAATCCTTGATCCAGTAATTATCTATTGTGATAATACGAGTGCTATAAACATCTCAAAGAATCCTATCATGCATGCTAAGACAAAGCACATTGCTATCAAGTATCATTACCTAAGGGAAAATAGTACAAGAGAAATAGGTGATACTAGAATATGTACAATCCAAGGAACAATTAGCAGAGATATTCACAAAGCCACTGCCAAAAGATACATTTGAGTACCTAAGGAAGAGACTAGGGGTCGGACCCTTGTTTACTGGTCACTAAGATGACTAGGAGGCTGCAACAGCCTACACATTATCAGAAGATCATTCATGTTTATGCAAGCTTAGAAATGGACTACAATGATATATCAGTACAAGAAGGTACTTATCTGCACCGAACACCAGAGAAATTGTTGGCAACTACGGAGCTGTATTGCTGATGGACAGAAGAGAGATATATTTTTGTTTGGCATTGCTGTCAAAGGGAGAGAATATATCCATATGAAATATCTATCATGATCATCCAAAGGAAGAGAAAATAAATATCCATCAAAGAGAGGAATAGTCAAAGGGAGAGAAAGATTCAAAGAAACAACCATCCATCTAAGGGAGAGAATTGGAGAAAATTTAACATTGCATATCTATCTAGGAAAGGGAGAGATTCTACAACAAAGGGAGAGACAAAATCAAAAGTTGCTACATCTATCCAGTGAAGGGAATAAAGAATGAAGAAAGTACTCTGCAAGAATTAAATCTAAGCTAGAAGAGCTTACCGAGAGTCATTTATTTGAATTGGTTATAGAACAAATAGTTTGGGAGAGATTGATGAAATATAACTGATATATTTCATATTGTATTAGTAGTATGTTGCCATAAATGCCAAAGGGAGAGATTGATGAACTATAACTAACTAAATGTTTGATGATGACAAGTTGATGATCACCGAGATGCATAAAGTAAATGAAAGACATTAAATCAGTTAATGTATTGTATTGTCATTGATGTAAACTTGACATGGTATGATTTCTCATACACACATTTTCACAACACTTAAATATCTTAAGAGACAAAGTTTTTATCATCGGTAAGCATATACACTGAGTGGCAGTAAACCCCGATGAACCCTGAGCACATAAGTTCATAATGGTAACTGATGGACACTGTTACCTGAGCAAGTGATACCCGTGCAAGCATTACCAAGCTAACTGCAGTTGTCACTAAAAGAAACTAAAGTTGATGCCCGATAAGAAAGAGATTTAAAGCATGTTTCATTCTAGAAAACAAGGAGAGATTTATTGAATAAAACTAAAGAAAGCATGGCGAGCTTTATGGATCAAGAAGTGATCAACAAAGAAAACAAGAAGAATGAACAATGAAATCATGTTTATATAAAGAGACAAGTAATTCATTATCAAGTAGAGGAATGTTGAGTATAATTTTGGTGAAGATAGAAGTCTTCATACAGATCTGATCATACATGATGAAGGACAGAGCCAAGAATTTTGCTGACACCGAGCAACAAAGAAGAAACAACATTCACCGAGCATAAATAAATGGAGAAAAGGAAATGAAGGGAACATTGATCAGGATGGTATTATGGACTTACAATAGATCTGAAAATCTACAATTCAAAGTTGTATTTATGAATAGATCATTTACTGTTTTAGTTTAACCATTGATTCAGAAAATCTCTTTACCGAGTGGGATTTAACCTCCTTATTATATTGAGATACATCCTAAGGAGTATCAAAAGGTTTTCATGTTGACAGTATAGTTAGGTCAAGTGATAAAATATTAGTTTTAAATCCTCTAATAAGGTCACACTTAACAGTGTGTTTGTAACCTTTAACAGGGTTGGCTTTTCACCGAGCTCACTTCATAAGAGTGAAAATTTTTGGTTACTGGTCCCAAGTGGGTTTTCCCTTAATAGGGTTTCCACATTGAAAATACATGTGTCAAATGTGTATATGGTTCATTTCTTTGATGTTTTTCTTTACACATTACTAAAATAGGATTGATCGGTGAACACTAAGTTTATTTACTGATATTTGGCAAAGGCTAAGAAAAGATAAACTGCTATTCGGTAAAGCTTAAGAAAAGGATAAATAGTATAATCCCCAAGTAGTATATATATGTTAGATTCACACAAGGAATAAATCTTGTAGGACTGAAGATAACAAGAGGCTTTATATATGTGATATAAGTTTTGATTGAATTATTGGATTAAGTTTTGTGGCCATTGATTCATCCCCCCTCTCAATTATTCTAACAGTTCCCAGTAAAAGCACCAGTAAAATATTTTTTGGAGTCCCTGATCACACCACCACATGGAACATTTGTTAGAGTATTAATATAATTCTCTTATTAATTAAATCATTTGATTTAATTATTAAAGTCACTTATTATCTCTACTTTACTTAAGCTAAAATTTAGGGATATAATAATTATTTCTTTATTAATTATTATCATGCAACCTAGGTTTCTCCACCTTCTAGTGTTCGATCTCCTTTATAAGGATTGATATATTTATATTTAATCATTCCCTCTCTGAATGAACATTTTATATTTTAGATCAATCTCTTTCTTGTCTCCATTCTTTGATTTTTTAACATGGTATCAGAGCCTTGCTGTTCTAGCCCGTTCTTGAGTTTTTGAAGGTTTTTGGAGCTCCAAGGGTTTCAAGTTTTTTCTGCATTTTTTGTGTGGAACTAAAGGGAATTTTTTTAGAGCAGTTTAAGCACAAACTAACCTCATGGTTGAGCTCAAAACACCAGAAAACCCCTATTTCCATATAAGGCACATCCATTTTGGCCAAAGTTGCATTCTAAGGCAAAATATTTTTGCCTATACTGCCTTGGCACACAAATCAAGAAAAAAATATATAAAAATCAAAATTTTATTATTTTTGATGTTAAAAATAACATGCCCAATTTGAAAAAAGGTGCCACCACGCGACTGTATGCAAACACCTGTCACAGAAAGAGAGAAGAAAAAGATCCGTGGAAGAGGAAACATCATGTGAAAATAATGGAGAAAACCCTCAATGCAATAGCATCCTCAATTGATCCAATAAGCGAATACAAAATAATTACAAAATATAAAGAGATCAAACCTTATAAAAGGTGACCAAAACCCTAAAAAGGGGAAACCTAGGTTGCATGATAATAATTAATAAAAGAATTAATTATTATATGCCTAATTTAGCTTAAGTGAAATAGACAAAAAATGACTTAATAATTAAATCAATAATGATTTAATTAATAAGTGAAATACTTTTTTACTAGGGTTGGTTTTTTCTCTCTAACAGGAGAAAACAAAGGCCATTTTTTGACTTCCTTATATCATCGAAAAGCTCTTACCAAAGCAGATATTTTGGTAGAGGTTTTCTTTTCTAATTTTTCTTTTTGACAAGTCTTTTTCCCAGTCAAAGAGAGGAATTCTTTTTCAGTGCTTCTAGGCCTCTAGAATGAGCATACAAACACTGATTTTTGCTCACGAACAAGCATCAAAAAGCTCTTGATGAGCTCTCTTAAGTTCTGAGAATTTATCAGGTATTTTTCCCTTTCAATCTAATTCATTTATTGTATTGTATCTACTTCTATTTCAATGGAAGATTCAACATCTGTAGAGCTTCTCACTCCTCACAATTTCCATTTATGGAAATCCTGTATGAATCGACTTCTCCCATCATGAGGGTTATAGTCTTGTTTAGACACCATTTAGCCAATCTTGAATTTTCCTTTAGAGGGAATGCAACACAAGAATAAGATGGATGAGGCCATGTGTTTTCTTTCTCTACATGTTTTAGATAGTTTTCTCGTCCATCTTAATGGGTGTGATACCCCTCTTGATATATGGGAGAAGTTTCAGACTCTCTTTGGCACAGTCAATGAGTTCAAGGCACTTCATATTGTGACAAAATTGATAGCTTTGGGTCCTTAGACATTTTCTTCTATTTAGGATTTCTTATTGAAATTCAAATCTATCAGATCTATCTTGCATGGGTGTGGGAAGAATAAGACATATATAGTGCATTTACCTGATTCTATTTAAGCTTCGTGGTCCCTTTTAGATATTCTCTTCTACCTTCCATTCTACTATGGATGCTTTGGGTTCGCGATTCAACATGCCTACATTTGATGTGTTCTGTGATCGTTTGAATCATGAGTAGGAAAAGCTATCTCATCTTGATTCTCTCACAGGGTCACATAATCATGCTTTGGTAGCTCACCCATCTTTAGGGAAGTTGGAGCAGAAACAGATATAACTGACCACAGAGTCTAGGAAGGATTCTAGTTCTCAACAATCCTTTGGCCCACCTCCTCCTAAGGGGGGAAAATTGAAGACAAAAAGACCTCAGTGTGCTTATTGTAAAAATCCCAATCATGACGAGTCTCATTGTTATGAGAAGAAGATAGATGGATATGCAAAATAAATTTCTGATTTGTAAGCTCTTCTTCAGAAGAGAAACATTGATATTCATTCTTCTCCTTCTCATAGGTCTTCTTCTTCATCATCATTATAGATAGGTGGATGGGAAAATGGAAAGGGTCATGCATTATGTGTAACCGCTATTACACACTCTTCTAGATGGCTATTGGATTCAGGTGCTTCACACCATATGGCATCTTCTTAGGATTTATTCTAATCTTTTGAGGCTTCTCCTACCCACACATTTTGATGGGGAATAACATTGTTATGACTGTATGTGGGAAAGGTTCTATTGACATTGATGATGGTGCATTCCATGATGTACTATTTGTTCCATCTTTGTCCTCTTACCTTCTCTCTATCTATCATATTACTCACAGTGGGACATGGAAGATAATTGAGTTTACTCCATATTTAGTTCACATTAGAGATAGTGAGACAAACAATATTGTTGCAACAAGGACAATTTATCATTCTTCCCTCTTATACTCCTTTCATTTTGGTCCACCATCTCCACTGTTAGAGAATAGCTCTCCTTTTTCATGAGAGCCTATTGAGGGGAAGTCATGTCACTTGAACTTATGTGTTGTTCCCGAGACCAGTGTTGTGACTTTTACACCTCCACCTCTTGTTGAGTGTTAGAGTAATCATTAGTTTTCTTATTAATTAAATCATGTTGATTTAATTAATTAAGTTATTACTCTTTAGTGCTTAAGCTTTCTCTTAGGTGCATTAATAATTAATTCTTTTATTAATTATTAATGTGCAACCTAGCTTTTTTAGGCTTTAGGCTTTTGTTCACCTTTATAGGTTGAACCTTGTAATTCTTTTTTTATTAATTCAGATTATAATTTCGCTCTCACATTTTGAGCAACTTCTGAGTTCTTCTTTTTCCTCTTTCTGCTTCTCTCCCATAATAGGTTTCTTGCATGCAGGTATTCTTGGCATTCTGCGGATTTGTATTTCTCAAATCCTACATTTGTACTTATGGCCTTGAGAGAGTCTCTTGAGCCATTTCGTTTCTGCATTATTCTATCTCTTTTTGGAGAGGGGTTTTTCCCAATGGGTTTTCTTCTTTGTCTCCGGTTTACAAAGATTTCCTTGTATTGGGTACCTGATCAGGCCTTATTGCTGGGACCCATTTCCTGCTTTCATAGCTGTGCTAGGTTAGCTTACCCCCCACACTTAGCTTAAGGGGGGGGGTGTTAGAGTAATGATTAGTTTTCTTATTAATTAAATCATGTTGATTTAATTAATTAAGTTATTACTCTTTAGTGCTTAAGCTTTCTCTTAGGTGCATTAATAATTAATTCTTTTATTAATTATTAATGTGCAACCTAGATTTTTTAGGCTTTAGGGTTTTTTTCACCTTTATAGGTTGAACCTTGTAATTCTTTTTTCATTAATTTAGATTATAATTTCTCTCTCACATTTTGAGCAACTTCTGAGTTCTTCTTTTTCCTCTTTCTGCTTCTCTCCTGTAATAGGTTTCTTGCATGCAAGTATTCTTGGAATTATGAGAATTTGTATTTCTCAAATCCTACATGGTATCAGAGCCACACTGCTACTGCCTGGTCTGGGGTTTGTGAAGCCATGATTCGAGGGCAAAAACAATAAATTTTCTAGGGTTTCTTCTTCATTCTAGAAGAGACACTTTTTTCTGGAGCACTTTGAGAAAAAAATAACACCACCATCGTGCTCAGAAGGCCTGGGAGAGTCAATTTTCATATAATTTTTGCCATTTTTGGCCACAGTAGCCTCTGTGAAATTTTTTCTCTCCCAGGCCGTACGACTCAAATTTTGAGGTGAAAAATAAAAAAATAAAAATCAAATTTTATTGATTTCTGTGTTAAAAAATAATGCATCCAGTGTTAAAAATTAATGCAGCAGTGTTAATGGGCACCGCCGTCAGTTGACTGGTAGTGGTTAACGTCTAGCGGTTAGCCTAACCTCTAGGGTTGACTCTCAAACCCTTTTGGAGCAGTTTTGGTATTTTGCACATATCTTGAGCATATGACATCGGATTTTTGACTTCCTTATATCATCAGAAATCTCTTTTTGAGATCTATCTAAATATGTAGGTTTGATTTTTTGATTTTTTAGTTTTGATGTCTTTTTTCCAGTCAAAGTCAAAGCTTGTGTTGTTCACTCTCTAGGGCATATCTTTTGCGTTCGAACTCCATTTTGTGCAAACAAATAGGTGTTGGAAAGGTGTTGTAGTGATATTTCTATATTTATTGTCCATTTCATCATAAAAATTATCAAGTAAATTTAATTCATCTTTGTGTGTTTTTACACTTTTCTCAATTACTTGGACATTCTGGCACCTACATGGGTTCTGTTTGCGTGGGATGGGTTATATTAATTTGATATAAATGTAGTAAGGTCAGATTTCTCAGTTTGTTTCATTTGAAGAGTTATCATGGGTTTTTCTACTCACCCTTCAATTGTTATTCTGGAACAGGGTAATTATGAGTCATGGGCAAAGGGTATACTTACACATTGTAGGTGGATTGATTAATATTTTGCCTTACTTGTATGATCTCATACCCAAACCAACCACTTCAGAGGGAAACCTAGCATGGGATATTATTAGAGATCACATATTAGGACTTATAGTGTCTAGTGTTGATCATGAAACTGTGTTGGCTATATCGGACATTGATTGTCCTCACCTACTTTGGGCACGTCTTTGGGAGATATATGGAGACCCTAATCTCTCTCCATTCCCAGAGAATCCTACTTTAGATTGTCTCATACCCATTGATTGGAGAGAGAATACACCCTTTGATCATGAGACTTTAGAGGAGCTTGAGTATTTAGACACCCTTACATGTTCTGATGGATCAGAGTCTTGTCTCACAGTTCCCACTCTTTAGACTGAGACTTCATCAGCATCTCATGTTGCTCCTGATTCTGTGCAGTAGGGAATCATACATCTTCCAGACATAGATACTTTGGACTCTTATGTTGTAGACATATATTTCTTGTTTTTTGAGTCTTATACTACCAATTTGGAGGATTATTTTGAAGACATTCATCTCCTCTACCTTGACAGTCAGGTTATCACTGTTTTCCCACCATTATCAGTGCATTCAATAGTTGCATTTCAAGATTCTCCACATTAGTTTGGATTTGGTATCATTTTTTTTAGTTTAGGCAGAGAGATTCTTCAACATTCGATCATGGCACACATCTTGAGTGAGATTGGTTCATCACTCTTCATAGGGTTTCTTCGACATCGTCCTTTGGATCCGTTTCTTCCCAAGGGGAGGAATATCATTTGCCACTTCAGGATCTCCTTTTGGATTCTACATCAGGCATCTACCATTATGACAGGAGTTTCTTCATTCTGGGGGGACTTTGGTGTCTCATCCCTCTCTCATGGGGGGGTTGGTTGTACTTATTGTCTTGAGAGAGTGTCTTGAGCCATTTCTTTTCTGCATTCTTCTATCTCTTTTTGGAGAGGGTTTTTTTCCCACTGGATTTTATTCTCTGTCTCTGGTTTACAAATATTTCCTTGTATTGGGTACTTGATCATACCTTGTTGCTGGGACCCATTTCTTGCTTTCATAGATGTGCTAGGTTAGCTTACCCCCCGTGCTTAGCTTAAGGGGGGGTGTTAGAGTAATCATTAGTTTTCTTATTAATTAACTCATGTTGATTTAATTAATTAAGTTATTACTCTTTAGTGCTTAATCTTTCTCTTAGGTGCATTAATAATTAATTCTTTTATTAATTATTAATGTGCAACCTAGCTTTTTAAGGCTTTAGGGTTTTGTTCACCTTTATAGGTTGAACCTTGTAATTCTTTTTTCATTAATTTAGATTATAATTTCACTCTGACATTTTGAGCAACTTCTGAGTTCTTCTTTTTCCTCTTTCTACTTCTCTCATGTAACAGGTTTCTTAGATGTAGGTATTCTTGGAATTCTGTGGATTTGTATTTCTCAAATCCTACAGAGTTTACATTTATTCAGCATGATTCCTCTTCAATATTACCTGACATCATCACTCCATGCATCGAGACACCTAGTCCAGTTGTTAAGGACATATCAGAGGACATTCATCTCCTCTTAGATGATATATTAAACACATCTATTGGCACACCATCATTGGATATTTCATTAAAGAAGTCTCATGCATTCTCTTTTGAGCATCAACTAGGCCTTCTAGTTTCTACTCACATTCAGGGGTTTCCTCTTCTTCATCCAATGCCTTTGTTTCTTCCACAGTGTAGCCACATTGGTCTGATCATTGACACAGGGATTCTATCATTCTGGGGGGCTTTGGAGTCTCGATCCTCTCTCATGGGGGGGGGGGGTTGGTTGTAGTTATGGTTTTGAGAGAGTCTCTTGAGCCATTTATTTTTTGCATTCTTTTTTCATCTCTTTTTGGAGTAGAGTTTTTACCATGTGGTTTTCTCTATTTATCCACTTTACAAAGATTTAGTTGTGATTGGGTACCTGATCAGGCCTTGTTTCCAAGACCCAAATTCCCTTCTTTTAGTAGTTGTTTCTAGGTTTTAGGTTCTCCCTAAGTTTATCTTAAGGGGGGGTGTTAGAGTAGTAAGTTAATTCTCTTATTAATTAAACCATTTTATTTAATTATTAAAGTTACTTATTATCTCTAGTTTACTTAAGCTAAACTTTAGGCATATAATAATTAATTCTTTATTAATTATTATCATGCAACCTAGGTTTCTCCACTTTTTGGTTTTTGATCTCCTTTATAAGGATTGGTCTCTTTGTATTTAATCATTCCCTCTCTTAATGAACATTTCATATTTAAGATCAATCTCTGTCTTGTCGCCATTCTTTGCTTTTGTAACAGCTTATTTGCATGCAGTGGATCTTGGTGATAGAATTATATGAATTCTAACAACATTACCCTATTTATAAGTTCCATAAGAATTAAGCTTGTACCACCCTATAAAGGATTCCACTTTTTTCTTTTCATAGCTAGTTTCTAGTATTATCAAACTAAGCGTAAGTTATTGGGAGATTCTAGTTCTTAGCAATTCTATTGTCCTAATGAGTAGGGGTTATGTAGGCCGCTTCCAAATAGTTATTGATAAGTTATTTGCCAAAAAATTTATCATTAGATTTTTAGCCTCTCTAAATATTCTTTTTTTTTTTTTTCTTTCTTTCCATAGACTCCAATAGACATGTGTGAGTATTTGCTACCGTAATTGCCTAATCAACAGATTACGGGTAGGAATCTTCCAGTCAAGTATGAATTGTTATATTTCACTATTAAAGGCCCATTGAAGATCAAAATTTTCCATCGTAGTCCTCCATATTTGTCTAGAAAATTAGAAATGTAGTTAGGAAGTTGGAACCCTCTTCTGACCAAGATTTCCTAAGTTAGAATTTTGTTTTGCATAGTTTTCCACCAAAATAAATAAATCTTTGCGATTACTTTTGGGTTTCAAACTTCTCTCTATCAATTTGGGGTATTATTATGCTTTGACAACTATTTTTAAGCTGACTTGACCAAGAACTAATCATTCTAATCGTTAACCTAGAAAAACTTGCCTTCTTTAGTCTCGAATACGGGGATTTTGACCATTCTTATTATTGATTATCCAAAGTTCAGTAGTTGTCTGGATCAAGTCGAGTTTATTGTGGAAACATTGTGTAAGATCCTTCCACCTTGGTAGAGCTGCAATATAATCAAAAATTTGTGAGCCATTTTTTTTGAGATCTCTATCAGCCTCGTAAATTTTAATTTTTATACCAAGGCCTTGTCTCCCCTCAAATATCCTCACAAAATCTTATTTTCATCTCATTACTAGTCTACCATTTCAGACCCTCCTTGATGATACTTTGATCTTTGAGGAAATTATTCCATTTTTTGACCTCAAGGGGTATCTGTTTGAGATAAGTATTCTATAGAAGTTTTAAAAATTGATGTATTTGGCCCTCATGAACTTGCACCAATCCTACTTTTCAAGAGTTATTTTTTATCCCATTTTGAGATTGACAACTTCCTCATCCCAAGCCCACCTTAGTTTTTGGTTTGCAGATAGTGTCCTAGTTAACAAGATCTAATATCTTATTTTATTCCACTCCAATCCAATGTAATAATCTCTAAATTATTTTCAAATTCTCAACCACATTGCCTAAATTTTAAAAAGGGAGAGGAATTAAACATGGATACCTTGGAAGGAAGCAAAAAGAAGTTTCAACTTTCTAGTACTACTTAACAAATTTCCTTTCTAACCAGCCAACTTCTTATGCATTGTCTCTCGTATAGTGTTCCAAAAGCATGGAGTAACATCTTTGAAAGTGAGGGGGGGGGGACCCAGGTATGTTCTTGGAAAAGTAGCACCTTGACAACCCAAAATATTCTTGATTTTAATCTGCAAATCTTCCTTTGTATTAAAAAAATATATGCTACTCTTTTCATATTCGATACGTTGGCTTGACATCGTAGCATAATATAAAAGGAAGATCTTTCGATCCCTTACTTCCACAAAATAAAATTTCCCATATAAGATAATATCATCACCAAACTTCTGCAAAATAAAAGGAGATCAGATAGTTTGTACACATTCTCTTATGATAAAGATGAGTTTATTGTTTAAGCCCAGTCTTGAAAGAGCTTTAGAAAGAAAATCCCATATAACCCTATCATATTCCTTTGATATGTCAAGTTTGAAAATCATACTTGGCATACAAAATTTATCCATTGAGTGACTTATCACATGTGTGGACACCACTGCATTAAGAACTATCTTCCAAGGAGAATTTTTTTTTGGTTGCAGTTGATGAAATTGTCGAAAAAGGGTTTAATCCTGTTCATGAAAACCTTAGAGAACACCTTGTAAATAGTATTGAAAATATTTATAGGCCTAAAATTACTCATCTTTTCAAGCTCCTGTATTTTGTAAATAAGAGAAATGGAAGTGTTATTCAAAATTTTGAGTAGTTTTCCATTCCTTAAAAAATCTCTGGTGGCCATTGTAACATCATAACTCACAATTTCCTATAATTCCTTGAAGAAGACAGGGGGAAATCCATCTGGTCTAGGGGATTTGTAATTTCCCATGGAAAAGACAACTACCTTGAATTCTTCTTAAAAAATGGGGGCAAAAATTGGATTATTATCTTACTCTCATAGAGCATGTGGAAGACAACTTAGGAGCTAATCCTTTAAAGCCTGAGACCTCAAACCCCTAGTTTCACTATAATTTTTTTTGGAATACTGCACTTCCATCTCTCTAATCTTAAATTCATTAGTAATTTCCTGGTTATAATCATCTATCAAACTCTCTATAGTGATCCTCTTTTTATGTCTACTAGGCAATCTATGAAAGAAAGAAAAAATTATATCCCCTTGTTTAAGCCATTGGACCCTCAATATTTTATTCCAGTAGATCTCCTCCTTTTTGAGATTATCTTTCCAATTCCTTCTCCAATATTCTTCCTTGTGAAGGTCTTGGGAGTAGTTACCAGTAGCCATAAGATTTTGAATATTTTCCAATTTACAATTTATCTATTTTTTCTATGTGAAAATGTCACCAAATGTAGATTTATTGGATCCTTTGAACTGCTTTCTTCTTAACTCCAACTTTGAGGGCCTCTATACATGGATGATCCTTGGATATGGCATTCCACCATCTTTGGATACAAGATTTGAAGTCTGGGTGTGATGCCCACATAATTTTTGTATGAGGTAAAAACCTACTTGTGTGGAACAAAATCAAACATGCAGACAATAGGGGTTTAACATTAAGAACACATTAAACATGTTCAAAACTTGAGACAAACACAAAAATTCACCACAACCTCTGATGAACCAAACAAGCACACCCAATGCCTTGTTGATTTTATCTCAGAGATATTTGTGGGTATGCTCTCCCAAAACAATATCAAACCCCACTATGATACTTGAAAATGGATGAAGATCCTATAATACAAGCTAATGAATAATTGAAAAACTCAAGAACTAGTATGAGGAACTAGTCTCAAACTTTCAAAAATGAGGAATGATGATTCAAGATGATTCTATGAAGTAGAAAGAGAATGCAAACTAACTAAGCTTGATTCACTATTTTACTTAACATGTTGTAGACGCCTAAAATCATTCTCTAACCTTATTAAGTTAATTACATCCTATTTAATTAACACCCTTTGCCATTTAATTGGTTTTAGTTAATTAATTATATTAATCCCTTTCATCTACCTATTTAATTAGATTTATTTAATTAAACGAGTTCATTATCCTCTTCTTTCTAAAAATATTTAAATTTTATTTAAATACATCCCACTTATTGTATTTAATTCAAATTAAATACATGTGACCCCTTTACCCCTCATATTTAAATAATCATTTCCTTCAAATCCCCTTACCCCATGATTTACTTAAATCACATTTTGATTAAATCCTAAGCCTATCCTAATCCCCTATTTAATTAACTCTTTTTAAATTAAAATCCCTAATCCTTGATTTAATCTAATTAAATATTAAATCCTAACCTAGATTCCTAGTCTAAACCCATCACCATCTTCCTAAACCTAATTTTTGGCTAAATTCTAGATTAATTAACTTAATCTATGTGATTCCTAAAAAGTTTAGCCTAAGGGAGTTCTCACATGTGAGAACCTTTATACTATTGGCCTCTTACAAATCTTACAAAGTTATTTGCTTCCTTCCCTTTTTGGCCTCTTACAACTCTTACAAAGTTGTCCCCCTTTTCTCTCCTTTCAAAGTTGCTCACATGTGAGCAACTTTTCCCTTTTAGAAATTTACAACCCTTACAAGGTTGTCTCCCCTTTCCTATTTTCCTTAAAATTGCTCACACATATGTGAGTAAATTAATCCTTCTCAGATCACACACTTTCCCCAACCCTTGTCATTGACTTGTCACTATCAAAAGTTTTCTCACACATGTGTGAGCATCTTTGACCCAAATGTGACCATCCCTTTATCCAATAGATCCCCCATGAGTCACCCCTTTTGTCCCATGGTTGTTCCATGTGTATCCTATGTGGCCTCCACATAGGATCCACCTCATCCAAGCCCATTGGCCTTCTTTTAAAAATCTATAAATAGAGCCTCCTCCTTTGCATTTTCATTCATTCATTATCATAGAGTTATTATGCTAGTTTGTTTTCCTAGTGCATTGTTATTATATAGAGTTATTTGTTAGTTTTATTTCACAATCTCATCTTGTAGCATGTTAAATCATTTCATTTTGGAATCATGTTAGTATGATAGTTGCATTTTCATAATAGTTTCATATTCTCTTCATCATTTGATTACTCTTGCAAACTAGTTGTTCATACTAGTATTGCAAGCTCTTTGATCTTCATTTAGTTTGCATTTAGTTTCATATTCATTCTTGAAGAATTGTATTCCTTGGAGATTAATCTATTGTGTTTGGAGAGCCATGCCCACAAACCTACATACCTACATAAAAGAACAAATCAAATGGAATGAGGGTGCTTCCATTTTAGTTCAATCAGAGGTTATGTGCTGTATCTTTGTTGTATGCATGTGTTTTAACTAATGTTTTCTTGTTTACGCCTGCCTACATAGAATGAAGATTTACACATATACATTTTGGCACGCCCGATGGGACCATTGCCACATCCATTTTCTCTTATCTTCTTGTCTTATTCTTGTAGGAAGTATATACATTATGTATACATTCTACAGTCATTAGTATTGTAAATAAAAAAGTCTCTATATTTCCTTATTCAACAATTCTTTTCAAATAGAGTAGGTTTTATTTTTGTTTTCAAAAAACAAAAACAAAAAAGGGGTAGTATACTTGTATACTTTTGTTTTTAGAATAAAAATAATAATAAAAATAATAATAAAAATAAATAAATAAATAAATACATATATATATATATTATAATATATAATATATATTATTTATATATTATATTTTAAAATATAAGAAATTTAAAAAATTAAATAATATATTTTTTAATTAAATTGGTTTTGGGCCCCAACCCAAGCCGCAACTGAGGCCGTAGTCCAAGCTGCGGCCAAGGCCACAGCTACAACTGCCGCTGCAAGCCGAGGCCGCAGCTACAACTATTTCCACAGGCCGAGGCCGTAGCAGGCCAAGGCCACAACCAAGGCCACAAGGCCAAGGCCGAGGCCCATCCATAGGCCCTTCCTTGCACAGGGTTCTTGCACTTTATTTTAATTTTAATTTAGTTTAAAAAAAAAACTTAAAACATAAAAAATGAAAAAAAAAAAAAATTTCAAAAAAAATAAAAATATAGCATAGTTTTTAATATAATATAATAATTTATTTTTTTAGTTTTAATATATGCATGTTTTAATAAGTTTTTAATTACTGTCTTTTTTGTGCAGGGTTCTAACACATGGTCATATGGGTGACCATGGGATCTGGTAAATTTTAGTCCCCACCTTCCTGCTTGTGTTCACATGGGACCCAGGAGCTGACTGCTAGGGGCTTATCCTAGACCCCTTTCACCTTGCAATTTCATAAATAGAAATATCACGAAAACACTTGTAAATTTTGCAAAACATATCGGATTTTTGAATTTCAAAAAGTGTTGGAAAGATGACTCAGAGCTATTTCAAAATTGTAAGCTATTAATCCATATTCCACTTTAAAAATTTGGTGCACATGTTCAAAGTTACTCTTTCATTTTCAATTTCAAAAGCTTATATCTTGTGCTAACGAAATCATTTTCTAGTGAATTCTTTGTGCAGTTCACTTTTATCGCTTGTCAAAGATTTGGAAAAGCTCAAAATACTAATAATTGGTCTTGCAAGACATTACTCAAATAATTTTAAAAACATTAGACTACTCACTTTGTGTCTTGCAGGTTGCCTAGGAGATATGAACAAACATTGTGTTTTCCTTAATTTTTTCTTAGGCAACTTAAGAAGGGTTCACTTGTAGTGTTTTATTAAGTAATAGGGGAGTATTCTATTGTCTTTTATGAGACAATCATAAACCTAGACTCATTTGATATTTCACTTAGAAAGTAACCTTGGGAATGAACAATCTACTTGATGTGTTTGGGAGAAAACGATATTGGATAGGAGAGTATTCTCTTTTATCCTTGTGGGAAAATCAGAAATCCAGACTTTTTTCATTGCCAATCCATGCTTTTTGAATTAATCCTTTAGTTGGGTCTGCCAGTTGAGGTAAAAATCTCTCAAGAATGACCCACATGAGAACGAGGTGTAAGCCCACCACTCAAACTCACATTAAAAAAATTACTTCTTGGAGTTAAAGCCTCATAAGTCAGATAGCATTTGAGTATATACTCAGCTCACGCCTAACACAAAGTAGTTCTATGAGTTCTCAATCTTGTTTATGTGACTTCTTGTGTCAAGGTAATTTGTGGGGCTATACGCCTCAATCACACTTGCATAGACACAAATGACATATTTGAACAAAGAGCCATACTAAGAACTATTAAAGTAGAAGCCTACATGATTCACCCCCAAAAGATTGATAATGTTTGTGCAAGGAGGATAGTAACCTCCCCAAGATACTCGCACATTTGTTCCACCTTGATCATTTGGAGTCAACTAATATAACATCATGACTGGAGCCATTGCATTCTTGGTGATGACCGTATTCTGATTAGCTCTCATGTCTGTGCCTACATTTGCTAGCAAATATTTTCAAGCTAAGACAAATTCTGTAGGTAGGCTTTGCTTAAGTGTTTTCAAAACATTGGTAACTTGAACATACACAAACTTCTCGTGAGTTAAATTTGTCATAATTTGTTTGTATCCCTCAATGTTTCTTTGTCCCTTGTTGGATTGTTTTCAGACATATCACTGTTCTGTTTCTCATATCTTGAATGCTTGTAGCTTAGTTCTTTCCACTGAACATATTGACCAACATTCTTTCTGTGGAACATGACCAATTCAGGAAAACATAAGAAAATGAAACTCCCAGTTCCCCATATCTATAGAGAGAAAAAGAAGCTAATAGAAAATCCAAGGAGTATCAACACATAATCGAATCAATTCAACAAGAAATAAAAAAATTTGAGAAATTTGACGCTATCATCTACAACAACAAAATTTCCTGAGTCATGTCCAAAAATCATATGAATCATGCCTTTATCCATTTTGAGCAATATGATTAGATAAGCAACATTGTTGACCTTCAAAGTTTAAATCATTTCATCATCTCCTTTTCATCACCACACCATCATTTCAACTTGGATAAAATAAATCATCTTTGGACTATAATCAAATCAAATCCAATCATTTATACTATCATCCTTGTTAGGTTGAAAGATTTCAATCAAAGTGTTTTAGACCTTCATCTCTAACAAACACACTATTGCTTGCAGACCATCAGTCCATCTCAAGTAATCAAATCCATTTGATATTGTCCTATTTTTCTTGGGATCACAAGACTATCTCCAAGTAAAATAAGATATTATCCAAATCAATCCCTTGTGTTTGCATTATTATAAGGTCTTGTATCACCTAGGTTTTCATCTCAAAACCTTCAAATCTAGTTCAAACCACTCAATCTTAATCCAATCCAATTCAAGTAAGTCAATCTCAATAAAATCAAATTCAATCAAATATAATCATCAAAATCAAATCAAATCCAGGTTCTTGCTCCTAGGTTCATCCTTCATCACCAATCTAATTTTTCATCTTTCATCCTTCATCCTTCATCTTTCATCTTTCATCTTTCATCTTTTGTCTTTCATCTTTCATCTTTTATCTTTCATCTTTCATAGTTCACCATTGTATGGTAGTTACTTGATCCCAAGATAAAAACATGAGGCATGCACACTTGAACACCAATCACAATGATGATAATCCTTTTTCTCATCCCCTTTTCAAGTGGAGGAAGTACACACTGAAGACATAACCAACATCCTTGACAAGACCAAATTGGTGGATCAAGATGAATGACCTAGTCAAGTGAATGTTTTCTTTAGTGATCCATACAATGTAGAAATGGTTAAAAAGGCCATTAATCAAAATAGTGGAGATATCTTCCTGAATCTTATCAAGAATGGTGTCACAATACCCACCAATTTTGAAAAATCTCTCCTTGTCTACAATATCTTCAAGGCTAATGCCACTGTAAACATGACCACCACCTCAACCTCCAATACAAAATCATCATGGGATAGAGGTAATTCCACTTCCAGTGAACCTTCTACATCAATCCCCACATCAACCTCTCAACCAACACTTTTATTAACAAGGGAACAAATTCAACGGATTCTTAGTGTCTTTCCCAACATCACCTCACATAAAAACACTCATACCACAATGAACACCTCTACCAATGCTGGTGCTAGTGTTTTCAACATATGGTAGGCCTATATTCCTCTATCTATGCATCTATTTTCATCATCATAATTCACATTCCCATCATCTGCACTGAAGACATCTACTCAAAAAATGTCTCAAGATTATCATTATACACCTCCTCCAACTGTTGGCATGACCTCAACAGGTTTTTCGGCCTCACAATTGGGAGGTGGAAAATATTTTGGATCACAATTCACACCTCACAATGCTCTTGATTTAACCCAACAAGCCAATGAGCTTAAGAATATTGTGTATATCCTGCAAAACAAAGGGAAGACAAAATTCTCTTTTGACGACACATGTCCTTATCGATTCAAAAAGTCCATCACCATGAAACCGTTCCCTCCAAAGTTTGAGATCCTTAAATTTGAGAAATATAAAGGGGAAACATGTCCAGTCCAACATCTCAAAGAATTCTATATTGCAAGCCAGGAGGTTTCCTATAACAAGAATTATCTAAAGAGAATATTCACTAAGAGTCTTGGTGGTCTTGCTTTGGAGTGGTTCATGACCCTCCCTCCTAGATCCATATCTACCTTCTTTGAGCTCACAAAGAAATTTGTTTCACAATATTCTTACAACATCGAACATCAAGTGTCATTGAGTGATTTGTGTAATAAAAAGAAAAGGAATGGAGAATCATTTTCTATATTTTTACAAAGATGGAGACATATTGCAAATCGTATGCCTTGGAAAATACTCAATCATTTGATCGACATCTTCACTAGAAATATGGTATCCAAAATGTCATTCCAAGTGAAAATGGATTCTCCTGGTAGTTTTGAATCACTTGTTAAGAAAGGGAAGAACAATGAATATGGAATTTTATAAAAAGGTGCCATTAAACATTATACCCCTTCCCCTAATAATGACAAACTGATATTATGGAGTAAGAACAAATGGATCGTCAATGATGGAGTGATAGATACCAAACATGTCCAAAATGTCTAGGCATCCAATCAAAGCAATCATAATAATTATAATAATTATAACAACAAAAAAAATAATCAAAACAATTCATCACAATCT
This sequence comes from Thuja plicata, assembly GCA_018584345.1. Classification (NCBI taxonomy): domain Eukaryota; kingdom Viridiplantae; phylum Streptophyta; class Pinopsida; order Cupressales; family Cupressaceae; genus Thuja; species Thuja plicata. Next base: position 1,256,909 of record MU227004.1, read on the forward strand.
CAACAAAAACCTCACAATCAGTCCTATATATTTCCTCAAAATAACAATAACAAAAACAAAAACAACAACAATAACAACAAAACTAGACAACGCCGAATTCACCTCCCTTGCAGAGTCACTTGATGTGGTATTTCAAAAAATAATGGAACAAGGGATGATGATATATCCTAATACTCGACCGTTTGATGAAAATAAACCCAAACCCACTTAGTGCAAAGATAATGAATACTATGATTACCATCACATCAAAGGGTACGATACCAAAAAATGCATGAAACTAAGACAATTTGTCCAAGACCTTAGAGATGATTGAAAGATTGAGGTTGAAGGACAAAATGCATCATCATCAAATGCAAAACTGAAAGTATACAATGAACAATTTCCTAAACACAATCAGAACAACGCATCCAATGCCATCCCATATGATTATTCTAAAAACACCATCATACGTGTTGATCGAACATGTGGAAGTCTAGAAGAGAATGATATCTTTGGTTTTGATGTGGTCTATGGATGTGTAAAATAATTTGACAACCATGTGAACACTCTGACACTCAAAGATGCAAATTGAAATTCTACCACCCAAAGAGAAAGAGTCACTATTTAGGTTGCTAATAATCCATCAACCTCTGCAAATCCACTAGTCGTACCATCCACCACCACTTGGTCTGCTTTACACTATGATTTGTTGGCTGAGTTAGGAAAGATACTTGCATAGATATTAATCCTTAATATTTTTCACACATCTCCCATCCACAAAGAAGTCCTTGAAAATTCCCTTAATGAGTCATGTGTTCCCGAAAAAATTAACGCTTCCGAGTTCCAAGCTATGATTGGAAAGTTAGCTTCACAAGAGAAATTGATCTGTACTGATACAGATTTCCATGGCCCAGATCTCCATCATAATAAATCACTGCACATTGAAGCCAAATTTCAATCCACTAAAATCAAATGGGTCCTTATAGATGGTGAATCTAGTCTCAATTGATGTACATTAAAAATGATCCAAAACATTGGACTTTTAGAGGACCTTCTTGATGTAAATAAAAGAATCAAAATAAAAAGCCTATGATGATAGAGAAAGGGAGAGAAAAGGTTTGATAACACTCCCTCTACAAGTGGCCTCGACTTTAATTGAAATAATTTTTCATGTGCTTGACCTTGATCTTCCATTTGAGATATTTTTGGGATGACCATGGATACATGCTATCAAAGGTGTACCTTCTACATATCATCAATGTCTAAAATTACCATATCATGGTATATAAATAACTATTCTCGGAGATCCAAAGCCTTTCCAATACTACAAAAGCTTAGAGGGTAAATAATTAAATTATTTTCCTTTGAATGAATTTGGTCAACCTAATTAAAAGGAGAATCCTACCCTGCCTGTAATTCAAAAATATTCCTCTAAAAGCATTGAATAGACATAAAAAATATCCTTAGATTAATCCAAAGGAAAGGAGAAAGTAATTGAAGAAAATATTCTTGAGTTAGAAAAGAAAATCACATTCACAGATCAAGGCATGAGGGAATATAAGTTTGAAAGTGCCATGTGCATTGGAAAACTCTCCTTGTCTCCAAAATCTTATGGTAGACCTTCCCAATTAACTCCCCCAGGAGGAAAGGAAATCATGAAATGCAAAAAAGAATACTTTTGAACATTGGGGATCCCTCTCAGATGAACACATGGAATCTAATGTTTTAGATTGGCTCTACAAAGAAGAAGAAGAGAAACCAATAACTTTCCCTAAAGACAAGTATATAAAACCCTTTCCATTGTTGAAAGCATGGGATATCACAGTATTGGGATTGGAGAAAAATAAATAGGTAGAAAGATGCTTATTGCAACAAAAGGTTATCTGCGTGGAAAAGGATTGGGCTCGTTGGAACCTAAGACTAACTTAGCTAAATAATATTGTTTAATTGAATCAAATTCAGACACCGAAGATGATTTCTTTGAAGTTTCCTTCCAATACATTGAAGATGACCTTGATAACTATGCCCATGTCCTTACCATCACCAAATCTGACCTTCAATCTCCTAATATTCTCCTCAAAAACCCCAAACTAATCGATTGGGCTCAGAAAGATTCAATACCATCTTTAGACATATGTGATTCAGACAAGGCAGTGTTAGCACTCTTTGGACTTAAGAATCTCTGAGAATACGAACACTAGATCCACTACAATGAACAAGCCTACTTTGGTAGCCATGTCAATAATCTTAGTCACAAAAAGAAAAAAGAAAATAAAAATAAAAAAGACAATAAAACATCCCGTGGTTAGAACCTCCCACAGGCACCTTCAGATGACAAAAAAGAGAAAATAAAGGATGGGTCCTCTAATGAAAACCTTTCTGAGGTGCTAGAGGAGGGAGAATTTGACCAAACATTCATATTGTTATAGTCAGAAAATTCCCCCATCCTGATAGAAGACACAATAATAGTTAACCTTGACACAGAAGAAGATCCAAAGGTCACGTATATTGTTGCATTGCTTAATGATCAAGAACAAAAAGCTATGAAAAAATTCCTCAAGAAACAACAAGTTAACTTTGTCTAGACTTACAAAGACATGCTTGGGTTAGATATAGATTTAGTTGTACACAATCTTGTGGTTGATCCAAAGGTGAATCCTAAAATTTATGCAAGATGCATCCACAAGTTGCTTTGCTAGTAAAAAATAAGTTTCAAAAAATGCTTGATGCTGACATCATCAGACCAATTGACTATCCTGAGTGGGTCTCTAATATTGTACCAATAGGTAAAACTACTAGGGGCATCTATATTTTTACTGACTTTAGAGACTTTAATTTAGCATGTCCTGAGGATGATTTTCCACTACCCAACATTGACATCATAGTGGATTTGAATGCCAGACATGAGATGCTGTCCCTCATGGATGGATTTTATAGATATAATCAAATCAAGATTGTGCCTAAAGATCAACACAAGACTGCATTCATAACTCCTTGGGGTACGTTCTGTTATCAGGTCATGCCCTTTGGTGTAAAAAATGCAGGTGTAACATATCAACACGCAATGGCCACAATCTTTCATGATCTCTTGCATGTTATTATGGAAGATTAAATGGATAATGTCCTGGGAAAATACAAGACATGTATCCCCATTCTCACAATAATATTTGAAAGATTGGAGAAATATAATCTTTGACTTAATCCTAAAAAGTGTGTCTTTGGAGTTCAATTTTGAAAGTTATTGGGCTACATTGTGTCCTGCAAAGGCATTGAAGTGGATCCAAAGAAGGTGAAAGAAATTTTAGAGATGCCACCCCTAGATCACTAAAACAGGTGCGTATTCTACAAGGAAAACTTTAGTCCATCAAAAGGTTCATCTCATAGTTAGCAGATAAAGTACATCCCTTTTCTCATCTATTACACAAAAATATCAAATTCCAATGGGATTATTTGTGTCAAACAACATTTGACCACTTGAAAGGATTTCTAGCTAACCCTCTAGTGCTGGTGCTGCCTCTCTTAGGCCAGCCTCTAATTTTGTATATATCATCTATTAAAGTCACACTGGGTTCTCTTTTAGCATAGTTAGATAACAATGGAAAATAATGAGCGATCTATTATCTCAAAAGAACATTGGTGGGTTATGAACTGAATTACTCACCCATTGAAAAAGCTTGTTTGGCCATTTTCTTGTATACACAAAAATTATTCCACTGCATGCTTAACCATAAGATATAGCTGGTTTCCAAGATAGATCCACTTAAATATCTATTGTCTAAATCTGCTCTCACTGGGCACACTGCAAAGTGGGTTATGATTCTTATCAAATTTGACATTGCTTATGTGGATCAAAAAGATATTAAGGGGAAAGTAATCACAAAACATTTTTCTGAAGCACCTATTTAAGGGGATCATCCAATCATCACAGATTTTCTAGATTTCTCAATATAACCCTGAGTATCCCATGGAAGCTTTACTTTGACAAATCTTTTATACAGAGAGGTTTGGGGGCAGGTTTTCTATTTGTCACACATCAAGGGGATCTCATCCCTAATCCTATAAACTACAATTTTCATGCACAAACAATATTGCAAAGTATGAATCATTGGTGATAGGACTTTGCCAAGCCGTCAAGTGGAAAATCCCTAGTTTAATCATTCTTGGTGACTCTCAATTAGTTATCAAGCAAGTCTTGGAATGAATATTAGACAAAGGATGACAAATGTATCCCCTACCATCGCATGGTTGAAGATCTAAAACAATATTTTATAGAAATTATCTTCCATAAAATTCCCAGAAAAAACAACAAAGCAATAAAAACCATGAAAACAGTTGGATCCTTGATATCCATGCTTGAACATAGGTCATAGTGTGATTTTCTCATTGAGAATCTTATGGTCCCTTCCCATGTCCAGCCAAAGATTGAAATTTTATGTAAAATTGCTGATCCTAATTCCCCTTGGTATCACAAAATTTATTCCTACCTGATATACAGGATCACCCCGCTTACCCTCACCCCAAATCAATGCAATACCTTCATCCATCGAACCTCACACTACACAATCCTTGATTATACCTTGTTTCAAAAATACTTTGATGGAACTCTTCTGAGGTATCTAAATTTAGAAGAAGCACAAACATCATTAGAGGAGGTACATCAAGGGATCTGTGGGGCCCATTCCAATGGGATCACTTTGGCCAAGAAATTTCTACACATTGGATATTATTTGCCTACCATGGAGCAAGATTCATATCATTATGTAAAGAAATGTGTGCCTTGTGAGCAACACGATGATCTGATACACGCTCCCTCCCAATCCCTTCAATCTACCATCACACCTTGGGATTTTTCCCATTGGGGACTTGACTTAGCTGGCCAAATATTAGCAAATTCTTTCAATGGCCACAAATAAATTCTTTCTTCTATAGAGTACTTCACAAAGTGGGTTGAGGCTGTCCCTCTTACTTATACAAATGGAAAACAGATCTCAAAGTTTATTTTGAACTACCTTATATGTCATTATGACATTCCCCAAGATATTATCACTGATAATGGGACCCCTTTTAAGAATAAGGATGTCAGAAATCTGTAAGAAGTTTGGCATTACCCAATACCCCTCCTTCAAGTACTTTCCACAAGTAAATGATCAAGCAGAGGCTACTAACAAAACTATCTTAAAAATCCTCAAAAAGACAGTCGATGATGCTGGCCGTGACTGACACATTTGCCTAAACCTCACCCTTTGGGCCTATCACACCTCCATCCATACCCCCACTAGAGCCATTCCATTTTAACTTGTTTACAGTACTAAGGCCATCCTTCCATTTGAAATTGAGGTCCCTTCCCTGAAAATCTCCCTGAAGAATCTTATATCTGAAGAAGAATAATGGGTTTCTTGCTTGGAATATCTTGAACTCCTTGATGAGAGAAGCCTTAATGCCCTAAAACATCTCCATGTATATCAAAATAAATTTCTCTTACAACTCAACAAAATGATCAAATCTCATGAGTTTGAAGTTGATCTTGTCCTGCAGCACAACATGAAGAATCTCCAGAACCATGAAAAGAAAGGAAAGTTTGAGCCTAACTAGTTGGGACCATTCATGGTTACAACTAACTTTGGGTCTATAGCTTATCATTTTGCAACACCAGAGGGAGATCCTATCCCTGATCCTGTAAATATTCTACATCTCAAGTGCTTCTATGCATAGTGCATCAACAATTGCTCTTGTACAACAAAAAGTTAGTAAAAATACAAAAAAAATTACAAAATCAGTAAAAAGTCCAAAAACAATATAAAATTATCCTAAAAAAAAATCTAAAAAAGTAGAAAAAGTCCTAAAATAACTTATTATCCTGATGAAAACCTGGCAAACAGGCATCTTGATAATATACCCAAAAAACAAAAAACTCAAAAAGAAAAAAAAGAGAAAAGAGAAATAAGTTCGTCCATTTGTGAAAACCACTTTGGTGGCACATTGGATAAGTACCATGGTGAAAACATATTTTAGGTGCCATGTGTAATCATATCCATCATCTATTTAGACTATTCTACATGTTTTTCATTTCCTTTCATTGTCCCTCCCCCCATTTCATAATAACATCTCCATTTTCCCTATCTATGCGAGAATCCTACCAAGTTCATCCCAGTTGCGTACCCTTTCCATCCCATACATGAAAATGTATGTCCCATGCCAGAATCCATCCTTCATTAGACCCCATTACACTGGGAGTTTTCTAGATGCTATGATTGCATAGGGTTACACAAATCAATTCTGAGACCAAATTTTTGAGCTATTGTTCTCTTCACATCTTTTGCTAGCGAATATTTGTCACAAACACAAACAATCAATATTGGCCCAATCTTGTTCATGGAAAGAACATGTGGACTGAATGACCACTTGGTCATAAGGTCTTTTAATTTATTTTCTCTTTTATGTTTCAATAGAACCTACTCATAAATTCCTTGATCTTCCATATCTTGGTACATTTTGACAGGTGTATATTGTTACATTTTGTTGTTTGTGGAATGACTTGCCTATGGTCATTTAGTGCATTTGTGTTAGTTACTCAATTATGGTTATGTGTGTCTCACCGGGGTAGGATATTTTGCACTTCCACCAAGTTTGTGTCAAGAAATTGGGTGTATTAGAATCTCCTTAGTTGTTTCACCACATTGGTTCCATCATAATTGATAATTCACATACATGTTCCTAAATCTCCTTGTTTGTCTAGTCCATGCAAAGGAAAATTATCATCTATGTTCTGTAACACATGGTGTATACCTCCTTTTGCAAAATTAATCTAGGGTATACTCTCCACATCAACAAAATAAGATCTCCAAAATATTTGTTGCATTTCATTAGTTGCATTATAGGTTTCATTTTGCATTTTGCATTTGAGGATTTTCTTTGTCTCCCCATCCTGTTTCACTACACTAGCCTTCCTTTCCTATGCATTTAGTTCATTTTGAGAAAAATCCCCCAAACTTTTTTTGGGTTATTTTTTGAAGGGGGGAACATCCTTCCCTCGTCGTTTCTTTAGCATGACTCTTAAATATTTTCTTCTTTCTAGGTCATCTTATCTTCTTTTCTTTAACGTGATGCTATTTTAGACACCGCATCAAAGAGGGGAAAAATGTAGACATCTACAATTGTCCTCTAACCTTATTAATTGAATATTATTTAATTAATATCTCTTTCCAGTTAATTAAATCCTATTTAATTAACACCCTTAGCCATATAATTGATTTTAGTTAGTTATTTATATTAATCCCCTTCATCTACCTATTTAATTAGATTTATTTAATTAAACGGGTTCATTATCCCCTTCTTTCTAAAAGTATTTACATTTTATTTAAATACATCCCACTTAATATATTTAATTCAAATTAAATACATGTGACCTCTTTACCCCTCATTTTTAAATAATCATTTCGTTCAAATCTCCTTAACCCATGATTTAATTAAATCATATTTTGATTAAATCCTAAGCCTATCCTAATCCCCTATTTAATTAAATCTTATTTAATTAAAATCTCTAATCCTTGACTTAATCTAATTAAATCCTAAATCATAACCTAGATTCCTAGTCTACACCCATCACCATCTTCCTAAACCTACTTTTTGGCTAAATCCTAAATTAATTAACTTAATCTATGTGATTCCTAAAACGTTTAGCCTAAGGGGGTTCTCACTGATGACATTAAGTTTTTCCATTAGTATACTTAAAGGGAAAAACATGATAAAGGTCATTGGTATAAGTATAACCGACAGACAACAAGCATACCCAATGAGATGAAAATGCCTATTGTAAAAATGCTAAGTATAGAATTGTCCGACGAACATTGACAAGAGTCAAACTGACGACAAGCATTACCAACGATACAGTTTTGAGAACATCGCCGACAGAGCAGAAAAGGAAACCTGATGAACAGTTCAATTAAGGGACATCAATGGAGTACAAAATTGACAGAACTAACAGAGCAACCCAACCATCAGAACCGATAGTCAGTTACAGAACCTGCAAAAAGTGGATCTGACTTTACACGTCAGATAAAACATTGTAATTCTATTTATAGAGTTTTATTTGTTTTAAGTCTTTACTTGAGGGTCAAGAAAGCAAATTGTGAATGTTTTAAAGCATCCTAATGGATCTAAAACATATCTAACTAAAGATCAAGGTCAAGTTGTAAACCTTGAATCTAGAGTTAATTTGTAAAGTGTGAATCAAGAATAGAGCTAGAAACTAGTATAAATAGATGTTCAATCATTTGTAATGATAAAGAATTGTAATCAGTTGATAAATGATAGTAGCCATGGAGAGAATATAAGTAGAAGAAGAGAATTCATGCAAAGTATAGAAACAAATCAAATTAGTTATCAAGAACACAGAAAGGCTACCGATGAGCAGAAACAAGGTATCACTCAATCACTCAAGGTGATTACATTTACATTGTAAGCTTTACAGGATCTGTTATCAGCAATTAGATATTGTATTCACTATCAGATCAACATTTATATTGTAGTTGCATTCTAACAAGTGCATCACAACAAAAATCCTTTTGTAGAAGGTAGACTTAACAGTTCTTTGATAAATCTCTTAAAAGAGTGCACACCTAACGGTGTTGCTAAAGATTCAAAAAAAGTAGATCCTAACAGGTCTCCACTCTAATACTCTTAATAGGGCAGATCATCAGAAGTGATCAATTGTAATCCTTTGCCATCTCCCTTCTTATCTGTAGATAGTAAATTTTTGTGGGTAGACATCCCCACCATAGTTTTTACTTCCTAACAGGAGTTTTCTACGATATCATATCATGTGTTATGTGTTATTTGTTTTCATGAATGTTTCTTGAATGTTTACACATGTAAAGAACTTATATTATGATTTCACATACATATAGAAAGATGAACAGACAGATAGGAATATACAAATATGATGATTCAAAGGTTAATGGGCCAAATCACATAAAAAGTCTTAGAGGTACTGATTCACCCCTCCCCTCTCAGTACATCCTTCCAATAATTCCAACAATTGGTATCAGAGCTAAGTCTCTTTCTTGAAAAGCTTAAAGACTTAAGAGAAAAGATCAACACAATGGAAAAGTACTGACTGGACAAGACTATTGAGAATGAGCAATTACAAATTCAGATTTACTATGAGAAGTATAAAGAGGCGAGAGTAAGCATGCGAAAGTTGCTTGATGAAAGAAAGATCATGGCAACTAAGCTTAATGGAAAAGATTATCAAGAAGAGGAGATCACATATTACTTCAACTATGCTGAATCGTCAACAAGAAAATATTCAGACACATCAGTAGAAGAGATCACAAGTCTACAAGAAGTCAATCTACATCTGACAGAGCAAATCACGATGTTGTAAATCAGTCAAGAGACTTAGATGGTAAAAATGATTGATGTCATGAATGATTCAAGAAAAACTAAAACATAAATAAATTTGGCTATTGATGATAGGAGGAAAATCACTGAGAAGCTAAAAGAAAAAGAATCAGAGATTTAAAGACTTACTGAGCATCACCATGATATTACCAACCGGATTATTCTTATGAGTCAAGAGGAAAACAGATTAAATACTGAACTCATTGAAAGAATACAAATCTTCGGTGAGCTAAGGGAAGAGAATGAGAAACTAAAGCATGAAGTCAAAATTTAGAATCAGCACAATGAATTGATCAAGAAAGTTGAAGATAGCAATAAAAGAATGGATGATTTCCTTGACGGTCAAAGAAGAGTCAACAACTACATAGGAATAGGGTACATCGATAATGGAGAATCATCTAATCAATCAGATCAAAGGAATGTTTATGCAACTCCAAGGACTAAGAAGCTGTCATGCAATCACTATGGAAAACCAAGCCACACCTCAAACATTTGCAGAAACAAAATGAAAGGTATCCCTCAATCACAATCTACTTTCATTGGTGATTGTTATAAATGTCACAAGCAAGGACACAAGGCATATGAATGCAGATCCAAGGTGAAAAAGCCAAAGAAGGAAACCTACATGGACAAGTACTGTCCTACCTACAAAATGAATGGACATACATATCAGGAATGCTGGAAAAAGAATAAGAAAGCATGGACACCAAAAGAATTTGATAATGGCTACAAACCAACAAGAGTAGGTAACTCATATGTTTGGGACTATAACACATGGGTAAATTGCACAACATGTGGAAGGTATGGTCATATATATGCCAACTGTATGAGAAAATGGACTAGAAAACCAAGAGGATGGTTCAATCCAGGTATGGCATGTTTACATTGTCATAAAGTTGGACATGTGATAAAAGATTACAAAGATCGACTGACAGAAATAAGCACTTATCCCAATGGAAACACCATTGATGAAATCAAGAAGATGAGAAACAAGATGTGGGTAAAAGCCACAAACACTAAAGGTGCTAGAACAAACAATGCAAATGATGACACCCCATCCAATGGATCTGGTGGCATCACTATCTCCAACTAAATTTCACAAGTATGGAATTGCATTATGACAAGTTATATTATGCATTGATTCTATTTACATATTTATCATATAGACAAAATTAGCATTACTGAAGATGCACTATATTGTTACAGGCGCCAAGTGTTCGAATCGGCTTCACCATCAAGGAGTTCCAAAAACTTGAGCACACTTCAAAGACAAGACTGACTATCCAAAGCTATATCCACTAGCACAAACAACCATGAGCACAAAGCACTTACCCATGGTTACTTATTGGTCCACCAGACTAGGAGGCGATTCCAAAAATTCTAAAAATCCTAAAAATTGAAAAACTCATCAAAATCCTAAAAAGATCAAAATCAAGAGAAAATCAATCTTCATCAAAAACATTCAAAAAATTGCAAAAACCCAAGCAATAAAACCAAACTTGGTTGTCAAAAACAGAAAGGGGCAAGCACGCCCAGTCAATCAATTGTCACAATCATCGGCTTTGCAAATCAGCATTAGGCCCATCTGACACAGCTTGATCAGTTGCCAAATTGATCACTTCAAAATCTATCAATCAAATTGTCACAATCATGAGCTTTGCGAACAAGCATTGGGCACATCTGACACAGCTTGATCAACTGCCAATACGATCAGAACAATAGACATCTATCAAATCATTACTATCACAATCATGAGCTTTGCGAGCAAGCATTTGGCTCATCTGACACAGCTTAATCAGCTGCCAACACGATCAATCAAAACAAGCCAAACGAGCCTATCCTAAGAGTTGACCAATCAAGAGATCCACTGCATCAGAGAACCAAGCAAAAATGTTGACTAGGTCAGTCAAGTCAGTCAGATGTCAGTCTATATTTCGGGGTTACGTTCTTATGCTACTCCAGGATCCAC
>MU227004.1:1277782-1291613 GCA_018584345.1 Thuja plicata
AATGCTTGAATCCTTGATCTTCAATGGAGAACTTAAATGCTTGAGAAGAAGACTTGAAAACCTTGATTTGAACACTTGGAAGCTTGAAAGTATGTAGAAAGATTATGCATAGATGAGATGATCTTAGTCTTGTGTGCTTAGGTCTTAGAAAATGAGAGGAGAAAGGCTTTCTTATATACAAGTCTACGACACAAAATTCTAGAGAGGCCGACATATGAGAATTAAATTCCAATTAGGCTTATACCCCTATAAGTGGACCTATATTAAATATCTTTTAAGAGTCACCACCTCGAAACCTGAAACAACTGACTCGGAAGCGGGAAAATAAACCTTTGAGTTTCCCCCGTAGCGGGAAAACTTTCCAATGGAAAAGGGGGACCTGGGTCAGGGTTGAGGTCGATCTTGACCTAGGTCAAGGTCAAGGTTAGCCTTGACACAAGGGGTCAAGACCCCTGGAAAATATGCTAGGTGGGGAAAACAGTGCCCAAAGAGGCCCAATCAGGGTGCTAAAAAGGTACAGAAGGTGGAAAAGGGGAAAAAATGAGAGGACAACATGATAATGGCCCAAAACACCCCCTAAGGAGGGCTAAATAGTCTTAACATGGAAGTTCTTCCATTTTAAGATGATACATTAAGCCCCCACTTTAGCGGGAGTATGGAAATCGAACATACCAGCGGTAAAGTTAGAAGAAAGACTCCAGTGGATCGCAATGAGGTAGAACATCACTTAGTCAAGGATATGAGCCCCCAGGACAAGGATTCTAACTCCACATACATGCACAAGGGCACAAAAACAAAGAGAAAACAAAGACAAAGCTAAAAAGACACAAAAAGAGGGGTTAGTACAAAAACAAACCCAAATCAACTAGGAAAGGAAACCTTGCTAAGAAATAACTCCTATACTAATATCATATTTGGAAAGCTATCATAAAAGCATAAATAAATACATAAGAAAGGCAAAAGAAACACTATAAATAACATAGCTTCATGGTCTAATCCTGCTAGAATGAAAGCGAAAGAGAGAAAAGAGAGAGTGATTACCTGACCAAGTAAGATGCCCACCTTACCGTGAATCACCAAGGAGGGAGAGCCCAACAGGTAGCCAAACCTGATATTTCACCCACAAACTGTGCTTCGTAGTTGTAATGCATCTTCTGACAAATTTTGGAACACCCATAGATCCACACTCTTGTATCAATATGGATTATAAAATGTGTGTCTCTTCATGATTTAGCAACTTATGTGTGTTACCTTCCAAGGATTTAGCATATTTGAAATTGAAAATATGTATCTCTTCAGGATTTACCAACTTATGTGCATTACCTTATGAGGATTTAGCAAAAATAAAAATGCGTGTCTCTTCAAGATTTAAAAACTTATGTGCGTTACCTTCCGAGGATTTAGCATGTTGTAAAATGTAAACTATAGTATAAGGGAGACCCTATATATGCCCCCCTCCTTATCGTGGCTACCTAATCGATGGGACAAGGAAGAGAAGGACGATAGCTACTACACAAAGTAAGGAGATATCATATTAGCAATAATGTACACTATATTCTTAGCGAAGAGTATTGACCCTTACATCTTAGAGCATAGATAATCATGAAAAAGGACATGTCAATTATGGAAAAAGGATCCTCAAAGAGGAAGAGATCTTATCAACAAGACCCCCACCGTAGAGGAGTGCTTTGGATAAAATATCATCTTTCAAAGAAAAAGCAAAGAGGGATCAAATATTCAATCATCAAGCCCCCTGCGATCAAGAGGAAGAGGAATCTTGGAATGAAGGAAGCAAACTCTAAACCAAAGAAAAGGAAAGAGTTTATAAAGAACATAATTTGAAAAATAAAGAAGAAGTGATGACCTAGGACAATCACCTCTCATATAAAGGGGTATCCATAGCCAAAACATAAGTCAGTATAAGGAAATAATGTTGCAAAATAAACAAATGCCACTAAGCTAAGCAAAGTAGATCCTTAGACAGAGAGAAAGAAGGAAAACCTTGCCCCCCAGGGATGAAAGCAAGGGATATACGAATCATATCAGGATATGTCATAACAAAGAGATAGCTTTGCAAAACAAATGTCTTAGAAATGATATCATGCATACTAGAAGAGATCTATGGATGATTATGAGCAAAGGAAGGATATACCATATCATAATACAAAAACATAGGGATTAAATATTGAAAGAGTAACAAATTAAGCTAAAACAAAATACATGCTAAGAGCATAATGGATCCTAGAAAAATGGAAGAAATACCTCTTGTCCCATAGTCAAGAGACTAGAGTAGGAAAGATCTATATTATAGAAGAATGAGGGGTATTCCCCGGATGGAAATTATGAAGAAATTGTAATACCGCACGAGAGTGAGATATAATTCCTAAAGCAGCTCTTTCTCTAACATACATCTTGAAATGTACATAATCAATAAGTAAATGTGTATTACTGTAGTGAAAAGGACATTTGTACTTGGAGAGAGCATCTTTTGGCATAGGTTTAAAGATTTATTTCTTAGAATTCATTAACTAAACATCTAAACATACACCTTCTTAGCCTCATCTTGAGGGGTATCAGGGTAATCTGAGGAAGGTGTTGGAAGAAGAACATGAAGAGGAGGGAAACGATCAAAATCAACCACCTTAAATTGAGATAGCGGAAAGCCTAGACCATGCCTATCTTTTTTAGGGGATAGGTGAACCGGATATTTAATACTGTGTTCATTAACACCAAGCCCTAAACCCTTATAACCTTTTTTAGTCACCATATTGTATCCGGTAGTGTATATATCTTGTAAAGCTTCTACAAGAGGTGACAGTTTGGTGTAGAGAACCTCCCATTTTAATGTGATTTGTGTTTTTTAGGGTTATGTTAGGATTTTTTGTTTGGTTTGTAATAAGATCCACTAGGTTGGATTCCAACTTGTTCATTTTCATGTTTGTAAGAGCAAAAGTGCTCCTAGGTGACAATGTGGTCATTTTGGCCTAGAATGGTAAAAGTTGCTATTTTTGAGTAACTTGAAGTTTTAGTCTTTTCTAGGACCCTAAGTATCCTAAGTAGGGTCATAGGAGTGGTAAAAATGCATCGAGTTAACTAAAATGGTCAAAGAGCAAGAAATGCTCAAAAGTTGCTCGAGCAACTTTTTGCAAAAAGTTGCATATGGAGGTTTGAGGGGTTGTAACCACCCATGCTTGGGTATTTGAGCATGGATTGATTATTTTTGAAAGGTTAATGGAGTTTTGGATTGAAAATTAATTTTGTGATCATTTTGTATGGATGGATTTCTGAGTTTCATTGCAATTTACAATGTTTTCTGCATTCTGTATGGTTGTGTACGAATTAGATTAGGTAATTTGACACCATGGGGATGTAGTGTATTGTAATAGATTTATTTTTCATATAGTATTTTGATTTCAAGTTAAGTTTGTGTGGAGTTATATTAGGATTTAGGTGATCGTGTCTGCAAGTTCAATTTGTAGAGTTGCAAGAATTAAAATGGCTCTAACCTAAGCATCCACTGTTGAAAATGGATGAAACCATGTGGAATGATGGGTTAGGGTCTTTAAACAGTGTTTTTTTTTTTCCTTTTTTTTCTTGCAATTGAATTCCTAGACTTGGAGTGAAGCCCTATGGCTGACTATGAGGAGTAGGTGAGCCTGGACAGGGTAAACATTGGATTGAGAAGAACACCCATAATCTTGTATGAATGACTTAGTGGCATGTTCAGAATCCCTAATGTGTCTCCTTGAAGGATAAAAAGGTGGTAGATGGTGAAATGATGTTCGAAGACCAAATTGAAGAAATATTGCATTGACTGGTCCAGATACCTAAAAGATAGGCTAAAAACTAGGGCCTAGTAGCAATTAGGGTTGTGGGTGCCTTGAGAAACTATAGCTTTGGATTCTTGAAGGGTTGGTGGATATCTTTCATATTTCTAAGGTCTTTTGTGAGGTTTTTTGGGAGAATTTGGAGAATTTGACTCAAAACAGTGAAAATAGACCTACTAGAAATAGGCCTAATTAGGCCTACTAGTGCAAAGTGAACACAATTGGATTGTTGGAGTATCCAGAAGTGTTGGAAATGTTTCCAATGGAATTTTAATGAGTCAAGAGAATAGGAAAGATTCTATGAGGAGTATGGGAAGGATCCTAAGCAAGGGTTTGGGGTTCTAGGGGAAGATCTAGTGAAAAATCAAGAAGATTGATGAACTAGTTGGACTAGTTGAATTTGTGTGAACTTTGTATCTTACCAAATCAAATATACCTAGGATGCAAGTTGGTAGGGATGGTCTAGGAGATACATATTGGTGAAGAACACATAGAAGAGTAAACCGTTGGATGGTTAGGATAAGTATTAAATAATTTGGGAGAAGGAAACACTAGAACTCTAGACCCTCTGCATCATTCTTTATGGTGATCATGAGAAAATGTTGTGTAAGGCGGAATGATAGGTTTAGAAGAAGTTTCTTTGCTCTTCCCTTTAATATCATCATGGATCAGATAAGAAGGGGAAGGTAAATAAAATAATTCTTTCACATATGCATCATGAACCATAGTTTGAGCCCCATCATAAGTGTGGGAAGAACTAGGGATAGAAGATGGAGAAATAGGAGTGGGAATATTAGGAATTGGATTAGGAAGGATATGATTAGGATTAGGAATATTAGGAAATAGGGTATCATCTACAAAATTCTTCACATAATCCAAAAGAGCAATTATTCCACCACACAAATTCTTAATGAAAGTCTTGAAAGTAGGAAGGATAGTATTAGTTAATCTCACAATAGCATAAGCAAGTGAAACATGAAGAGTGACAAACATAATGAAATGTATGATACTCTCATAAACATCATATGTACTATAAATAGATGCTAAGAGAAGAATAATGAAAAAAATAAACCATATCCCAAAGCATCTTAAAGATCTTCATAGTGAATAAATGCAAGAAATGTATTTTGGATTTTTATGAGTATGTAGATTTATTTGTATTTTAAAATGCAAGAGCATAAAAGAAAACTAATCTAATATGTATGCAAAATATAGTCTTAAGGAAAATAGGCAAAGCATCTAACACCAAAAAAGAAAGAGTTGCCCATCGCGGGTTCACCAAAATGTAAGATATATATATTGCCTCCTAATCCAAGACAAGGAGATCTCAATTGATTAATCGAAAGAAGACAATCAATGCAAAGAGGAATCAACTGATTATCGATAAAGATGGAAAGGGGGTCTAATTTATTAATTATAAAGTAAAATAATAGATTTGAAAGATTAGGATGAAATGAAACACTTATCTTGAAATGTAGAAGATCTGGAAATACCTATTTTCGGGTCTCTGTACTGAGTTTTTGGAAATTTTGCAATCGGATCTGGAACAAAAACACAGAGACGAAGAAAACCCAGAAATATTTTCCTTAAATCTGATCCAGGTTGACCTTGACCCAAATACAGTTTGACCTTGACCCCTTTATGTCGACCTTAACCTGCGTTGCTTCGACGAAAATTATTTTCGCGGATCCTAGAAGTTTTCCAAAAAGGGTATCAAAATTTGTTCTGTAATTCATTGTTTTGTACCTATACCTACAAGAAAAAATGGTTTTTTTGTTGGTGGAGGGGTTTGCCTTAGTCAAACCCCGATTTTAGGAATTAACCTTGAAATCAAAATTAAAATGGAGAATGCTAGCAAGTAGTACAAGTAGATCTAACAACGAAGCTATGATATTCAATAGATATGTAATGGTATTTAAAATGTAAACAAGTATGTTAATATAAAAGCTTAGACTCAACATTAAAAACCATAAATGTAAATCAAAACCTCCATGATTGTATGCTTGAAATCCACCTTGAAGGAAGAATGAATGAATCTTGAGGATGCACAAAGGATCTTGAAGGAAGATCACACCACCATGATGGATAGATCTAGGGTTTGAATGATGAATCTTGAATACTTGAACCAAATACCTTCAAAGGCTTGAATGCTTGAATCCTTGATCTTCAATGGAGAACTTAAATGCTTGAGAAGAAGACTTGAAAACCTTTATTTGAACACTTGGAAGCTTGAAATCATGTAGAAAGATTATCATAGATTAGATGATCTTAGTCTTGTGTGCTTAGGTCTTAGAAAATGAGAGGATAAAGGCTTCCTTATATACAAGTCTAGGGCACAAACTTCTAGAGAGGCCGACATAGGAGAATTAAATTCTAATTAGGCCTATACCCATAGAAGTGGACCTATATTAAATATATTTTAAGAAACGTGACCTCAAAACCTTAAACAACCGACCCGAAAGCGGGAAAATAAACCTTTGAGTTTCAACCCGCAGGCGATAAAATTTCCAATGGAAAAGAGGGACTTGGGTCAAGGTCGAGGTTGACCCTGACCTAGGTCATGGTTGAGGTCGACCTTGACCTAGGTCAAGGTCACGGTTGACCTTGACCCATGGGGTCAAGACCCCTAGAAAATATGCCAGGTGGGGAAAATAGTGCCTGAAGAGGTCCAATCAGGGTCCTAAATAGGCACAGAAGGTGGAAAAGGGGCATAAATGAGAGGACAACATGATAATGACCCAAAACACCCCCTAAGGAGGGATAAACAGTCTTAACATGGAAGTGTTTCCATTTTAAGATGATACAAGTTATAAATGAGCTCTTAAATGCAATGTTAATGCCATAAATATATCCTCATACAATTACAATCATTTGGGGCTCATTTTTGGTGGTTTTACCTCATGACCTTAATTCATGTGATCGATCAAGTGCTCATTCCATGGCTAAATTTGGAAGCTCAACACAATTCTACGCTCAATGACCCAATTTGAGGCCAAAATGCAAAGACTACGATGTTAGGCACAATAAAAATATTGGACTATGACCCTAGCAACCATAGTCCAACTATTTTAGACCCAAATTTGAACCTCTAATAGTTGGAAAATTGTTGAGGGAAAAAGTTCTACCATTTTCGGCCTTCTTCAAAATTTCAACATGTCTAGTTTGAAGTTGTGTATAAACAGAATTCCCACCCTCCTATTGAACATGTCATCCACATCTCCCAACATGCATTCAATTCTAATTCACACTTCAATTAAAAGAATTAATTAGGCATCTTCAAGGTATTGAAGCAGAGATCTAAAGCCAAGTATTCAAGTTAGAATCCATGATCAAGATTATGTGTTTCCTCCAAGAGTGAAGACATGCAGTAATTCGTATCAAGTAATATTAACCTTTCACTAGGATTCAAGGAAAAAATATAATATCAAAGGTATCGATTGTCAATTTAGCATTTCCTTAAGGTTATTAGCATCTACCATACCAAGGGTAAGCTCTCTTTTCTAATCATCATCATTGTAGTGGAGGTTAATCCCTACCTTAGATTTGACTTACATAAGCCCCTAAACAACCCAATACTTTTCCCTTCCTTTTTTATGTATAGGTTTGAGATCTAGCAGTAGAGGTTTGTAGATTCATAAATAAAAAAACATAACACATTATTTTAGATTTTGAACATGCAAAAAACCCTTGACTAGGAGTAGTGCATTAGTGACTAAGAATTTTTTCACCAAAATTTTGGAATAATAATCTATAAAGCATGCTAATATAGAATCTAAACATTAAAGTTGATCAAATCACCCCTTTTCTAGGGCGTTCCACTCCATAGATGAGTCATTTTAGACCTATATTTAAATGATAGATTACTTTCCGCATCCCATTTCCATATTTGATCTCAGATTTGGCATTACATTTCTATATGTTTTTGTTTATGCCAATTCATGTCAATTTCCTAGAACTTTACCTAGTTCTTGCATCATTTCTTATCTTCGTAGTATCTAATGATATCAATTTCAAACTTGAGAACAATCAACTACAATGCTTTGCTCTCCTAAGGGACCAAAATTGGGCCTAATTTTTTGTTCTCCAATAAAAATTGGGAGAGATTGAAAATGAATCCTAATTTGCATGTTGATACCAATGAATGTTAAATCCCCCCTTTCGATTTTGGTTAACTTGATATAAGTGGCATAATTTCTTATTTGAATGCTCAAATTTGAGTTTAATTGCATAAATTTATAGATTTAGAAACATTAAATTTTTAAATTTTCATTTCTTTAGCTCATATTTTTTTTATCTATAACATAAATTTTTATTGATATTACCAAGGAAGGATTACAAAGATAATATAAACATTTGTCTAACAGTAATTCTGGCCTACAGAAAAGTCTTTCCATCATAGACTACTATCAACACAACTATATTATTATAAACTACTACCTCATTATTTGATTTTTGCAAATTTATTACATATAATATTTAAACAAATATAAACACCGCGATATCCTCATTATCAGTAGGGTTTGAAACCCCTACACTGAAACCAGTGCTCTGCTCAGCAGCCATCGAACGTCTGAGCTCCCATCGACCATCTTGCTTTCAACACAGTGCCATAGTATCTCTGCTGTCGAAATCTGCCCAAAAAAACCTTTCTTCATCAAGGGCCACTTCACACTCCCCCGTTAAAAATTTCATTGTTTAGGGCTGGTATTTTCCTCTTTCAAAAAATCTGCAAACTTCCAACCGTTAGTTTCAAAAATTTCCAAAAAATTCAAAATTTCTCACATCCATGGCTCAGAAGCCACCACTCAGTCTTTGACCCCTTTATCCATGCCTCTTTCTGGGAATAGGGGCAGTAAACACCCTCTCCACCTGCATTTCTGCCCTCTCAAAGTCCATAACCATTTTCTTGCACTTTTCCAATGCGGTAGCTCTTTTTGCTCTATATTCACCTTTGTCCACCTTACCCCACCAGTGCTCAAATGACACCAAACCATAAACACGAGCTTGATATTGCTTAAATAGGTAGCTAATTGATCATTTCATTGTCACATTGCATTACTCGATCACTTGTTTCATTTATACAATTGCATGTGTCATTTGTTAGTTACTTGCATTTCATTTACAATTATATAAACGACATTGAGAGAAGAAACCAATTCATTTTCATTTGCCTCTATCTTTCCTTCTGTGTTTCCAAGGATCATTTTGTGTTGTTGGATCTTGTGCTTGTGTATCGGTTTCATATCCTATTATTATATATCTAATATCCTTTCAAGAAGAAGTTATAGGGTCATGGATCCCATGGTATAAACACTGGAGGTGTTGAGCTAGAACTTCAATTGTTGACTTTACTTGTCTATAGGAGGAAACTAAGCTATCATAAGATAGAGTTTAGATTTTGATTGAGCTTCACTATGTCTAGATCAGAGTGAGACAAGAGTGAGATTATATTTCTAGAGAGCACAAACAAGGAGAATAGAGGGTTTTTTTTTTTTTCAAAGTGGGTGGTAGTAGCCATTTAAAATGCATCTGAATGAAGGGGCATGCATATAAATGGTCTGATGCAAAATATTGTCTTTCTTTAAAATGAAATCTTTCCAGGGCGAGTGCATTGTCACATTCTCGTCCAGCCAAATCAACTTTGGATTTACGCTAAGGGTCATAAATGCTTTTCTCTTAGAATCCATGATGTCAAAATGCAAAAGCTCAATCATGGATTCCATCATACATGCATTGGGATTAATGCTTAGGTGGCATTAGTGCATGGGGTGCAATTTGTGACAGTACACTTATTTTTATTTGAAATCACCACTTTCTTTTCACTTAGACTATTATTTTTGATGTTTTTAAAATATTTTTCTAACGCTAAACATTTATAAATTTGATAAATTTTAGAATCCTTCACATGAATTTTATTATAAAAATATAAGTATACTAGTTTATTTACTATGTAACTTTCTAGTTTATCATCTTAATTGCAAAGTTGATATATAGTTAAATAGATAAGTTGCTTTAAGTTTTTAACATTTTCTTTTCTTAAATATGCACAATAGGATATAGTTTGGTGCTTTACTTTTTTCTTGAGCACACTTCTACCAACTCCTTTTTACCATTTTCATTCCAATATTTTGGAAATTCTCCAAGTTTTTCAAGCTTTTTTATTGATACATGCCAAAAATGATTTATTCTTAAAATTGACTTCATTTTTTGGTGCTCCGCTAGATTTTTTGCAATAAAATTATTCGAGACTTAGACATAAATTTCTTTCTTTAATCCCACAATGGATCCAAAAGATGGTCAAGAATAGTTTTTTTGTAAATTATTACACTAAAAGGATTTCGTTGGCACTTATTCCTAATAACACTTGATTTCCCTCATCAAGGACGACAATAAAGAGGCAATCATAGTTTCCAAAACAAGAATGATCTATATAGACAACAAAAGGTTTATTACACTATAAGGGTTTCGGTGGCACTTATTCCTAATATAACACTTGATTTCCCTCATCAAGGATGGCAATAAAGAGGGCAGTCATAGTTTCCAAAACAAGAATGATCTATATACGCAACAAAAGGCTTATTGACAAGTGTTTTTTTTTCTGAATTTAATAACTAAAATAAATTTTAGAGTATAGATATATTTTAATTTTTAATTTATTAATAAAATCTAAAAAAATTTCTTATCAAAATCTTTTGATATGTGTATACACAACTCACCAAAAATGTTCAAGTTTTTTTTCTTGGGAATAGTGGACCTTGAACATTAAACTAGTTGAGTGTGGCAGAAGAGCTCCTTCCATCTAAACAAAGGTGAGGAAATGTTTATTATATTCTTATTTTTATAGGTTTTTCAAGATTGAAGATATAATGGTGGAGAATTTATACTTTTGAGAGAGATAACAAGTTCAAATCTTATTCGGTAAGATATTTACATGTCATTTATAGTATAGTTAAGTGCCTCTCACATGGAGTTCGGGACAATTTCATATAGTGTAAGTCATTTGTAGACCCCAAAACAAATCACCTAATATTATGGACTATAAAAGAATCCTTTTCCATTTAAATTTCCAAACCAAGAAAATACTAATTTGAATGCTTGAACCTTTTATCACATTTGCATTCAAACATTTACTTTAGTTGTTGGCCTTAGAATCACTGTAGTGTTATTGACTTTATAATATAAAAATAATAGTTTTAACCATATTTTTATTTTATTTTTGAAAGAATACATATAAAAGACATCAAGAAATATATGTTTGAAGGAGACTATTTTAGTAAAATGATCAATGTATTTTAAAATAGATGCCCTCTAAATTATCTCACTCAAAGTTCTTTACACATTTTTTTCTATGGATATATCATAAACATATAATATTGCAACGTATAAATAACATTATTTGAATGAGCAATACTTTTGTCAAATATAACTTGAACTATGCTTATTCAATTTTTATAATAATCATAGTTAAAAATGCTAATATTTAAATAATAATTTGAGTTTATTAAAATTAATACATAATTTAAAATATTATAATATAAAGACTTTTTTACTTTAAATTTATTTTATTTAACTTAAGAATTATTTTGTTATAATTACTAATATTTGTTTTACAAATTACTTAAAATTTGATGTTATATTTTAGTTATTTTGAAGCAAATGCTAATCTTATTTCATTTTTAATTTTTTTTGGGTATATGTAATTTTTCATTTCACTTTCACAAAAGACTTCATAATATTATTTTTTTATAAAATTATTTAGACTATACTAAAAATTCTTATGTTATTGATTACACATACATACATATACATATATACGTATAAACACACACATATACATATATACATATATATATATATATATATATATATATATATATATATATATATATATACATATACATATACATATACATATACATACACATGCACACATAGATCTACACACACATACATATACTTATATATACACATATATACATATACATCAATACATATATACGTATACACATATTTATACATACATACATACATGGGTAAGTGCACAAAGATGGGGTACCAAAAAGGGGTATCCTGCCTTCCTCCTCGATGCACATTCTTGCTCCTCTCTCCTTGAGGTCTTCTTCACGCCATGTGCTATCTTCTATTAGTAGATTTGGAGTCAAAGATCATTCTCCTTCCTTGCAGCCTCCGTACATTTGGAGTCAAACATCATTCTCCTTCCTTGCAACCTCCTATTTCCTACTTCTTCCTATAGACTCGCCTCTTAGGTAGGTTGAAGTCTCTTCTCTTACGTAGTTCACCCCGCACTCTCTTAATTGTTGGTTTCTCACTCTCTCTTTCTTTCTAATATGTTTTCTTCATGTTTATCACACAACCATGATTTTTATTAATGCCAACATTCAACATGATGTTGTACTCTTTGGTTGTCAAACAAGACACCCACAATGCCCATCCTCTTCAATTGTTGCACAACCTATAATACCTATTTTTTATTTGCCGCATGCTCCCATCTCTATTCCCTCTTTCCTCAAACTTTACCCACACTTCAACTCCCTTGATGTGGTCTCTTACTCCATTTTGATACTTTTGAGAGTTGAACAATTTTCTTTTGCTGCCCTTTGTTTCCCTCCAATACAACAAACTCCAAACATCTATCTCCCATAAGCACACCATGTGCATGAGTACTTTTAGAGAACTTTTCAACACAATCGCGAAGCTTTTCACTTTCCCATAATCTTTACTGACATGAAGATATTGGACCTTGCACAAGGATGTCTAGCAACTTGAAACTAGAAAGGTGATGGAATCTAAAGTAGAATGATGTATTTAAATTCTAAGAAGCTAATGTGATGACACCATGATATGGAAGATACTATGAAACATAGTGATTGAAATAGTCAACAAATACTAAGAGATCAAAAAATAAGCATTGTCCAAAATATATTTTTGAGATAATTACCAAAATATAAGTATAAGTAGAAACTTACCCTTCTCTTTCTCCATATTTGGCACCCGTTCGACACACATGACACATTAAAAAATACTTGACAATGTATTAAAATCATGTAAAATCACACATGAGCACAAAGGCATACAAGGACATTCATGAATATAGAAGAGATTTTAAGAGCATTCCAAAGCATTAGTCTATACATATCTTGATGATTACATAAAAATGTTAAACACATTATCAATCTGTAGGTGCACTTTCAGTACACAATTTTTAAAATTTTTAAGTTGACCCCCATGGAAGTTTCCCCTAGTGTGTTCCAGATTTTTCCTCCTAAGGATGTTTCTATGAAGATAAATGGTTTCAAAGTTTCAGGCTGTAGATGCAAGGTCATGTTCAAGATGAAGAGATTTCCACAGAGAGATGATCAAGTGAGTAAACAGTTTAATGGAAAGTCAAATTTCTCCTCTAGATATAGAGAAGGAAATGGCATGGATGTTTAAGAGATATAAGGGGATGCTTCGGGTCTGGCAGGTAAGAAGATGACGCTTAAATTTCTCATCTTTCTAATGACAAAATCGGAATGAAATGGCATGAGATGTGAATTGCATGGAAGTGGAAAATGGGAATTTCACTGCGCTCTTCGCACTCAAAGTGCAGATTTCCGCCAAACATCTTGAACACTCAAAAGAAAAAATTTCGACGGTGTAGAAACTAAATGGTTTACTAAAGACTATTGACAGTGGAAAATAAGATGAAAATGGTCGTCCGTATGAAGGAATTGTTTTGGCGGAAAATGTCCTCCCATGGTTATTTTGGGTGGAGGAGAAGGCAATTTGCAGTTTTCCACCTGAGGATAGAAAGAGCAAAATCTCGATTCACAAAGGAGATATATGGGTGTCTAGTATCAAGATCGATCTGTCAAAGCAATTTATGAATCAATTTACATCAAAATTGTCGCCATTACAAAGAGGCAGAAAATTGAAAAACCAATGCACTTTTCGCCCTCCATTTGCAATTTTCCGCCGATAGAAGCTCAAGTTATATTTCCCGC
>MU227004.1:1294370-1305225 GCA_018584345.1 Thuja plicata
GTTAGGATTTCTGTAATGATTTTAGCAGACAAGTTGTGAGTTCATAATAGTCTGAGTATTATTATTTAAATGTTTATAATAAAGGGGAGTTTTACATCAAATCTGAGAGTTTGAGAATTAATTTCTCGGTTTGTATTCAATCTCGGAATTGTTGCACTCGCATTGTAAACATCATCTTGCATCTTGGAGTTAAATGAGGAATGGGTTGTGAATCTGAGTATTTCATCCATTCACTTTGCAGAAATAAGAATGTTTGATCTTCATTTCATTTCAGTTTCATTTACTTTGCATTTTTAGCATTCATTTTGCATTTCCAATGCCGAAGAGTCATAAGATGTGTGGATTTTTGGGATTGGCTAGGTTTAGAGCTGGATTTATTGCCTGAGTTAGTCTTGTCTGGGGCTGGCTTGGTTTTCCTCTTCCGTTCTCAGGTTAAGAACGTACCCAATTAGTTTAGGAACAAGTAAATTCATTGAATATCGTTTGATAAGGGAGCTGTACCTTTCAATTCAGAGGAAATCTATCAACCTGATGATAGATTATCCAACTGTTGGTATCGAATTGTTTCTCACAGATTTGGGCATTTGAGAGTTAAATAAAAAAGAACAATCTGTTTACCAACACAATCATAGTTATTCTAAGATATTCATATCATTAGGTCAATTTAGACTATAAAATTATCAATGATTTGTCCTGATATCAAAAGTAAATTGATTTCTTCATCCCATTGATGTAGTCAAGTATATGTCTTGATAAGTTATGACTCAATATGTTTATTACAAGATCTATTGTATGATAAATAGATCATGAGATTTTAGTTTAAAATAATTACATTAACAAACACATACACCAACAATAATAGTCAACATGAAAATATTGAGAATTGGCTAATCATTACTATCCATTCTCATAATATCATAAACCATATTAAGGATCAAATTATAGCTAACTTGTCAATGTTTCATCCTTGTAATAACCTTTCTTTAGTTGACTCTAATGTAATTTATTATAATATATTATGTTTAATATGATCTAATGATTTATTATAGAAGTTTAGAATGTAAATCATTAGAGCATATTAGGGTGTGTGCACCAAGTTGTGGACCAAAAAGGGGGGTATAAGTGGACACATTTTTTTTTGAAATCGGGTAAACCTGATCTTGGAACAGGCGTTTGAGGGTCATGCACTTAGAATAAGAAGATGTGTAAAAAATACAAATTGTATTAATCTGAATCTAGTTTCTAAAATACTAATTTTTTTTAAAAACTGATAATATCAAGAGGGTCAAACCTCATGCACACGAAAACTTGTTCCTGATTTTTTTGGAAAAACATAACATAGTTGTTTCCATGCGTGGTACAAAAGATATAGTTATATTAAATATTTTATAAATCCCTTTGGTAGGATGATAGGTAAGAATGAGATCTATAATTTTTGTATTTTTTTTGTAATTTGTCGATGATTATTTTGTTTTCTGTGATTTTTTGAAATGATCGCATCCAGAAGTCATGGAAGAATTGAAGGATCGGATGGATGCAATTAAGAGTCTGGCTAAGGAGCATTCTAAATGGATCATCCAATATACCAATGTTCATTTTAACAGGCACGAAGAGCTCATCTAAGTTATTACAGTTGTCACCGCCTATAGGGCTAAATTAGGCAAAGGGAATGAAACTAAAACTTAGATAGATTCCCCCTTTGTACCAAATTTTGATGATATTGTAACGGATAAACCTTCATTTATCATTCCTGCTTAAAAGAATTTGAACCATTTCGGTTACACTTTTTGTAACTGTCAAGACTCAAACTCTATACATGTACTATACTGAAAGTTAATAAAAAGGTCGGCTAAATTTTGGTGTGAAAGATAGCATTTTGTGGAGTCAATTGTGTCTGAATTCCATTGTTTTTATTGTTCCATTGCATTGAATTTATCTTTCTATTGAATTCAAATTTTTCTTTGAAGTTACATTTGCAATTTGTAATCGAACCAGAGTTCTGTATTATGATTTGATATAGTTAAATAGGGGGAAAATTTATTGTTATCCTAAGTTTGGGAAACATTTCTGTGATATAGATCGATTCATTGTCATTTGATCTTTAGTCTTTAGTCTTGCATCTACATTTTCAGTAGTTGTTCATGCATTACCAGTTTTGGGGTTCAATTTGATTGATGAAATCTCAGAATTGGCTAGATTTAGAATTGAATTTATCCTGCCTGAGCTATTTCCTGTCTAGGTTTAGTTTGGTTTACCTCTTCTGTTCTCAAGTTAAGAACATACCCCTGTTAGATTAGGAAATATTAAAATTTACTAAAAATCATTCATATAAGGGAGTTGTACCTTTAAATTCAGAGGGAAATTAGTTTGCAATTACAATTTCCCAACTGTTGTATTCGATTGCTTCTTCAATATTTGGGTATTTTAGAGTTATAACAAAGAGGAACAATCTGTTTACCAACATAAATGAAATTTGAATCTAATCTAACATGCAAGTGCAAGAGTAATCTAAATGGATTTCCATGGATGCATGAGAGAAGAAGACAAGAAGAGAGAAGTTGCAATGTTCAAGCTCAAGTGCTCAAACTCTCCTCCAAAATTGCTCTCCAAACCTGCAACATAACAATAGCATAAAATCTTCATGCCAAATAAGGAGAGGGCTCCTTATAAAGGAAAGTGTGGAGAGGAATTCATCCTCAAGAGCAATGTGGGATAAATCCCTAAAAAGACAAGTAAGAGGAAAAATCCCACCACTTAGAAATATGTGCATTCAAAGTGTAGAGGAAAAAAGGAATTTTTATTTGATTTATTTCCTTTTTTCATCACAAAGAGAGATTTAAGTGAGGATTTTATTTATTTAATTAAAAGAGGGATTTTATTTTAATTAAATAAGATTATTTTATTAAATTAAAAGGAATGTTTTCTTTTAATTAAATAAGATTATTTTATTTAATTAAAAGGGAAGTTTTCTTTTAATTAAATAAGATTATTTTATTTAATTAAAATGGATGTTTTATTTTAATTAAATAAAATTATGGATAAAATGATCAAACCTTATGAAATATTGAAATAATTGAATTAATTATGATTTGATCAAGGAAATTGATTTGAATTGAAAATATTGCAAGGCATTGATTTAGGAAATTGATAAATTGATTCCGTCATTTGATAAATTGAAGAATGGGGACCCATAGTCTAGGCGACCATTTTAGGGTGCATAGATTTTCCCCTCTTTGACTAATGTGTGATCTTTATGGGAACACATGTAGTCAAAGAATGCAGTTGAAGTATGAGATCAATTTGGGATCACAAAACAATCGAGATGTATGATCAACAGACGGGAACACATCAGGAAAAAGATAAGCTGATTGAAAAAGACAAGGTCAACACCCCTGTAAATAGGTAATTGACATGTCCAAGATAAGAATCTCAAGAAAGGTTGCCCCAAGAAGAGCAATGGATAGGATTGATAAATCTGAATCAAGGATTGAAGTTTGATAGGTACTGCCCTCTCGTGATCGAAATCGAAATGAGATAGAGGAGAAACAACAAAATTATAAATTTGATCAAATCAAACTAAAGATAAGTTTCTTGATGTAAGATGAAAGATATAAGGATCACAGAACCAAGGTAGATCATCAAGCATGAAAGATTATGCCCCGAGGTTGAATTAGAAGAAAATAAGTGGGATGAAAGCGAATGGAAGATAGAAGTTTGGAAGAGGAAGAAATAAGTGGAGAGAAGAAAGAGAATTTTTTTAAGAAAGAGAATGCCCTAAAATCAATCAACTGTTTAAGATAGAAAATTTTGATTGAGATCATGAAAGAAGATAAGGAAATGAAGATCAAAACATGACCACAGTTGATTAAAAGTCCACAAGAAAGATGAAGGAAAACCCTCTCAAACTCATAATCCAGCCTAAAAATGCAAATTAACATGAAGTCTAACAATGCAAGCTACATGAAAATGCAAGGTGTACTTGCAATAGAGCAATTGTAACATAGGATTTTGTGTTCATCATTCATTAGAGAATGTTAAGGAACTTATTTTTATCATTGGGCCATTATTAACGGACATCGAAAAATCACACAATCATCACTAGTCACAAGCACAACTATGAAGATATGAATGTGATTTATATCAGATTGGAATGTGGAAAGATTCTAACATAAGCATCAAAGACATAAAGGTCAAGATGAATTTGATGTTAGCTTACCCAATTTAATATAGCAAAACCGTACTCACCTCAAGGCATAGATGTCGGAATTACCATAAGAACAGTTGTGCAAAAATAGTCAAGTGTGATGCCTCAAATATCCTAAGTGTTTCAAGGGGACAACAAGAAACACTCTAGAGTTTCAAGACCACACCCACAAGTAGAAAGAAAACAAAAACATGCCCCATGCCCCGAGTCTTCTAGCTATTCATATCTGAGAGAATTATTAGACAAGGACACTCAAGAAAAATCAATAACAGTCAACACAAAAAGAAAAGATCATGACATAGCTCAAGCATTAAGTGTTGTGTTTAAAAATTTAAGTGTGTTAACTGATACTGAGTTCTGAGGATAAGGATAGAATGCTTGTAAGTAGGTAAGATCACATGAAAAAACTTGGTAAGACCAAACCGATAAATGTTGAAAAACACTCAATGTCAGGGGTTGTGTTGAAAAACACAGTTGGGGTGGTGTTGAAAAACACCGTTTGTGAGGTGTCCTAAAGACTCACGCTCCAATAGACCAAATCTAACACAGTTATGCCCCCTAGACAAAGACAAAGACCAATTCCAAACCAAGGCAACAAGGACAAGGCATGATGGAGAAATTAAAAGTGTCGAGGATCCACGCTAAGAAACAGGGGTGCAAAGGCCTCAAGTAGCGCCCGTTTCCAGGTTTTCATCACTTGGATTTTATTGAAAATTTTTCATTTTTCAATTTTTAATTTTTTAATTTTTTTTTGTATTTTTGGAGTATACAATTTATTTGGAGATACATCAAAGCGCCTATTGCTAGGTTTTCACTAAGATGACTATTTTTTCAGGATCAATAAGTATGTACAAAGGGTGCCCCTAGATAGAATGGGCATCATAGATAGAACTTCTTCAGGTGCAAGACATTGATAGGATCAGGGAGTTTCTCTCCCTCTATTGTAAATAGTAAATAAGCACCTGACCCAAAAGCTACTGTAATGATGTAAGGTCAAAACCAATTAGGTTCAAATTTTCCCTTTTGATCTCTATGTTGTTGATTCTTGGGATTTTCACAGAGGACAAGATCTCCCACTTGGAATTCTCTAGGGTGAACCTTTTTTTTGAAGGCTTTGGACATGCGCTTTTGATAAACCCTCATATGGTCAAATGACGCTTGATATTTCTCATCTAGAAGTTATAACTCTTGAAGTCTCATGGCGTGGTAGTCTTCATCTGTAACTAGACCTTTGAGGGAAACTCTAAGTGAAGGAATCTCAACCTCTCAAGATAACACCGCTTCAGTGCCATATGCAAGGGAAAAAGGAGTAGCCCGAGTAGCAGTATGAATACTCATTCTATAGGCCCAAAAATATGGATTTTTCTGTAAGTGCCAATCTCTACCATTCTTACAAACTATTTTATGTAGGATTTTAAGAATGGTTTTTTTTAATGCCTCTTCTTGACCATTTCCTTGCATGAAATAAATGGATGACCAATGTTGTTTAATCTTGAATTGCTTGCAGAGTTGTTTAAGGTCTTTATTTTTGAACTGGCCTACGTTGTTAGTGATAATCTCAGAAGGTACTCCATATCGACAGATGATATGGTTCAGAATGAATAGAGGAACTGTCTTGCTCGAGGTAACATAAAGTGGGACAACTTCTACCCATTTAGTAAAGTAATCAGTAGCAGTGATAATAAACTTGTGACCACCTGATGAGTTGGGATGAATTCATCCAACAAAATCAAAGGCCCAACACTGAAATGGCCAATGAGATATAGAAGGAATGAGCTCCCTTCCTGGAGCATGTATTGGGTTACCATATTTTTGACACTTTTCACATGACTTTGCAAAAACTACTGCATCGATTTGCATCTCAGGCCATTAGTACCCCGCCCTAAGCAACCTTTAGGCCATGGCAAGACCATTGGAATGTCCCCCACAGATTCCCTCATGGATGTCAAATAACACTTGCTCAGATTCTTCCTTTTCTAAGCATCTAAAAAGTGTTCCATCTAGACCCCTCCTATAAAAATCACCAGAGATAAGGGAATGGTGAGAGGCATTGTGTCTAAGGTTTCTGCATTCAAATTAGTTAAAGGTTTCAGGTATAATGCCATCACGAAGGTATGAGTAAATGACACCATAATGGAATGACTCATGACCAACAAGGGTACAAATGACATGAATTTCTTAGGAGTCATAGATAGGGTGATGTAGCTCTGCCACCAGGAATTCAAATCTTGATTCATGCTGCCCTAACTAAAGGAGTGAAGCAAGTGTAGCCATAGCATCAGCTGCTTTGTTTTTTACTATAGGGATTTGTTGAAATGTGATAAATGTGAAGTATTGTTTCAAGGAATCAACCATTTGCTTGTAAGGTCCCAATTTCTCATTTTTTGTTTGATATTCATCATTTTCTTGGTTGATTATTAGCTATGAATCCCCATAGATGTGTAACTCTATGATTCTCCATTCTATGGCCATCTTAAGTCCATTTTTTAAAGCTTCATACTCAACAATGTTGTTTGTACATGGGAACAATAACTTGTAAGACTTAGGAATCGTGTACCCATGGGGAGAAACAAACAACACACCAGCTCCTAAACCATTTTGCATAAAGGATCCATCAAAGAACATCCTCCATGTTCTTTCATTTATATACATGAGGTGTTCATCTGGGAAGTCAACTTGAATAGGTGCATTATCTTGTATTGGGAAATCAACCAATTGATCTGCTATGGTTTGTCCTTTCATTTCTTTACGCTCAATGTACTCTATGTCAAACTCTGAAATGATCATCATCCATTTAGCAAGTCTACCTGTGAGGGAAACCTTACCTAGTAAATACTTGAGTGGATATATTTTGCTATGAGGTGTATAGTGTGCGCAAGCATATAATGTTGCAACTTTTGGGAAGCAAACACAATTGCAAGGCAAGCTTTCTCAATGCTGGTGTACTTAACCTCATATGAAATAAGAGTGCAGCTAATGTAGTATATTGCTCTTTCTTTCCCATATTCAGCAAGTTGACCTAGTAATGCCCCCAAGGAAGATTTTGTCGCTGAAATGTATAGAATAAGTGGTTTCCCTGGGATAGGAGACATTAAAATGGGGGGATTTGCCAAGTATTTCTTGATTTGATCTAAGCTCTTTTGAACATCCTCATTCCAAACACATTTGACTCCCTCGTGTAAGCTCTTGTTGAAAGGTTGAGCTCCATCTACCAACTGTGAAATGAATCTCCTTATGGATTGAAGACATCCTTGAAGACTCCTCATTTGACTAATGTTTCTAGGAGGTGGCATATCTATGATTGCTTGTACTTTTTTAGGGTCTTCCTCTATTCATCTTGCTGAAATGATGAATCCTAGTAGTTTTCCAGAGGTGACTCCAAATGCACACTTTTTAGGATTTAACCTTAGTTGAAATTGTTCTATGTGATCTAGAGTTACTTCTAAATCATCGAAGTGTGTGTCTCTCTTCTTAGACTTGGCCAAGGTGTCATCCACATAGTCTTCCATATTTTTATGCATCATGTCATGAAAAATGGTTGTCATAGCTCATTGATAGGTGGCTCCTGCATTTTTTAATCCAAAAGACACAACGTTCCAACAATAGGTACCCCATGCACAAGTGAATGTAGTATTCTCTTGATCTTCAGGAGCTATCTTAATCTGATTGTATCCGGAAAAACCATACATCAAGGAATAAATCTCATAACTAGTAGTCATATCCACTATCATCTCTATATTGGGAAGTGGAAAGTCATCCTTTGAACATGCTTTATTGACATCTCTAAAATCTGTGCAAACTCGAATGGATTTGTCATGTTTAGAAACTGGTACAATGTTTGATATCCATTCAACATAGACAATAGCTCTTATAAATATTGCACCAAGGAGCTTCTCTAATTTTTCTTTGACTAGGAGAGCTATGTGAGGTTGCATCTTTCTCAATTTCTATTTAACCGGTTTGAAACCCAGAGTTATGGACAAGTGATGCATGATAAGATTAGTGTCCAACCCTGGCATATCTGAATAAGTCCATGCAAAGTTGATCTTCTTTTTCTGTAAGAACTTAGTGTAGGCTTCTTTTTCTTGTGGTGACAAGGAGTCAACTAAGTGTACTATCTGTGGAGCCTCATCTACACCCAAATTGACTGCTTGTGTTGGTTCAATAAGAACTGAAGATCTATCTTGAAAGTAGTTAGGGAGATAATCAAGTACCTCATCATTAGGCGCCTTAGAGAGGTTTTCACCCTTGGATACATCATTTCTTTTTACTTTTTTTTGGTTCTGACACCGCCACATAGTCATTTTTTCCTTCAGAACTCCTATTCTTTTGATTTCCTTTTCTTTTTATTTTGCAACTAAGGTACTTGATGTCTGACTCTATCATGCCAGTAGTCGTTTCATTGGTGGAAGAGACTACAGGTTCAATGGCATTTAAGTAACAAGCTATCTCATAATCATTTTGAAACGTTAAGAGCTCAGGTTCTTGATAGCGTTGGGACCAATCAATGAGGGCAGGATGAACAAGAGGTAAGTCAATGACTAGTTCAAGGTTGTAAATGTGAATGATATCATCTCTGGTGACCAAAGAGTCAGAGTCTGTCAAGTATCCTTCCAAGCTACCCAAATTGGGATTTGTCCTAACAAGTGAACAATTGTCTGCTAAGGCAACATGTGATTTCAAACCCTCTAATCCTACACATGACTCATCAGCTACCACGAGTTGAGAACTATAAGTGTGGATGACATCAACATCCATGTCAACTGTGGAAGGCTCTGAGAAGGAGTCCCGTTCATACTCACATGAACTTGTTTTTGAACTTCAACTAGGATGTTTACACCATGAAGGTTTTTGATGTCTTGATGTGGAATTTCTAGTGTCATCAAGGGTAACACCTTCTCTTTCCACTTAATGAACAAGATTCTTTCGTTGACATTCTCTAAAATGATCTTCTACATCTGATTCATATTTTTCTAAGGTTGCAACTGTCTCGTGAGTGACTAGAATATCTGAATCTTCCCAAAGGATATTAGTGGAAGGGACCCAATCTTCACACCTATCTTCCTGATTTGTCAAATTAGGTATGTATTTTGGTTCATCTTCACTATCCGACTCATCAAGGATAGGAGTAGTGTTCTTGTTGTAATTCAAAAATACTTGGACTTGTGTCCAAAAAGATTATGATCAAGGGGTTCAGCTTGAGCATCCAATCTGTGACTAAGAGGGCCATGTTCAGGGTAGCCCATTTGTTTGACAAAAGTATACCCTCTTCCATATGCCTTAGGAGAGGGAGAGAAGTTCTCATTGTGCATTTATTTCTCTTCTCTATAAATCCAGTCTCTAACAACCGTCTCTTCTTTCTCATCTAGGATGGGCACTAAGGACTCTACAAACGTGCCAAATAAAGTCATAGCTGAAGAGGAAGGTCTCATTTATTTTGAAGGATTTCCATAAGACTGAGGTGAAACTGGTAGTGTTGTGAGGGAGTTGAGTTGATACCCCCCATTCCAAGGTCTACTGACTTGAACTTGTCTTTACATTCAGCTAAGGTTGCATCAGAGTCTTCTGCTTCTCTATTGAGGGGAACATGAGCACCTACTAAAACTGTGTTAATAGATAAAGTGTTATCCCCAGGTATACAAATCTCTATTTCATTATAAGGCACTAGTACATTTGACCTCATTTTTCTACCAAAATTATCAACCATTAATTAAAAAGGTTTAGGTTGGTCGGATTATAGAAGGAATTTTTTTTTTTTTAATCCATGCCCATGTTGGTCAAAATTTTGACCAATACCATGTCGGTCAAAATATCGACAAACACAGGCATATAACTTTAAAAAAAAATTTCAATTCTCATTTCATTTTTATGGGCAAATTATATGAAGTGTTGCAGCGCGCGAAGGAGGACTGCAGCACGCGAAGGATTTCCATCTTCTAAGCTACACACCAAGGGATATAGGAATGGAGCTTATTCTAGATCGTGAAGAGCCAGACCCTACACTAGAAACATATCCAGCACCCGAGGTTAATAGCATATTCCATCTTTTTATGTTATCAGCACGTTAATGAACAGAGGGATTTAATAACCCTGTTAATCTATTTGGCATATGTGGCTGTAAGATTCATTATGTATCTACAACATTGGGTATGTGGTTGAATAGTCTGTATGTTGTGTGTTACGAAACCAGTAGAAGCATTAACATCTCATTTAAAATCCCTTCGATGCATTCACAGTTAGCTGCCATTTAATTAACTGGTCTTCATCTTACATAGTCGATGTGGAATAAACAAATACCTTTGACTGTTGCCATCACATGATTAAATCCATTTGATTTTATTTATCTTGTTTTGTTTTAAACTTACTTGGACTCTGTCAGACCAGGATTCAGTACCCATTGTCCTTGGCTTTGATATGAAGTCCGGCCCTAACTTGTAATTTTTCCATGAGATTTCCAATGTCATGGGTTGAAAGACAAGTTAGGGTAATGTTTGTGCATATACCAAACACTCGGAACTGTGCAAAGTGTTAAAGTTGCTTCTTGGTCAATGCCCTAGTTGGTATATGCGGTGAATGAAACAAAGAAATGTTGAAGCAATATAATAACTGGATATGTTCCATGCATATCCATCTCTTTGAAAGACAATATGA
>MU227004.1:1322098-1344025 GCA_018584345.1 Thuja plicata
GTTGATTACAACCATCTGTAATGTGTTTTATTAGTTGATGCAGTAAATGATTTCTTGAGTCTACAAGAAAAAGTGCCAACAGGTTGGTTAATGGTTTCTTGAGTCTTGACTAATAATTTTAAATTTATGTTTTGACCCAGTTTACTAGCCAAAAAAGTTTAAAATATCTGTTATCTTTTGGTTTGCCAAGAAATTCCCTACCACTATAAGGGTAGATCAATCACTCCCAGCCCCAAATTGGCTAAAATTTGGGCCACCCTCAAGCTATCTCTACTGTGATGCAGCTGTTGTATACAGCTGTTGTATAGACAACAATCACACAACAAAAAAAATTACTAAGACTTCAAAAACAATTAAAACACTTCATCCTTTTATGGAAGATGAGGCCCTAAACACACTCCAAACTAAAAAAATGTTGTCCCTAACCCTACCGGAGGCAGCCATCCCTAGACCCAGGCCCATTCTTTCTAAATCATTTTGACCTATGCACAAACAACATTTTCCAAGTTAGATGAAATCCATTAATGACAAGCAGCACTTGCCAAACAAGTTTCTAATTCTACATAGGACAAAATATTCAACTCTATTCATCCCAAACAAACCCGGACAAAACCCAATCAGATCCAGAACAATTGATGAACATTGAACCCATGGATTTTTTGACATAACTTTCTATTTTTTTTTCAAATAATTTTCAGCATTTGACTTTGACCACATAGACTGAAATGCTTCCCAAATCATAAGAGTGCCTCCTAGATCATTTCAGACACAACAAACTTATTTTTTTATCCCATTTCAATTGCTAACACAAACTATTGTTTGTAGCTTGTCTTTTATTCTTGACTGTCATTCCTAAAAAGAAAAATATTGACAAAGATTAATCATTTAAGGTGTCAATCATAACCAAGGATGTTGTAGAGAAAGATCATGTAAAGAGGTGCATACATTTTCAAATTTCAAACTCTCTTGTTTTGTTCCAATTCTTCTACCATTGTATCAATATGCCTAAAATTAATGCGATAGTTTAATTTTTAATGTGTCCAGCTACTTCATATTTGTTTCTTATCAAGCTTGTCTATCATATGAACTACACTACTGACTAGTTCAAGCTCCATTGTCCAACTCTACTCCAGAAAAGATTTAAATTCTCATCTTTTTAAAGCATGTTGATATGAAATACGTGCCGGCAACGAGAATTGCACTTAATTTATAACAGGTACGGTGAAAAGCATTCATGCTTAAACAATTGAATAAAAGCTCTGATTCATATATTGCATGTAGTAGTAGCTTTCCTTATGGAATATCCACTTTCCTGATTCGCAAATTTGCTAAAATATGATTTTCCAAGGTCAACAGATAATTTGAGTATTGAGGCCCGTACATCTTTGAGATCTATTTATTGATTACATAGATTTAAGATATATTGTTTTATTGATTACATAGATTAAGATCTATTTTCCTTTATTGATTACATAGATTTGAGATCTATTTATTGATTACATAGATTTAAGATCTATTGTCACATAGAACTGAGATCTATTGTTTCTGATTACAATGATTTAAGAGAGACCTATATGTGATTATTGTTTACATCATTATGAGGATAATGTCTATGATGCTTCTTCCGTATGCTTACATTATGAGTTATGTGTTAAAATAGGTAAAACCCTATTCTCCCAAGAAAACCTGCATGCATAACCCTGTCACATGGAAGAAGTAAAGAACAGAAGACAGGAAGAATCTATGGAGGCCAAAAGGCCAGAGGCATCATATACACAAGAAAACAATATATTAATAATATGTTTCAAGATGTTACAATGCGATGAGAAAAAACTGTCAAACAAAACAAAGAGGTGAATCCTTATAAAAGGAATCACGAAACCCTAAAAAGGAAAACCTAAGGTTAGCTTAAGCAACTAGAGTGAATAGGTGAGTTAGTAATTAGATCATAATGATTTAATTAATAACCCAAGAGACTATTACTCTAACACCCCCCCTTAAGATAAGCTTAGGGAGAAGCAAAAACCTAGGAGACTACTGCAGAAAGCAGGAAAGAGGGGTCCCGACAATAAGGCCTGATCAGGAACCCAATACAAGAAATAAAATAGATGAAGGAAACTAAGCCTCCAATCTAGGGAAATGTCCCAAGGAAAGGAACAAGAAAGAGAAAGAAGCATCTTTGAAGCATGAAGCTACAAACACTGTCAGAAGTAACTGCTGGAACCCCCACTGAAATAGTGCATGACCAGATAGAGAAGACAAAGTCTGGAGAGCTAATCAATCGAAGAGGTGACCTCCAAAAGTAGGAATGAATGAGTGTCTATATAGTAGATGATCCATCTCACTAGAATGCATAGGTGCCTAGCCACTGCATCTGCCTAGTACATAGGAACAAAAATAGAATACGTAGATCACTCAACCAAACCAAGGAAGCATTAGAACCAACAGGTGAACCCCCCCCGTAATGCTGAACAGGGAGAGGGGTGACAGGAACACTAAAATGCAATGCCAGAAACATATACAAAAAGAAGAATCAGGAACACCAGCAGTGCAACAGAAGTACAGACACAGGATAAAGGGTGATGTCACCAACACACAACATGGGCTAATGTTGTGGAAGGTACGCTCACTTGACAAAGGTGGATGAGCACAAAATGAAAAAAGATCATAACCCCTCATGGCACTTTATAATTGAGTGTGAGTACAAACAAAATACAAGGTGCTCAAAATCTCAGATATGCAAAAGTAGGCACTTTATCTTAGTGCGTGTATAGAAAATTAAATGCTACAGAAGAGAAGCATACAATGCTCAGAAGTCAGAAAGAAGAGTGAGCCAGAAGAACATAAGAAGAGATCCCAGGACCTGTAGAACCCAAGTAAACTGCCAAAATGTGAAAGAGAAAAACTTGAAGGAGAAAGAACCTAGAGCATAATCTAGGAAAAAGACCCTTGCAACTGAAAAGATCACTGAACCAGCTTTCCGACGATATCTGGCTTGCCAAAAATAGAGTCTGGATGAGCAAGATATGGCTCCTGGAAGGCAAAAAATAGACATTAGACATTGATAGAAAAAAACACTATCAAAATGGTAGAACCCAAAAATCTAACCTCCATCATCACAAATTTCTTGGAAAGAGCTTTCTGACGATATATGGAAGTCAGAAAAATACCTCCATATGCTCCAGATAGAGCAAAAATAGTGAGGTAGGGTTAAAAACTTCACAAAATTAGGTTTTAAGCCCTTGGGGCTGAAAAATCCTAAGCCCCTAGGTGCCATATGACCGTCGCTGGGCATAAAGAAGCCCACGGGCCCCTGGTCGCCACATGACCTGCCGCTGGGCACAAATAAGCCCGCGGGGCTTAACGCCTGCCAGGCGGCCCAAGCAGTGGTGCAGACGGGTAGCAAAGAAAAGTAGGGTGGTGACGCTGTGGGTGGCGGAGGGGCCAGGAGGTGCAGGCCATCGGAGAAAAGGCCGGCAGGGGCCGGTGGTGAGGGCGCCGAAGGAGGGTGGCCAGTGGCGGGGGCCAGGCATCGACCGGCGGCGGTGGAGCACCAGTGGCCTGGCGGTGGCGCCATTTTAAAACCATTGACTATGCTTATTAAAATGCATAAAATATTATTAAAAAATAATTTTTTAAATAATTTTTCTCAGTTTTCGTGCTTGTACGGCTCTGGAAACCAAATTTTTTTTGCCTCGGAGGCAAGTTGTCCAAAATGGACAAGTTTTATATGGATTCTAGGGTTTTTGGGTGCTCTGAGCACAACGATAATGTCTGTTTGAGCCCAAAATGACCAGAAACAAAGGTCCCCCTAAATTCACATAAAAAGCTTTGAGAAAGCCAGAAAAACCTCTAGCTTCTGAAACACTTCGACAAAGCACAAACAAAGAGCAACACGTTGGCTCTGATACCATGTTAAAATATGTAAAACCCTATTCGCCCAAGAACACCTGCATGCATAACCCTATCACATAGAAGAAGTAAAGAACATAAGACATGAAGAATCTATGGAGGCCAAAAGGCCAGAGGCATCATATACACAAGAAAACAATATATTAACAATATGTTTCAAGATGTTACAATGCGATGAGAAAAAACTATCTACCAAAACAAAGAGGTGAATCCTTATAAAAGGAATCACGAAACCCTAAAAAGGAAAATATAAGGTTAGCTTAAGCAACTAGAGTGAATAGGTGAGTTAGTAATTAGATCATAATGATTTAATTAATAACCCAAGAGACTATTACTCTAACATTATGTTCTACATCTTGCAGTAGATGTTATTACAAAGGTTAAGACATATTGAGGATGGTTAAATCTTATTGATTACATCAGGTTTGAATACATGATGAATATATTATGTGTTATTATGTTTTATTTAATGGTTCCATATTCATTGAGAATGAAATCTAGTATGATAATGATTTTGTGATTACATTATGAGATCTATTTTTTGTTAATGTTATGGCCTTTATGACAAAGATAAATTAGTTATGCTTGAAATGGCTATTTACTTTAATGCATAATTAAGGTCAAATAAGTTGATAATAATATATTATGAAAATAATATTTATTATTATTATCTCACATTGAAGCAACTTTCAAATGCAAGAAGGAAGACTTGCATGATAACAAGTGGGATGACTTGTTTAATAAATAGTAAAAGGACCAAGTCGGCCAATCCTTCAGGGAAAGGGTTATGTCTCTTGGAGAGTCATCATTATGTATAAATAAAGGGAGTAGATCTGCTCAAGGAACACACCAAAAACATAATGTGATAAGTAATTTTAAAGAATTACAATTTCATATTCTTAATAATTTTCATCCTCTATTTGAACGATTTATTTCAGATCACTTAGAAGCAAAATTCAAGGTTCAAATTGTAAGAAGAAGAGCAGATCCATAGAGCGTACCAAAGAATATATTGAAGTGTGAACTATAAAAATTTGGAGCAGACCTTGATAGTGAATTAAAGAGCAGATTGGAGGCTACTAAGAGAAGAAAAACTAGGGAAAAATTCAAGGACAAATTAAGCAGCCATAAAGGTCAAATTAGGGTAGAATTAGAGCACCCTAAAAAGGTGAATTAAGGCAGATCAAGAAGGGAAAACTAGGCCAAATTGGAGCATCCCTAGAAGAGTGAATTGAAGACCTTCAAGAGTTGATTCATAACAGTCATTGAGGACAACATTGAAAGAATAATTTGAAGAATACAAAATGCAGATTTGAAGCCAACAAAAGGATAAATTCAGACCTTCAAATTCGGGTATTATCTTTCTTTACTTGAAAATATTTATTATATCATGTTTCTTAGTATTTGAAAGATCTCTATAGACTGTATATTCCTTCCTATAATCTGAAAACATTAACATGGTATCAGATCCTAGGTAAAGAAAAGATCTAATTTCAAATATTGGAATTCATTCTAACTCTTTCAAACTAAGAGAGACATCATGTAAACTAGGGTTAGACCCAAAGATAGACTTGAGGGAGACATAAATTATACATCTTGGAAATTGAGGATTATGATAACTCTCAGAGAATTAGAAATTACCTCAATTATAGAGAATCCTCCCCACGCCAACATGGATGCAGATTAGAAAAAGGAATGGAATAAAAATAACAATAAAGCTATGAGAATTATTGTTGACAGTGTTAAAGATCACACTGTCCCTACCATTGCAAGTCTAGAAAATGCATACAAATTTTTTACTACATTAAAAGGGATGTATCAGATCAAAAATACAAATAGAGTTCTAGCTCTTAAAAATGACCTCTCTAGAATTAAAACAAGACAAGGAGAGTCAGTTACATTCTACTTCATGAGGATCATTGATATGAGAAATCAACTGGCATCCATTGGATTCACTTATGATGAAAAATAAATAACTGTGATAGCCCTAAATGGAATACCACTTTCCTGGGATGCCTTTATTCAAGGAATCAGTGCCCGTCCAGAACTTCCTACACTTGATAGATTAAAAACTAATTGCCTTCAAGAAGAACCTAGGTTGATATCCAAAGGATCAAACTTCAAAGAAGATATTCAAGTCTTATATTCTCATACCCTTAAAGAAGAGAGAAGTAAAAATAAAAGAAAATTTCAAGGAAGGGAAGAAAAGAATGAAAGAATCAATCACAAAGGAAACTCAAATGATAAAGAAAGGAAAGGGAGGGACTTTAAAAATACAAAATTTCACAAGAGAGACCTCTCAAATATTACGTGCTACAAATGTGACAGATTTGGTCACATGAAAAGGGAGTGTCCAAAACAGGACAAGCTTCAAGCATCCATCTCAGAAATAAAAGTATCAAAACTTGAGCACTTTGCACTTAGAATAATCTCATATTGAGAGGGATTTTATATATGGGCTCACCTACACTAATATTTGTGTTATAACCTCCTTCCTCACATTT
Source organism: Thuja plicata (assembly GCA_018584345.1). Classification (NCBI taxonomy): domain Eukaryota; kingdom Viridiplantae; phylum Streptophyta; class Pinopsida; order Cupressales; family Cupressaceae; genus Thuja; species Thuja plicata. The sequence continues at coordinate 1,328,515 of MU227004.1, forward strand.
TTTTGTGAAGAAAAAAATTCTCCTATTTTTTGGGTTATATATGCATAACTGGTTAAATTTATATGTTATTCTCATACTTTACATATTTTGGCATTATTGTATATGCAGGAACATATTGATATATATGTTGGCATATGGTTACATTGGCATATTTTATGTTTGTGAACTTTCTCTCATTTATAGATGAATCTATGTATAACAAAGATTATATTGCATTTGGTTTGCAGCAAATTGGTCTTGTGGTTTCAACAATCAAGGTAAAATAAGTTACCTTTAGATTGTTCTTTAGTGGCAATCAGACTTCCTTTCTGATCAAATATTTTTACCTTTCCATTCTAAAAATATAATTGGTGTACTGTATTATTTAGTTGTGCCACACTCAACAGATTATACTTTAGTCCTTCCACCCAATAGACATCATCACGTCTTGTATTATTCAACAGAATATAGAACATTTACCTTTCACAGGATATGAAGCATCATTACCAAATATAACATATCCTCCATCATGTTCTTTCATATTAATGAACTTATGTGTGTCACCAGTCATATGGTACAAATAACCACTATCTATAATCCAAGTATCATTTTTTCTTACATGTGATATTAGGGATTTTGCTTCTTGCTTTTCTTCATCAGAATTATGTTTGATAGAAACATATACAACTTATTCACCGTCATCATCATCTATATCATTATTGATTAGTCCTTCATTAGAAATATGACATGACTTCTTACCTTTATTCTTGTAATCTCAGAATCTCCTGAAATTGTTTTCTCTTTTTTTATCATCTCGGTTGTCTTTCTTCTCATCATTGTCATTTTTAGGGCATCTAGGAACAATGTGACCAATCTTGTTACATTAAAAAAATTTCAAAGGTATCTTACCTAGTTACTTGTCTTTACCTCTTTGTAGTCTTCTAGCTAGTAGAGCTTCAAACTCTCTTTCATTTTCTTTATCTCCAACATACAATTCTTCTAACTCACTCTTGCAACTATGAAATCTTTCACTAGCACTACTTGAATAACCATCACTCACTCTAAACTCTCTAGAAATTCCAATCTTCAAAGATGATTTAAATTCAAACTCAATCCTAGCAGTAGCATGTAAACTATTATCAAAGTCATTTAACTCAAAAGCAATCAACTTACCAATGGTAGCATCCAATGAAATAATCATCTGAGGAATGGATCTCATCTCTTGTATTGTAGATAGTTAGATGACATACATAGGTAACAATTTTCTCAACAACTTTCTTGTTACATAGTCTTCTTCTATTATTCCTACAACATCTCTAATAGCATTTACAATCTCCTTCAATCTTGCACTATATTGTGAAACATTTTCACCTTCTTTCATTCTCATAGTATCAAACTTGCCTCTCAAACTTTTAGCTTTATCCTTCTGAACATGTTGATCTCCATCATATACTAATCCAATATTATCCCACATTTGTTTTTTTGTATCACAATCTTTAAGGTCATTGTACTCCTGGTTGGTGAGAGAAGACGATATCTCAATCATAACTTGTGTGTGATCTTGCCTTTCTCTTATCTTCTCAACTATCAAAGGTCAAAATGGCGGTGGTGAATACTCATCATCAAGATAGTGTAGAGCATACTCTCTAATGCCAGATAAGTGCAACCTCATCCTCCTTTTCCATGTAGAGAAGTTATCCCTATTTAAATTTACTGCCTCCCTCTTATACATCTTTGAATCTTTAACTCAAGTATTTTAAATGTATCTCTCTAGAGTACTAGCTCTAATACTAATTGTTGGTTTAATGAGAGGGGGGGGGGGGGGGGGGAATCAAAAAANGGGGGGGGTGAATCATAAAACTATGATACTTTAAACTTTAAAACTTAACTCTGATTCAACTCGGTAGAAAAAAACTACAGAAGTAACCAAATCACCAATAACTTAAATAACTCAATTAGCAACTTGCATAAATAGTAAATATCATCAACAATAAACATGAAAAAAATATAACACCAGATTTAACGAGGAAACCCAAGATGGTAAAAAACCTATGGGAATTGCCACCCACCAATGAAAATACTTTTTTGAAGTATGCACGATTAAAATCAAATCATGTGAAAGATTACAATACACATTGTTAAATGTGGCCCTGTTAGGGCATTTACCTCAGAACTCTTAAGATCTTCACCATGTTAGGAGTGACATGGTTAGAGGAATTTGAACACTCTATTAGAATGTCACCTTTCTTAAGGATTTTACAAAAATATTGTTAAGTCCCCTCGGTTAAGAGATTTCTCTGCTACAAATGTTAATAAGAAATAGTGTATAATTAATATGTAAAACTGCAAATACATCTTTCTTGATTAGATCCCTTTTGTGCTCTTAAACTAATAGATTCAATACTTCATCAATCTCTGCTATGGACTGGGATACTCAAATTTTTTCTTCTTCACTACTTCACTCGGTAGCACACCCACACTTCAACTCACCAGATTTGATTATCTTCGAATTCATCCTTTAAATAGACTCTATTTTTGCCTCTTAATCTATTTGATTAGGTTTTCCTTCAATCACGCTCAGCTGTTAGATCATCCTTATTAACCAATTCAATGAATTTGAAACTCGACAAACAGTGTCAGAATCATCTTAGAACTTACACTTTTCTTGGAATCACCATCATCAGATTTTATTCTTAATATATACCATAGATCTTTACCTTGAATTTTAATATGCGTAAATCTTGTAACTAACTCCTTCTTCATCCTTGGAATCCTCCAAGTCACTGTGGCTTTCCATTAAATGCATTATGATCCATGAACATTTGATCTATTTCACTCAGCAACTAACTTCTGAACTCGGTAACATAGCCTCGGTAACTATCATGCACTGCACAGTGCTTAACTTACTCTATGTCTCAGTACTCATACCGATTGACACATCCCTTTTATCGACAGACTTCTTCCTGCTTGGTAACTTAACTATTTCCATTTAGTGACTTCACCAATCTTCTTTACCGACTTTAAAGTATAAAAAAACTATCTCAATAGTACCTTATGTTGGATGATATCAAAATTGGGTACTACTGACACTGTTGGCATTCATTTTTTGTCACTGATGTCAACATATGTTTCTGTGGAGTGAACAGATTGGTTTCTGCTATTGTATGATGACTGAAAAAAGTGTACGAACACTGTATAGATGAATCAGAACAAATGAAGATGAGGATATGAAGAAGGATGTGTGTTGACCTTATTCCTAATGTCTCTTGGCTTAATAGTGTATATTAGAGATGTTACAAATGTTTTAGTGAAGACTAGTTTCTGGATTGTGACAGTGATGCTTGACAGAGCAAGTCTCTGTATTTTGGGGATATCTTACAGGTGACGATGATTTAGGTAATGTAAGCTTAAGAGAGGACATAAGGCATATTGAGGAATGTTTTTTGTTGATCGCAAGTCATGTGATTATTGGTGACGTCAGCTGTGGTGTGTATTATGGAGGAGACCTATTTGGGGCCGACTTTAGAGATGTAGCATACATTATGGATTGCGAGCGTGGATTGCGGATCTTGGATTATATCTAATGTATTGTAATTGATTTTTACTTGTTTTAGGTACCTTGTATATCTTATCAAGGGGTTAAATAATTGTTTATATATTGGGAAAGCTTAATTGGCTAAAATAATTAAAATTTTTTTTTTGATCGATAACATTTAGTATTTTTATTGATAAAGATAAGGAAATACATCATAAGGCCAATTTTTTGGACTGCTACCGTATTACGATCCCACACACTTTCCTACCCTACATCTAGACTTTCACCATTGTGCTAGGAGACTAAGGGATATAAATATCCCAAGGAAGAAAACAAGAAAAATTGGGGGAGTAATAAAACCTTATACTCAAAAGGATGTATACAAACATCAGCCCCCTTTACAGAAAACATCGAGTTACAAAAAACCATGAAAAAATCCCGCCATGTGACCACTGCACCATCTTACTTTTTGAACCAGGCATCAGATTCTGCCTTGGTGAAATTTGAGATGGATCTGTCATCTGCAACTGAGCAACAGGGATGACTAGCAACCCATTTTTCCTTCTCCCCAAGGAGTGATGTGTCTACCCATATGTCTACACTTGCATTGGCCCCTATCGCCACACCTCCACCCATACATAGTTGATGCCTTAGCGGCTCACTGGGTGGTCTCACACTTTTGATGGGAGTCATCTTTGTGCGCACCTTCTTTGCATCCTCCTGCTCCTCTGAATGCTCATACAACATTTTGACGATATTTTTCCATGCCTTCATTGCCTTCAGAATGTGGACTTCCCTTGGGGTCGTAGATGACCACATGAGTAGAGGTTGCAGAGGTGTCACGCCTCCTCCAATTTTCCTCCATGGGTCTGTTCACATGTGCAACCCAACACCCAGCTCGGCTTTGTTTAAAATTTCTTCAAAACCCTCCAGCCACTGCGGATCAATGCAGGCTTCCACTACTGTTCTGACCTCTTCCTTTAATTCCCCCACCGAAAGGGCTAGAGCAAAAAAAACAGAGGTGATGTCCAAGTTCGACCACCTACGCCAGTAGTCATCTAGGTATTCCAGTCCAAAGAAGTCCGTGACTGAGCTCATGAAGGCCTGGCCATCAAACAGGAAGATGTTTCTCAGTCACTGAACCATGATGTTCCCTTTGTAAGCCTGTGTCTGGTTGCTTGATTCCAACGCAAAGTTGGCTTCCATGATTTTTTCTCTGTTGAAAACCCTACACAATGTGGTTTGTGTTGAGGCCTTTCCAAGATTAAATGTTTCCCAAGAAAGTTCTAGAGACACGCCACAAAATGAATTCCTTCGTGCGATCTTAATGAGTGTTATAAAACATGGAAATTAATACAAGCGTGCCTCTTTCGGTGTGTGAGAGAAGATTGGTATCAAGTTAATCCAACTTGATAAGACCAAAATATTCAAATATTTCATCCTCTTTTCCATGGGGGTGATTTGCACCCAAGTTGGCCAAATAGTCGGCCACCACATTTGCCTCCCGGTATGCATGGGAAATCCTAAAATATTCAAATTTTAGCATAAAACACTATATCTGTTGAATATGTTTGTCCAGATGCCATGACTCCATACTGCCTTTCTTAATCCCATTAATGATGATTTTAGAATCACCTTCCAAGTGCACCTTCCAAAATCCCATCTTCACTCCCAGTAAGGTAGCTTCTTTCGCGGCTTCACATTCTACCTCGTTGTTAGTCCCGTCATGAAGCCTCCTTGCAGTGATAGCCACTGTGTTGCCCTCATGATCCCGTGCTATACAGCCACACCCAGAGATGCCAGGATTTCCCCTGGCTGCTCCATCAAATTTAATTTTAATCCATCCTTCGTCTGGAGGTTGCCATCCACATTTCACCTTACGAAGAGAAGGATTAACCCTTTGAAACCCATGAACGGGTGAAATAATCAATTATTGTAATAGTGTATATATGAGAGATCTTTTCTTTTGAAAAGATGTGATAGTGGAATGATGAGAAGGTAATTGAAAAGATAGAGAAGTGTGGAAGTTGCGAAGCTTGATTGGCTGCTAGATGTAGAGAAGATTTTGTGATTGTAGTACTTCATTGGAATTGACCAAGCAAAGATAGTTGCTATGAGACAGTTCACTGGATTGTATATTTCTTATATACACTTGTTCAGATTGTAAATCTATAAGCATGGATTTAACCTTCTTTGGGAAGTGTGCCTGAGCATTGAGCCCATTGTTACTCTTGACTCCTAACAGGGTTTGTCCTTTAACAAGGACTATGTATTATAATGTTGTAACAAGCTCCTAACAGGGCTAAATCTTTTAACATGGATACTATACTCTTAGTACATCATTTTTTGGTGCAAATTCCCATGGGGTTTTACCTTTAATAGGGTTTCCTCAACAACAATTATTGTGTTATCATTTGAATTGAAGTTTTGATTTATAAAGTTTAATGTTTAACCATCTGTCTCAAAACTAATTCACCCTCCCCCCTCTTAGTTGTGCTTGTGGACTGTTATTCCTAACAATTGGTATCAGAGCTACTAGTCCTTAGGGAGAAATCTTAATAGCTTGAGGTGATCCTAAAGATGACTTACTACAAGAAGGATAGTCCAAAATTTGATCCTTAAAACTTTGATAGTTGGAAGAACAAGATGAGAACACATTTTATATGTTTGGGAATCAACTACTGGATGATCACAAAATAAAAGGAAAAGATAATTATTGAGGATGAATTGGATAAATCTAGTAAAGATGAAAAGAAGTTATTTTCATGTAAAATGGTCACAAGGGAGTCATTGATCAAGGCACTTTCTAAAGGTGAATTCATAGAAGTAAAAGATTTAGATTATGCACATGAAATTTGAACAAGATTGGAAGCACTATATGAAGGAGATACGTTTACAAAATAGGCGAAGCTACAAAACTAGAAGACAAAGATGGAATCATTGAAAATCAAAGACGATGAGAACATTAGAGAATATGCACAGAGAATTACTAAAGTGGTTACTGGCATCATGAACTCTAGAGGTACTTATAGTGAGTAAGAAGTGATTGCAAAGATTATCAGATCTCTGACAATGACATATAGAACTAAAGTATAAGCTATAGATGAGATTATACCTTTGAAACCAAAATTCAATAGAGAGATGTTGATTAGAAAGATAGCTACTTTTGAGGTCGCAGAAATGGGATTTTCTCTACCTAAAGTTGAGTCATCTTTCTAGGCAACTGCGCATAGAACCAAAAAGACCTTATCTAGAATTGTGAGCACCAGCAACAGTGACTTGAGAGAAGAACTTGGAGACTATGTTGATGAATAGGAACAAATACAGGATGAAGAAAGAAATATAGATGAGGTTGTATCCCTGATAACTACAAGAGAAAGTAGAGGTAAGGGTAAATTTGAAGGCAAGTTACCTTTGAAATGTTTTTCATGCAACAAGATTGGTCATTTTGCATCTCGATGTCCTACAAGGGTTCCAAAACATAAACCTAAGTTTTACAAATCAAAGTATTCAAAAAACAAGGAATGATATTATGATAGTGAAGGCATTTCTGATGATGATGTTATTGAATATGATGAAATTGGATTTATTTCTATTACGGATGATGAACCTATACATGAAGAAAAATCCTTAATATCTCGTGTTCAAAATAAATTTGAATGGGTTATAGATAGTGGTTGCTCACATCATATGACTAGAGATAAAAACAAGTTTGTTATTATGTAAAGATATGATGGTGGTGTTGTTAGATTTGGTGAAAATACTCCTAAGCTTATCATTGGAGTTGGATCTATTTATCTAGATGGAAAAACTAATACTGACAATGTACTGCTTGTTGATGGACTTAAGCATAATCTGTTGAGTGTTGGACATCTACTGGACAAAGGTTATCAATTGAAATTCATTGATGGGAAATTATCTGTCAAAAGTAAATTAGGAGACTTGATCGCATCTGGTAATAAATATAGAGGTAATGTATTTGAATTGAATACATATGAAGCTTCTTGTTTTATTGTGAAGGTTGATGACTATTGGTTATGGAATAGAAGATTTTGTCATGTTAACTTTGATAATATTGTGAAGGCAAGTATGACTAATGCAGTAAGAGATCTACCTAAGATTGTAAAGCCATCTAACACTGTGTAGAGAGTGTGTAATGGGCAAGTAGACTAGAAGCAGTTTTAAAAGCAAATCTTATTCAGCAAAAGGCAAGTTGCATCTGGTACATACAGATCTGTGTGGTCCTACAAGAGAAAGATCTTATTATGGTGAAAGATGTTTTATATGTTTGTTGATGAATTTTCTAGAATGATGTGGGTTACATATTTAAGAGAGAAATCTGAGGCATTTGACAAATTCAAGATATTAAAAGAAAAAGTTGAGAATGAATCTGGTTTGAAGATAAACTGCTTGAGATCAGATAGAGGTGGTGAGTTTACTTCAGATTTATTTAATACCTACTGTGAAGATCATGGAATGTTCAGACATACATATGTTCCTAGGACACCACAATAGAATGGGATAGTAGAGCGAAGAAACAGAACAATATTAGATGCTTCTAGAACTATGTTTCTGGAAGGAAATGTATCACATGTTCATTGGAGAGAAGTTGTTGGTATTGTTGTGTACACCTTGAACATAATTCAGATCTGAGAAGGTACAAGTAAGACTCCTTATGAATTATGGTTTGATCATACTCCTACTGTAAATTATTTTAGAGTATTTGGAAGTAAATGCTATTATATCAAAAGAGATGATGAGATAGGGAAGTCTGATGCTAGAAGTGATGAAGGTATCTTCCTTGGTAATTTTACTAAGAGAAAATCATATACATAGTTTCAATATGAGATTGAGGAAGTTGATTTAAAGCACTACTGTGAGGATAGATGAAAATTTTTAGATTTAGGAAAGAATGTATGACCATGGACAGATTGCAGAGATAAAGGAGGTCACTGCTGATCCTATGGAGCCTTTGGAGATTATTGATGAGATTGAAGATGAATCAATTGAGCTTACTAAGACTCCTAAGACTCCAAGGTATGCTAAGAAGAACCATCCTGAACATCAATCATTGGTAATGCAAGTAAAGGAATGATGACAAGCTCTAAAGTAAGATATGAAATTTGTTTGATTTCTCAAGTTGAACTAAAAACTAGTGATGAATCATGTAGATATGAATCTTGGACTAAAGCTATATAGGAAGAACTAGAAAAGATAAAGAAAAACAATACTTGGGAATTGGTTCCAAGACCTAAAAACAAAAATGTGATAGGAACTAAATGGATTTTTAGAAACAAAATGGATAGGGAAGGAACATTGGTAAGAAATAAGGATAGAATTGTAAATGTAAAGGCTACTCGCAACAAGAAGGCATAGACTTTGAAGAAACATTTTCTCATGTTGCCAGGTTGGAAGCTGTAAGATTATTTCTTGCTTATTTTTCACATACAAACTTTAAAGTATAACAGATGGATGTGAAATCTGCATTCTTGAATGGAGATTTGGAAGAAGAAGTATACATAGAGCAACCTGATGAATTACCTTTGATAGAAGATGAAGACATGGTTTGTAAGTTGAAGTAAGAATTGTATGGACTGAAACAAGCACCAAGAGCATGGTATGGAAGACTAGACAGGTACCTACTTTGTCTTGGTTTCAGAAAAGGTAATGCAGATAGTAACTTATATTTAAGAACTGGTGAAGATGGAATCTTAATCATAGAATTTTTTGTTGATGATATCATTTTTGGAGGCAATGATAAAATGAGTAAAAAGTTCTCTAAAGAAATGGAAGATGAATTTGAAATGTCAATGATTGGTGAGATGAAATTTTTTCTTGGTTTGCAAATTAATCAGAATAAGAATGGTATTTTTATATCTCAGACCAAATACCTTAAGAAAATGTTGAAGAAGTTTGGAATGGAAGATTGTAAACCTATTGGAACACCCATGGTGACTGGTTGCAAACTTACTAGTAATGATGAAACTCAGAGTTTTTTTTAGACAAAGTACAGATCAATGATTGGATGTCTACAATATCTAACTCACATGAGACCAGATATGTCCAATGCAGTTGAAATTATGGCAAGATATCAAGTAGATCCTAAAAAGACACACCTTGCTGCTGTGAAAAGAATTTTCAGATACTTAAAAGGAACAATAGAGTATGAATTATGGTATGAAAATTTAGGACTTTATTTTACAGGATTATACTGATGTTGATTGGGTAGGTAATGTGGATGATAGAAAGAGTACAAGTGGTGGAGATTTTTTCCTTGGAAAAAGGTTGGTTTCATGGTTAAGTAAGAAGCAGGACTGTATTGCTCAGTCTACTACTAAATCTGAGTATGTTTTTGCTGATATAAATTGTACACAAGTTGTTTGGATGAAACAAATACTAAAGGACATTGGAATAATTTTTGAAGAGCCAATGGTTATCCATTGTGATAACACTAGCACAATGAATATGTCAAAGAATCTTGTAATGCATTCAAAGACTAAACATATTTCTATTAAGTATGATTTATTGAGAGACAAGGTAGCAGAGAAAAAGATTAGACTGGAGTATATTAGCACAAAGGAATAGATAATAGATATATTTACAAAACCTTTGCCAAAAGATGCTTTTAAGTATCTCAGAAGCATGCTCGGGGTGAGAGCCCCTCCTTGTGGTAATTAATTAATGCAAGCATGCATCAGTACAATGGCTTTCAGAGCTATATCATTTTTTGGACTTGATGTATGGATCTACTCCTCAAGGGAGTGATCACAAGAACACTATGGAGCACATTTGGGTGATTTTGTACCTAGTTTTCAGACATGAAGATTTGAAAAAGGTACACCTTACAAAAGATTAAAGATGAGTTATGGCACCCTTTTCCATTGTTGCCAAAGGGGGAAAGATTCTATGTGAAAATCACTACTACTTTAGGGAGAATTATGTTGAGGATATTGAGAAGCTTGTATTGAGAGAGAGTGCTTTTGGGTTGATGGATTTTGCCATATGTTGCCATAAATTCCAAAGGGGAGATTGTTGGATGATATCAGAATTGGGTACTACTGATGTTGTTGGCATTCATGTTTTTGTCACTAATGTCAACATATGTTTATGTAGAGTGAATAGACTGGTTATTACTATTGTATGATGACTAACAGAAATGTACAGACACTGTAGAGATGAATCAAAATGAGTGAAGATGAAGATATGAAGAAGGATGTGTGTTGACCTTATTTCTAAGGTTGCTTGGCTTAATATTGTATATTGGAGATGTTATAGATGTTTTAGTGAAGAGTGGTTTCTGGACTATGACAATGATGCTTAACAAAGCAAGTCTCTGTGTTTTTGGGATATATTACACGTGATGATGATTCTGATTATGCAAGCTTAAAAGAGGACAGAAGGAATATTGAGGAATCTTTTTGTTGATCGCAAGTCGTATGATTATTGGTGACATCAATTGTGGCATGTATTCTAGAGGAGACCTACTTGTGTCTGACTTCAGAGATGTAGTGTGCATTATGGATTGCGAGCGTGGATTGCAGATCTTGGATTATATATGATGTATTGTAATTGATGTTTACTTGTTTTAGGTACCTTGTGTATCTTAGCAAGGGGTTAAATAATTATTTGTATATTGGGAAACCTTATTTGGATGACCCAATCAATTATTGTAATAGGGTATATATGAGAGATCTTTTCTTTTAAAAATATGTGATAGTGGAATGATGAGAAGGTAATTGAAAATACAGAGAAGTGTGGAAGCTGTGAAGCTTGATTGGTTGCTGGATGTAGAGCAGAGTTTGTGATTGTAGTACTTCATTGAAACTGACTAAGCAAAGACAATTGTTATCAGACAGTTCAGTGGATTGCATATTTCTTATATACACTTGTTCGAATTGTAAATCCTTGAGGGTGGCTTTAACCTTCTTTGGGTAGTGTGCCTGGGGAGTGAGCCCACTATTACTCTTGACTCATAAAAGGGTCTATCCTTTAATAGGGACTATGTACTGTAATATTTTAATAAGCTCCTAACAAGGCTAAATCTTTTAACAGGGATACTATACTCTCAGTATATCATTTGTGGGTGATAATTCCCATGAGAGTGTTACCTTTAACAAGGTTTCCTCGACAACAAGGATTGTGTTATTGTGTTGTCAATAACTGTGTTATCATTTCAATTGAAGTTTTGGTTTATAAAGTTTAATTTTTAACAATTTGTCTCACAACTGATTCACCCCCCCCCTCTCAATTGTGTTTGTGGACTGTTATTCCTAACACCTTATCATTGTCTGATCTTTATGTATTGCCCAATTAACTTATCTCTGAAATATATGGCAATTAAATATGAACCAAAAATCAATTGCTTGACATCAATGACAAAATAACAACTGATGTAATCATTCTACAATCATGTATACCTTTGATCTCAGTCTTCATCATCATCTCCATCAGTTGAGTAACAAAATCCTGGCGCTTAATATGGGTCAAATGGTGTCGGAGAGTATAGATTATTTTGCAATGGATATTGAGCTGTGTGATAAGGGGATTGGCCAACTACATAGGTGGGTTGTGAAGGTAGTAGCGACAATTTTTGTTGGGTGTGATATTGCTAAGGGAGTGGAGGTAAGGTTGGCCAAGGTTATGAATGTTATTGGTAGGAAGGTTGTGATTTTTGTTTGGTATGATGAGAGGGTATAGGTTTTCCCCACATAAGAGGGTTGTGCACTAGCACTGTTATGAGGTGGATGAGTGATTTTTAGCTGGATACCCCTAGTGGGAGGGGCGAGGTAGTTGATGTGTGTAGGTATACTTGGTTGTTGAGGAGGTGGTACAATTTGTGTTACTATAGATGGAGGCATTACTAAGTAATTGGTGTAAGTTGGTTTTTGCGGTTGGGTAGGTTGTGCTGCAAGTTGTGTAGTGGCAAAGAGATTGAAGAATTGTTTTTGTTCTTGGGTGGTAGAGGGTTTTATGTTGTGTGATTGTGTAGGTATCCCAAGGGCTTGCAAGGTAGTTTGGGAATATTTCCAAATGGATGATGATGCTACTTACGTGGCTTCAATGGCTTGAGAAGCTTGTTGGTAAGTAGTTGCATTAGACTGACTCTGGGTGGTAGGTGGGAGAAGGAGTGTCGGAGCACCTTGTGATGACATTGTCAGTTGGGCATGGAAGGTAGGACTGTGAGGGAACAAAGGTTGGTTAAAGGCCTGTGGGTGGTATGCATGTGGTGAATTGTGGTTGTTGTTTCTATGGCGGAGGAATGACTGGCAGCAATGAGTTTGGCATTGAGGTAACCAAAGCTTGTGTAACTATTGGTTGTGTGGCAATTGGTTGGGTGGGAATAGGTTGGGTGACAGTTTGTTGGGTGTTGATTGGTTGCCCTGTTATAGGTTGTGTGATTTGGGTGGTGATAGGTTGGGTTGGTTGAGATACTGGAGGTGGTGGAAGATTAGAGGTTGGAGCCCCCATGATGGAGAACGGAGTCGATTGTGCCACAATGTGCACTATGGGTTGGGTGGTGATTGGTTGGAGAAAATGAGGCATGGCTAAGGCAATTTGGGATGTCCTTTGAAGTGGATTGATGATTTCCTCCACCATAGGATGGAAGAGGTCACCCAAGATGGGTATAGGACGTGCTATTTGGGGTGGTAAAAGTCCGGGTGGAATTTGAATACCTTTGTGCCAAAAGTTGGCGATGATGGTGTCACAATTTTGTCCTATGATAGCACTAACCATGTGTGTGTGTCTAGGATGACTCATGAATGCTTCCATAGAGCTTGTGGTAGGAATTTTTTCTAGGTCTTCCCACACATGTTCAATTTGCACTTGTTGTAGGGGTAAAAAAATAACATAGCATTGTTAGAATCCATTGTTGGGTGGGATGAACTAGCGGCAAGGTTGGGGTCCATATCCTTCCTCTTCTTGGATTGAGTTTCAGGTGGCATGAAATGAATGTTCTAAAGGGATGCAAGATGCTAATGAGGTTATCTAAGGATGATGATGCAAGACTTGGGTTTGATTCTCAAGGATGATGACTATGATGCTAAAGCATAGGGGGCCTAAGAACTTGAAGGATAACTTGGTGTGGAAAGACTACGAGTTGCATTCCCTAATGCAAGCTTAAGTGGATGTGATTGTGTCAACCTAAGACAAACTTGTGGTCTTTCGGAAGATGGGATTCTTTGTCAATGCAAACCAACATTTTGATCAAGGTGATGAGGCTACAAGGACAAAGTAGGTTATCCTAGACAATGCTTAGTCAAGGAGTAAAGCCAAGGGATGGGTTTGATAAGATATAGTTACTGAAGCTCAAAGGAATGTGACACCAAGTGGGAGATTTTTTTGATTTTGGATGTTGGATGAGGCTTGGATGTTGGTTGATGCTGGATTGATTGGATAATGATTTCCTAAAGAGGATGAATAATGATGATTAAGGATGACCCTCAAATGTGATGAAGGAGGTGTGAGCTATGTGATTAAGAAGAGGAGTGAATGGATAATTTTGCAATGTGACGACTAGTCGTATCTCTCAAAGTTAACAAAGACGTGGTTAAAATCATACTTTCCCATGAAACATGAGAGCTTGTTGTTGAAGATAACCTTGTCATATTTCTCACACTCTTGGATTTCTTATTGGATTGAATCCATAATGTGTTGGTATTTCTTGGATTCTTGATTGGCGGTCTTTTGTTCTATGTATACACGGGGTATTTGAAATTTCACTTTCTTATGTTTCCCCGAATCAGACATATCCCAAAAAAATAAATTCTATATGGTCAAAGTGGATGGTTTCACAAATGTGGCTTTAGGAATCTTTCAAATGGGAATCTTGAACAAGATCTGGAAGTTTTTTGTTGATTTGGATTATCTTGGTTGTATTTTTTCAATAGAAAGAACAAGTTTCAATCATACATCAAAGGTAGTGACTACACTAAGTATACGGCCTTGATACAAAAAGGAATATTCAAGTGCCTAAAAATAATCCAACAAGGGACAAAGAAACCTTTAGGGATACAAGAAATTATGAAAAAATTGATTGATGGGAAATAAGAAATGCTTACCTAAGGAAGTTGGCTTAGTGGGAAAATCATTTCTCAATGAATTAGGCACACACACACTAGCTAATCAGAATATGACCATCACTAAGCACACAATGGCTCTAGTCATGATGTCGTATTATCTAAATCCAAACGCTAATGGGGGCATGATATGGAGAGTGTCTTGGGGGAGTTACTATCTCCCTCGCACGCGGATTATCCCACTTTTAGAGGTGAACCATGTAGGTTTCTACTTTAATGACTCTTAGTAAGGGTCTTTGTTCGAATACACCCTTTGTGTTTGCACAAGTGCAATTTAGGCCTATAGCCCCACAAAGCACCTTAGCACGAGTAGTCATGTAAATGTGATTGAGACCTTAGGGCCCTACTATATGTGTTGGCAAGAGCCGAGTATAAGCTCAGGTGGTATCTGACTTTTGAGGCTTCAACCTCAAGAAGCAAATTTAATTAACATGCGTTGGAGTGGTGTGGCTTGTGTGTGTAAATGGGTACCTGTTGAAAATGACACAAACACTCAATAGGTCATTGCATTAGCTCAAATGGTTAGTTAAAACGTTAGAAACCACTAATAACGACCTATTGCCTTCTAACTAGAAAGAGTATGATAAGTTGCATATTTAGCCCTCAGAATATGCTCAAAATCAGTGATCAATACTATCCTAGCATGAAGGATTTGATTAGAATTTAAACTAAAAATGAGAAAAAGCATACAATCTAGCTTTAAAACATGAAATGAAAACTAAGAACTTGCATGAGATAATAGATGAAATGTAAGTCTAGAGTGAAGCTAACAGCATAACAATGTATTTATGTTCTAAGATGAAGGCTTATTTGCTCTCAAAACAGGCTTCTATTTATAGAAGAATGGGAGAGAGAGAGGGGGGACAAGGTTCATTTATGAACTTGGAGGCTCATAAATGAATATGTAAGAGCCTTTAAT
>MU227004.1:1358419-1371143 GCA_018584345.1 Thuja plicata
TTGTATGGCTATAATAGTTAATATAAATCAGTGATAAAAATCACCTAGGATATTAAATTGATTAAAAGAATTATGCCAAGCAGTAACAGGGTTGTTTGGACATAAATCGAGGGTATAATCACACTTATGGAAAATAGGGTCCATAGTTGCGACAGACCAAATTCAGGTGGTTACATGACTTACACCTTGTTCTCACATAGGTCATTACTGGAGATTTTACCTCAGATGACAGGCCCAACTAAAGGATTAAGTTGGAAAACATGGATTGAGAATGAAAGGAGTCTAGATTTCTGATTAACCCACAAAGAGAAAAAGAACATACTCTCCTATCTAATGCAGCTTTCTCCCAAACACTCAAAGCATGTGGTTAATTCCCAAAATAAGGATTACTTGTCTAAGACCAATCAAACATGTCTAGGTGTTTGATCTTCCCAAAAGGAAAAGAGAGCTTAATTCCCTAATGTTCAATTTGTCTCATACAAGAAGCACCTAATTAAGCTATGTTCCTAAGAAAAACCACTAAGTAAGCATGATCATTTGGTTGATGTTGATTTAGGAAACCTGTAAAAGCACAACTTGAGTAGCTTCAATGATCTTCTTTGACCAAGCAATCTACAAGGATATTGGTTAGTAGTTTTTTGAGTGTTTGGCCTTTGAAAAGAATTCCTAATCAAGCAAAGTCACTCAAGAAAAATTATAGAAACAACAATTTTTTATGAAACTGGGTGCAGACGTCGATTGTAGGCAGAGACGTCAATTCACTTAGCACTCTTAATGACTGATTAGCAGAAAAACATAGAAACTGTAAAGTAAAGCAACACCAGCAGAGACATTGATTTAGGTTGGAGATGCCGAATAATGGCCTAGACAAAATTAGTGTTTGCACATACGCCACTGTAACCTGCAAGCACAAAAAGGCTGAAAAACTAGCAATTTTCTCTCCAAAACCAGTGAAAGTTTGATAGATATCTGAATGTTAGAATCCTAAAATCTGTAAAAACAATCTACTCTTAGTGTTTTAGTGATAAAAAATCTATTAGGGACGATTTTGGCATTAGGATCCCTTAGGAAATGAATATTTGTAAAAAAACAGATAGCTAGAATGCCAAAATACTGCCAAAAATACTAAAGTACCTGCAAACACAAAACGTTAGTGTTTAAAACTAATCTAAACTCCCCAAAGTGGAGACATCGGTCTAGGAAGGAGACGTTGATTCAGGCAGAGACACCAAATGGTGATTCAAGCGCAGACACCGATTTGGTTAAGACGCCTCTGCATGAATTAGAGATGTCGATCCTTGACTAAACAAGATTTTGAGGAAAATGGAGGAGAATAAGATGAGCTTTAGGGACATGGGTCACACCAGGCATGCCAGAATTTGTACGAGGAAATAGTCAATCTATTGGGAGAAATCTCAAACATGCAAACATTAGTGGGTTAGCACATATAAAGATCAAAACATGCAAAAACTTGAAAACAACAAGAAATACTCATAACATTAGATAGAGCTTAAACAAGTGCACCCACAGAGGCTTGTTTGATTTTCTCTCTTTTGGAGGTGTGGATGTGCTCTCTCAAACAAAACTAAACTAATCCCCAAGTGATTTTATTGATGGAGCTGGATGCAACTATGCATGCAAGATTAATGGATGGAGGAAGAGCTCAAGAAACTGGTAAGAAGAACTATTCTCAAGCTTTCCACAATCAAGATTAAACTACTATGAGATGCAATGCAAGATTTAAACTAGATTAATTTACCAATCATCCTAACATGTAATAGCTAATGGATTAAACAAGAACTAAGATTATGAAATCATGAAAATAACTATGAAATTCTAGAGCTATATGCATGATAATAATGCAAAAATGAGAGATGAAATGCAAGGATAAAGGCCTCCTATTTATAGATTTTTGGAGGGAGGAGAAGGGCTTGGATGAGGTGGAACCTATGTGGCATCCACATAGGAGCCACATAAGGGGCACATGGGCTAAAATAGATGGCTTCAAAAATTCATCAAAGAGCCATTAAGGCTTTGTGAGGCTCAAGGTTGCCCACACCTGTGTGAGCACCCTTAGGGAAGTGTGTGGAGGCCAAGAGGGTGGTTGCATTTAAGGAAGTTGGGTGGATTTCTTGGGATGAGTTTATCACACATGTGTGAGCAATCCATTAGCACTAAAAAGGTTAGGAATCACATCTTAAGTGTGATTAGTGTGTGGTTAAATGAGGGGATAGGTTTAGCAAGTGGGGTAGGAGGAGTAGGGTAGGTTTATAGGTTAGGTTTAGATTAATATTCAAATTTAATTTGAATAAATCATGGTTTAGAGGAATTAAGAGTGTGAGGGGATTTTTAATAAATATGAATTTATTAAAAAAAGGGTTTTGTGAGACAAATGTATTAAATATTGAAATACATTACGATATTATTTAAATACAAAGAGGGGAAACTATTAAATTTAGACAAATTAAATAGTTAGATGAATATAAATAATTGATTGATTATTTATTTAATTTTTAGACGTCTACAACTAGCTTATTCCTTCACAAGTTATTTCATTTTTCATTAAGCTAACACACATAACTCTTCAATGGCAACCAACTTTGTTATTCATAGTAGAGAAAAGAAATAGCAAGTGTGATGCAAAGGAAAATTTCAAAGATTTGAAATCGTTTCAAGGAAAAATACAAAAGCGTTGTTCTTAAAAATGGTCAAATTTTTATTATGTTGTAAAATAAATTATTTTTATTTTACTAAACATATTTAAAATAAATTTTTAAAAATATAGATACGCTACTATTAGTAACTTCCTCATCAAAACATCTATTAAATAAATTCATAATTATCATCATACAAGATATTTTTTTATCAAATTAGTAAATTTCTGATCAAATTATTTAATTAATTAAGTAAACTTATCGTTAACCTTTCATAAATTCAAAATAGTAATTTTCCATAATTAATTGATTTCGTTGGATGTGTTAGTACTTTTTATTGTAAAATCTCAAAATAGGATTTATGCTTGACTCTTAGATTCCCAACTCTTGATTCATACAAGTAAAAGTCTAATTGATAAGGATTAATCCTCCTTCTTTGAGCTCCACAGACTCAGGCGGCTGTACCTTTCATAGTTACTTGTTCTCAGTAATCTTTAACAGTGAATCAAGTGTTACACTGATTTGTCTCTTGCCTTTTACTACAACAATTGATAACACATCTTGCAAATGAATATGATCAATTTAATGCAGAGCTTAATAAGCCAAACCATGAACTTAGCAAGGGAAAATAACAATGAGACAAGGATTCTCATCAATAAAATGAATTGTATCCTTCAATACAATTGGTAAGAATGAATGTTCTTAATAACAAGAAAGTAAAAGATTATTTAGATTTAAGATTGATGATGATAATTACTTATCAAAACCTAGACTAGTGCCTAATCCCGGGAAAAGAGTCAATTGAGATATACATTTATAGAAATTAATTAATTGGAACACATATGAAACTCAGATGGAGTGCCTTAAAAACCACCTTCTCATTCCCACACCCATGTATCAAATTCTTACACTAATATCTAGCCCTTTGGAACTACTTATAATATTTACTCCCTCCTTGAAAAAAACTTACAAATAACCACACAGTTACCTTATAACCAGTACATTTAAAATGCCTTACAAATTAAACATATAAGAGCATAAACATAAACACAAGAAGAAATCATTGATGTGAAATAGGAAACTTCACTATATTTTATTAATATACTTCTGCTTCAATACATTCAGAGAGACAAAAAGCTTGAAAATAGACAAAATTTAGAAGTCTGCCTCACAGTTCTTAATTCATCATCCTTTACAATATCTTACAACTTTCTATGTATAGAGAGAAATAGCCATCATGGAATCCTTAGAGAGAAAGGATGCAACAAGCTTCAGATGGCTAGGCTAAACCTAAAAAGTGCTAAAAGACAAAATTATAGTTACATATTCAGTCGGTGGAGAAAATACTTGAGTAGATTATTTGAAATGATTCCAAATCTTTGGCAGTTGGCACTTTTGTCCGCATATATTTTGAGTAACCTATTAAGGTTGTTGTGAGACCTAGTGACCGCCAATACATGATAAATTACACTAGTCTTGCTGATGATTACCCTCCTGCTCATTGATCATGTGCCAGGTGTCATTCTACTCCTCATCCATCACATCCAGATCAATACTTGTTGGCTTCCTCTTTTTGGGCTTGGTGATAGTGTCCCACTGTGTAACTTCAACCTCTGAAGGCTAGTTAAAACTATGTATGCTATGTAATTGTACCTTTTGCCTTTCCCATTTGGCATCAATTATGACCTTGACATCTGTAAAAAACTTCATGAAGTCTGCTTCTGCTTTGAATGCTTCGTCCAAGGCTTTGTTGAATCTCTCCATGTCCAAGATACTATCTTCTATTAAGAATGGCTCTTTGCTAGGCAGTAGAGTATAAAACTCGTTTGTCCATTCTTCTACAGACTTTATCGTGTCATCTTCTTCCTTGACTGGAGAAATAAATTTGTTGAAGTCTGGACCAAACATACTGACCCTTGCATGTATTGGATTAGCTTTGCCTTTGAAGAAAGAGAATGTTGTTCCAATTTGTTCAATCATCTCTCCCACTTGACAAACTATCTCTAGGAGATCTGTCCTATGTGGTTGTAGGGCTTCAAGTCTTTCAAACAGTGATCCCCTGCTTGACCAAGTGCCAAAGTATGGATCCAAGGTTGCAATGTAGCTTTTGACCTATGTCTCTAGGCCAGGTAGTTTACTATAAGCCTTGTTTACTAGGTCTATTTTTCCCTTCAGGATATCTATCCTATGATGCACTATATTCAATAAGGCATTTAATGCTACTTCATTTTGATCAAGTCCTGGATACTCTTTTTCTTGAGGAAAATCTTTTGTGGTCTTTGTTTGAGCATCCACAACTTCTTTGGGTGGAGCGGGGAGAGCTTTGGGAGCCTCTTCAATCTTCTTATTCAAAGTTTCTATTTCCCCCTGCAATGATTTTATCTTAATCAAGCATACCTATATATCCTTCACCACAACAATTGACACATCAAAAAGTCTTTTGTTTCTATTTGATAGTTGTTCTATTTTTGCTTCATTAAGGTGTGCAAAGTGGGTAACAACTCGGGATATCTCTAAATAAGAAGTGTTGTGGATAGACCATATAATCTTATCTCCATCCATATTTTCTTCAATACTAACTAGAGATGGATTTTGTGTCCTTGGAGCTAAAGACCACATTGCTAAAGTCTGAGATTTGGGGTCATATCCACAGCCTCTTATCATTTCCCCCCCTTGGGTCTCAGAAGACAATTTAGCATTTGGTTTTTTCTTGATTTGGTCAATTATAAATAAAGAAGCCAAATCCCACCCATGAACAAGAAACATTGAACTAGATTTTACTAGTTGTCTAGCCTCCTCAGGTGTTATTGTTTCATTCTCTGGATCATAGGCTTGTAGGGCTTGCAAAGCTTCACTTTGTGCAGAATCACCCTCTCTCAATTGTAATTGAGCTCCAATTTCTTGTTGCTTCCTCCAAATTAAGAAGTTTTTAAATTCATCTATCTTGATGAATGCATCATCGTTCAGGAACTCTTCTTGATGGAGCTTTGTCTTGTCCTGACACAACTGTAGGGGTAGTTCAACTTCTTCTTGTATATCCTTTTCTAATTTATTCCCTTCCCTAATTTTCTTCCTAAGCTGGTGGTGGTACTTCCTATCATAGTGATCAAGGCACTCACTTTAAATTTATTCTTCTCTTGTGCCTTTATTTGAGAAGGCTCCCCCGATTCTACTCTTTGTTTCTTCCTTGGGGGCTCATTTGTTGGCTCAGTGTCAAGCACCTGTGTAATATCAACCTCTATACTTTGTTCCATTGAAAGTGGCTGGTCCATGGGAGGAGGGCTATGAATTGGGTATCATCCCTCACTATCCTCTTCATACTCTGAGGAAGAGTGCTTCTCAGGACCTCTTTGCTTGTCTTCAATTAGACCCTCCAATTGGTTGTACAAAGTATTATATGACTCAATCATTTTTGTGAGTCTTTGCAGATAGGGAACTAATGGTAAAAAAACCTCCAAATGAAATCCCTACTTTCTTCATCTGTTTCTCCAAGCCTATTAAATATACATATTGTTCATCTCTTCTTTCTACTTCATCATCTTCCAAGATATTTCTGATAAGGTCTTCTTCGATACATTCCTCCTTCTCCTTGATAAAAGGGATGCTTGGGGTTAACAAATTTTTAGCACTTGTAATGAAACCTTCAGGATCTACATACCTGCACAAGGCCATGCTCATCTTGTAATGCCCTTTCCATTTGCTCATAACATCCATGGCTCTTTTCCCAATGGTAAAGTCATAAACCTTGAACTTCTTAGGTGTGAAAAAACCCTTTTTGTGGGGAGTGAAGTGCTCTTTATCTGTCCACATCAATTGCTAGATGAACTCCATTATAGCTAATCTTAGAGACACATAATTTGGAAGCATGTGTGGGAGCTCAGAGCATCCATAAACCCTAATAAGAGTGACGTTCTCTCATAGTAGAAGTCACCCTAATTGTGATCTCCTGGCCACTTGTCTACATATTGGCAATGTCCAAGAAGCTGAAACACCTTGACTAGAAATCTAGTCACATTGAGACCCAAGAAGTCTAGAATTGGATGTACAATCCAATTCTCAAAATCACAGTATTCATTTTCATTGGAAATATAGTTCCAGACCCTAATCCAAAGTTGTATAGGGTTTTGTTGGCCTTGGAACTGCATCCTTGGTATCAAATTTTGCATTTCCATGCTGTTAATATTAAAATACAAAATCAAATGAATTAAGATAGAATAATGCAAGAACTTAGGGTTGGATTTCTTATGGATATCATCAGTAATTCTGTAGGCACTCTCTCGCTGCCCACATCCATTCCCAACACCCAACACAACCCATAAGCAATATACTTTATGTAGAAGTTTAAATCCTTGTATTGATATGTTGTACTAGAATTTGGCAAGGGAGCTATGTAATTTCTATTTGATCTGGGCACATGAGCTTGCATCAACTTGCTAACAATGGTGTCCTCTCTAACATACTTATTCTACAACTTAGTTAAATCAATCTTTGTAGTCGAGGGATGATATATTCCAAAGGCTTTCATGAAGGAAGACCTTTCCAAGGTCACTAAAGTTGTCTCAATGCTTTTTCTGATAATTCTACAAAGAGGATCATACCTTATGGCCAATTCTATTAAGAAGTCTACATCTATGAAGACATCTGGGACAATCAACTTTGCTAAACCTAGTGTCCAAGGGTTTGACACTGGAATTTGTCTATCCCATTACTATAAAAGTAATTAAATAAATGGAAACCAGAGCACCCAGGAGTGTTGGGATCTCTACAATTTGACATATCATCAGAGAAGAATTCATTATTTACCTTTTTGTTCTGGATGGTCCCAGGGTGGAAAAGAAAAAATCATCTGAGTAATTCCTCTTGCCTTTTTTATCATCCTCTGAATCTTACTTGCTCCATTGGTTGAAACCCCGCTAGTTCCTACTTGACTCATCTTTTTTGATATTTACTAAACAATTTTTCACTCAAACACAGGCTTTTCCTTTCAATTCACTCTAAAACTCAAGCAATTCTTCACTCTGAAAACTCTGAAACTCACACAATTTCTCATCTCTATACTTTGAAAACTTTGGTAATTTTAGAAATGTACAAAGTTTGTGTCTAGTTATCATTGAAAATTGAATACACCAGTCTAGTCGAGAACTTGGAAAAAATTTCTCAATCACTTCTGTCATAACTCTGTGTGCCTTGACATCAATTATTTCCTAGCTGTGGTGCCTGAAGTTGACAGGTAATAAAATTTGAATAGCCTAGTTGGAAGAGTCATGAGTACTTTTTTCAGTTTTAAATCCTTATTTTATGCAAAAAGGCTCGATATGTTATCTAATTGGCCAATTTTTCTTGCTTTTCACAGCTCATCGAATTACTTGTAACATGTCAGATTCTTTTGTCTTTAATAAGCCCTAACTTTTCATAATATTTCCTTGATATGGTGCGAGAGAAAACCCTTAAGGTTTTACCATATTTAGACTGTGATTTATCTAGCGATCACGTGACTGCTCTATCTCCAAGTCGCTGAGAGTTTGCTTTGACTCAGGTTACATCACAATATCTAGCACTAGCGACACAATCTTTTCTTCATCTATGGTCATCTCTAAGTTGTTAGATGGTTTTATTAACTTTGATTTTGTTCTGAGATTACGCACTGGCCAATCATTTTAACCTGACTTAGCATCTGATTTACTTCTTAACGTTGAGTAACTTTTTCCTTCTCATCTCTGAATCACTAAATAAACCTTACTAGGCTTTACTTTGACCATGATTCAAATCTGGAGATTCAGCGACTAAAAGATCTTTAATTCTTTGAATATTTCTCTTAACCCAAGTTTCATTTGGAGACTTACACCATCTGTTCATCTGATACAAGATCTACAATCCTCACTGAGTCACTAAACTTTTTTCTTAACCTTAGGTTCATTCAGAGATCACACGATAAGGAAAAATAATAATCCTTTCTTAACTCTAAGTCTATCTGGAGATTCAGTGACTAACTAAGTTTCTAAATTGTTGAGCATTTCAACTAACCTTGGACCTATTTAGAGATCATGCGCATACTGCTAGATTTAAGTCACATCAACTGTTCAAATATTTTTGGTCAACTCAGCTTATTACCTTAACTTAACCTTAAGTTGTTTAGAGATCACATGACTGATAAAACTCAAAGTCACTAAATGTTTTACTTTACCCTGAGTTTATTTAGAGATCACACGCAGACCACACGATGATATCTTGATCTACGCCTTATGCTGAGTCTCTGAATCATTTTTTACTTGCTCATACTATCTGGAGATTACGTGACTACCCTTGATCTTCATTTTAATCTCAAGCCTACGCTGAATCTCCCAATCTTTGGCCTTTTCTTTAGTTTGTTCTGAGATCTTGCAGTAAAGGCTATCTCGCACTCGCTAGAAGATATGCTCAACCTTGGGTTTATTCTAAGATTTTACAAACACCATAGATCTCTTGGTCACTTATACACGTGTCTGCATCTTAGCCATTATCTCTTGATCAATGCATAATTCTTGACTTTTTTACTTCTTCTAGTGATTCAGTGCCAGACACATGTATTTGTCTTCATCAACGGTCCTGAGTCACCTGCGGCAAACTTGACTTGGCTTTGATTTAACCATGGCTAACCATAGTTCATTTGGATATCCAACGACTGAATGAATCATTAATTCATTGAAGAATTCTTCTAACTCGGGTTCTGTTTGGAGATCACGCGCTAGCCCTCAGATCTTTTCTTGATCAATGATTAGTGCTAAGTCTCACAATATTTCTCTGCTTGATCAATTCTTCCTGAGATTACACCACTACCCTTGATCTTGCTTTAATCCAATGACCTGTGCTGAATCTTGAGACTATCTTCTTAACCAAACATTCTTTCTTAGATCACGCGACTAAGATATCTCTGAAACTTGGAATAAACTTTACTTGACTTAGCCTTAACCTCAGGTTTATCTAGAGATTACATGACTAGTCTTATCTCCAAGTCTCTAAAATATTTATTAACTCATGAGTTGATTGGGAGATCACGCATAGACCACACGATCAAGTCAAAGATATAACAAGATCTACAGCTATCGCTTAATCGCTGAAGAAAACCTTGACCTTGGCATTTTTCTGGAGATCACGCGCCAGCCGCTCATCTTGGAAAAGATCAACGATCCTTGCTGAATCTCCCAATATTTCACTTAAC
Organism: Thuja plicata; assembly: GCA_018584345.1. Classification (NCBI taxonomy): domain Eukaryota; kingdom Viridiplantae; phylum Streptophyta; class Pinopsida; order Cupressales; family Cupressaceae; genus Thuja; species Thuja plicata. The sequence continues at coordinate 1,368,272 of MU227004.1, forward strand.
TTTGATTTCTTATGGAGATCATGAGACAAAGAAAAAATGAACTTTTTCTTGACCTTGAGGTATATTAGGAGATTACGCAAATGAGAAATCTCAAAGTCACTAAATAATTATTGTAACTTGAGTTAAGTCACGAGATCTAGTGCTAGCCACACGATCAAATTGCATCCACAGTTGTCGCTAAGTCTCTGAATCCTTGAGCCAAATTCATATTTATCTAGCAATCACGCGCTAACAACACGATCAGATCAAGATCAACCATATGTGCTTAATCTCTGAATGACTTAGAGCATATTCCATTTATCTCAAGATTAAGAGATTCAAGCTTGTGCCAAGTCGCTAAATCAAATAGAAAATTTGGTTCTGATTGAGAGATTAAGTGATAAAGGTAGAGGCTAAAAAGCACATGACTTATAAGAATTAAGTTACTCGACAAAAAGTAACTTCAAATTAGAACAAGGTCATGAAGGACTAGGATTTTTGCATGAAAATGACGCAAATGACCTAGGACTTAGGGTTTTCAACCATTTTTTCACTTCATCGCTTGGAAATCAGACACTTGCAAGAAAATTTGATGGCACACTGGAGAAAACCTTAATATTTTTAGGCATAACTGGCACTAGGAACCAAATTTTTTTAGCAAGACTCAGAAAACTAGAAATATACCCAATAGTGGCTCTATCTGAGGATGCTTGAAAGCAAGTTCATAGCAAGAATTATAGATCTTTGGGAGACAGACCACAACCACTCTAACCTACTGCAAAAGCAAACACACAACAGAAAGCAAACACATCTATACATAATTACAAATGTACTATGCATGGAAAAACTTGATTCAATTGAAGAATTTTTTCAAAAATTGTCCATGCACTGGAAATTCCTATTCTTCATCATTCATATTCTTGAGGAGATATGAATCCTTTCCAAATATCTGATATATAATGAAGGGACCTAACCAGGCTAGAATTTTCTCTCATTTGCCCTTTTATCAAAAAGGTATTTCATCTTCTGTTGCAATTTAATATTCTCCTTCTGGCTATCTCTTCTTATCTCATCCAATTCAACCAATTGAATCATGATTTCTTTCATTGGCTCAGATATTTCTAACCCCTCATCTTGGATGAACTTGTCGACTGGAAGCAAGTTATTTACTGGCATTTTGGATTGCACACCATACAATAATTCAAAAGGAGACTTCTCTATCACTCTTTTCATGGTGCTCCTATCTGCCCACAAGGAAAGCTTCAACTTAGCATGTCATACCCTTTTGTTTCTTTCAGGGTCTTCTTCAATATTTGTAGAATGCTCTTATTACTAGATTTTGATTGCGCATTGGCTTGTGTATGGTATGGGGATGAATATGATATTACAATTCCCATGTCAGAACAAAAATTAGTGAACTCTTTTGATCTAAAGCACATTGCATTATCCATCACTAGTTTAAGAGAGACACAAAACCAAGTAATGACATTATCCATCAGAAAGTCAATTACTATTGTTCTTTTAGCCTTTTTACTTGGAATTACCTCAACCCACTTGGTAAAGTAATCAGTAGCAACTAAAATCCAACTGTGTCCCCCGCTTGATTTTTTTGAAAATTCACCAATGAAGTCTATTCCCCACATAGCAAAAGGTGCCTATGCAACTAGAGGATTAAGCAATAGGGAACCTAAAAACTTTATCTTATTGGAGAATCTCTGACATGGTTCACTTCTCCTAACAAAAGAATGGGCATCTTTAAATAAGTAAGGCCAATAATACCCAGCCCTTATGATCTTATGAGTTGTTTCTCTTGTTGACTAGTGTCCTCCACACATCCCAAAATGCATTTATTTCAAGATATTTTCAGATTGTCCTTTGTCAAAGCATAAAAATAGTTTTCCATCCCTATTTTTCCAATACAGGTCACCCTACAATAGTACATATTTCTGAGCTTGAAATCTCGGACTTCTTCTTTGGTTTTCATTCAAATCTTCTAGGCAACTAGCATTTCTTAGAAAATATACAATGTTAGTATACCAGGGCTGCATTTTAATACTTGTAATTACCTCTCCATGAGTATTAACATTGTTTACTTGGACTAAATCCAAATTCTCTTCTGTCATTAACTTTGCTAGTCCCAATCCTCTTACTAGCTTAGTGATGTGGATCTCCAAATCAAACTCCTGGACTTTGTTAATCCACTTGCATCTTTTCCCTATCACTTCACTTTGGACCAAAATGTCCTTTACTACATCATGGGGAACATATACATTTATTTTTTCACATACTAGGTAGGGTCTAAAATCTTTGATTGCTTTTACTAAATCATAGGCTTGTTTTTCCATCAATTAATAATTCAATTCAGCTTCTTGTAATGATTTGCTGAAGAATTCTATGGGTACTCAAAGCCCTCCTCATCTTTCTGCAATAGTACTGCTGCAATAGTATGAAATGATGCAAATGTAAACAGGGAAGGCTTAGTATAATCAGGAGAACTTAGAACAGGGGCTTCTTGGATTGCTTTTTTTATCTTTTCCAAAGCTTCTTCTACCTCCTGATGCCATTCAAACTTCACATCCTTTTTCAATAGTTTGACTATGGGTTTTACTAGCTCTGCAAAGTTTGTAATAAATCTCCTAACATAACTGATTTATCCCAAGAATGATTGTACACCTTTTAAGTTTTTAGGAGCAAATACTTTCTGAATAGCTTCAACTCTCTAGATCTATTCTTGTAACCACCTGAATTTGGTATGTCGCAACTATAGACCCTATTTGCCCTAAGTGTGATCATACCCTCGATTTATGTCCAAACGACCCTGTTACTGCTTGGCATAATTCTTTAAATCAATTTAATGTCCTAGGTGATTTTTATCACTGATTTATATTAACTA
>MU227004.1:1381470-1395569 GCA_018584345.1 Thuja plicata
CTTTCTAGTTAGAAGGCAATAGGCCGATATTAGTGGTTTTACATGTTTTGACTAACCTTTCAAGCTAATGCAATGACCTATTGAGTGTTTGTTTCATTTTCAACAGGTACCCATTTACACACACACAATTCTTACTCCTTCTTTTGACACTATATGGCCTAAGACCTTTCCCTTTGTAACAACAACTTGACACTTCTTTGGGTTCAGTGATATCCCATATTCTAGTGCTTTGATCAAGACCTTCTCCAAATGGCTACAATGGTCTTCTTCTCTTTTTGAAAAGGCTGTCAGATCATCCTGGTAAACTCCCATGAGGACATCTATAAGATCTTTAAAGGCCACATCCATTTCTCTTTGAAAAGTTGCACCAACATTTTTTAGACCAAAAGGCATGCAAGCATATACAATGGTTCCCCAAGGAGTAGTAAATGATGTCTTGAATTGTTCAGAATTTTTGACCAATACTTGATTATACCCAGAGACCCCATCCATCATAGATAATAGATCACATCCAGTGACCTTATGCAACATAGCCTCCATATTGGGTAATCCATAATTGTCTTTTAGTGAGGCTACATTTAGGTTTCTAAAGTCAACACATAACCTTATGTCCCCATTCTTCTTTCTTACAGGGACTAGATTTGAAACCCATGATGAATGTCTTATAGGTTGTATTATGCCTACATCCCTCAGTTTCATCAACTCCATCTACATCTTAGTAATCAACAATGGGTTGATAGGCCTTTTTTTTTCCTGAATGGTTTCACATCCTCTTTCAGTGGGATGTCATGCTGAAACAAGTCTTCTCTATAGGCTTTAAGATCCTCATAGGACCAGGAAAAAACATGTTTGTACATTTTTAGTAGCTTTATCAAATTCAATTTCACATTCATGTCTATCTTTTTTCTAACGTAGACCAGTTGAGGGGATGTCTTTGATCCCAGATTTATTTCCTCCAAATCTCCTACCTTGGCATTGGATTTCTCTAATATGTAGTTATCATTTATGTTAAACATACCCTCTAACTCAAATAATCCCTTAGGAATATTATTTGAGGCTAGCTGAACACTTCTTGATAAAAAAATATACTCTGCCATCTAAAACTCCTATTAAAGAGTCACAATCAATTTTCTGGCCATCATATTGATGTACACAATGGATAAATCTGAGGATGTCATCATCATCCTCAAAAAATTGCCAATTATGGATATTGTCAGGCACTGCTGGCCTATTCTTGACTTCCACCACAAATATGCCAGCAAGGGTAATGTCATCATTCTTTGGGGAAACATTTGCAAGAAAGTCTGCAATTATGTTATTTGATCTCTCTACCTAAAGAATGTTGAAAGCATCAAAGGATTCCATTCTATCCCAAACAACATACTTATACAAATTTAGTCTGTAATCCTTTGCACCATATTTGGATCTAATCTAAGCTATGATTATTTGGGAATCCCCCTGAACTTGTAAACATTTAATACCATGCTTGATGGGAATGTCCATTCCCAATATTAATGCTTCATACTCAGCTGTATTATTGGTACAATGAAAGGCAAATAGGAAAGAGTACTTGAAAGTAATACCTGATGGGGAGATTAGAAAAACACCTACTCCTGATCCTTCTTTAGAGCATCCTCCATCAAAGTACATTTTCCACAACCCATCTTGTTGCAACAACAACTCATCTACAATTGGGTCAGTGTTTCTTAACTGTGGCTTGATCTCCTCAACTGTAAAATTTTCCATGTCAATATCTACATAACAATTTAGTTGATCAGGCATGACCATTTCAACCATGACTGCAGAGCGAGGCTCTCTGTACAACTTGACCTTAATGTCATTCATAGGAATTGTTGCATATGACAAATCTAGTTGCAATCTTCTACCCACTGGTGTTGCCCATTATCTAGAAAAAAGAATTACCATAATGGGTTTTTGTGTCAACAACAACTATGTCCATTTTATAGGTAGCTTCAGAAAAAGTAACAATTTTGACTTCAATGTCTTTTAGTTTTCCTATCATAGGAACCTCTATGTTGTCCATTGCATAACAAATTCTCATAGGAGTATTGACCTGAAGGCCTAGCTCTTTCATGACATAATATTACATCACAGTTGCTGCAGCACCAGAGTCTATCATTCAGTTCTTTACTAGCAATTGATTTATCATCAAAGTTACATAAAATGGATCAACTGACAGTGGTTCTTGGGTGATCACATTTCCAATGCATATATTAGAGAATTCCTTTCTTTTCTCTAAGCCTTTTACTTGGTTATCATTTTCATTGACAGATGGAAGTCCTCTCTTATCAATATTAAAGGACAATGATACTTCTTCCTGGCTTGACATAGGGACCTCTTATATCCCTTTCAAAAGTGGAAGTGCAGATTCATTATGCTCTTTTATCTTCAACATCTCCATCAGTGGGACTGAAACTTTCATTTGAGTAAGAGCATGTCTCATGTCAAACATAGGTAATTCAGAATCTATATATCACCTATCCTTTTTCCTTTCTTGTATTTATTAGTAGCCACTTGTTCTTCTACTTTTGTTTCCTCTTTCTCCTTCTGAGTAGAAGAATATTCGCTTTCTTTGCAACTTTCTTTTCTTTACTGCCCTTATCATGTGATTCTGCAGCATTTTGTGGGGCATCCTCTTTAATGAAAATAGAGGCAAGCTTACCCTGACCAAGCTCAACTGTTATATTTCTTAGATTGTATGCACTTCTAGCCTGGTTTATTTCTTGTATGGTCAGGCATCTTTTTTCTTCATCACTTGGTAATCTAAAATGGGGATGCTCCTTTTCATCACCCACTGCATTAATGGTTCTTTGTAATACAATACCAGTCTTGTCATTTGAATCAGAGGTCACTTGGGGCTGGTATTCTAGATATATACATCTTCTAATACTCACTTATTCAATAGATTCACTTCTCTTAGGAGAACATGGGTAAGGTTTCCTTACAGTGAACATATTCACAACAAGACTATCTTGTTCATGACCTGTTTTCTCACTTCCCTCCCCCATTTGATCATCTAGGGCTTGGGCTACCATACATTGATAAGAAGAGCGAGGTATGTTGAAAGGAGCACACCAAGGAGTATTCTCTACATAATTTGTGCTATTTATTTTCAGGGGATTAGGGGTTTCTTTGGTTTTTTGGTTTTCTTGGTTCTTAGGGATTGGCTTACCATCTTTCCAATCGGTTCTATATGGCATGTCCCTCAGATTAGGCTATTTTTCATACCTCTGATACTAGTACTTATTGTCATGAAAACCTTTATAATTCTTATCCATTTTAGCAGTAAGATCCTTCATTACATTCACTAATTTATCAACCCTAACATCCTCCTTAATAGGTTTGCTTTCTTGTCCTTTCTCTTTCCAAAAGTTTTCCATCCTCTCTCTTCCCCATCTTCCCTGAGGATTGCCTATTACTCTCAATGTCTATTTTTGTTTTATAAGCCTCTCTTAAGGTACGAGAGTTCTTTTCCTTGAGAAGATAGGACATCTTCCCATCAGCAACATTGAAATAGGCAGTTAGACATACTTGTTCATCTAACCTTAGCACTTAGAATAGCTTGTTCATAGCCTTTTGGAATCTATTGTTAAAATTTGACATGCTCTCATTAGGGAACTTCTTAATATTATTAAATTTATTCAACATGTAACCAAAGTTAACATTTTCTCTGTATTGTTCCCTAAAAGACTTAACAAATTCCTCCCAAGATGCTATGTTATCATCAGGCAAGTTTCTAAACCAATCCCTAGCATCTTCTATCAAGGATTGAACAAAAAGCTTCATAATAACATCTTCATGTTCTATTTCAAAATCAATAATCTTATCTGTAAAAGCTTTTAAATGTTCTTCATAGGTTATGACATTATTTCTTGTGAATCTAGGGATTTGATCTCTTACCTCATTGGGGATCATGTTAGGATGATCAGGGATGCCATCAAAGAAAAGAGGTTTGTATCTGTCCAAATGGACATGTCTTCTTTGGAAACTTCCCAAAGTATTGTTTCCACTTGGTCCTTCTGCACCTTCTTGATTTTGAGTATGCTGAGAGCCTCCTTGATTTAGATCAGAGATTTGAGCACTAGGACCAAGACCAGACTATTGAGCACTTGGACCAACACCACCTGGTAGAATTTTTTGTTGTGTCCTAGTATTGACATGCATAGAGCTACTTGTAGTAGTATCAATGGTACATGCAAGAAAGATATCCTCATCTTTATGTTCGCTACAACAACCTCTAACTCTATCTTTTCTAGCTGCTTGGCTAGATCTTCTTTGGATTTTCTGGCTTGCTCAAGTTCTATGTCAACTTGAGACATTCCTGTAGGGATAATTTTGTTTTTCTTAGGCTCATTAATACTTATGCTAATATCTTTTTTCTTACCTTTGTTAGAGACATTTTTATCACTTTTCTTGATATTTGCATTCTGCTCAATCTCATGAGGGTGCAATTATCTTATGACATGTCCTTCTCCTTCAAACTCATCTTTGTTAGAGCTTGATCTCTTATTTGCAACTTGTTTCCTTAAGGTTGCAAGATCACCAAACAAATCCATGTTTGAACCCTTAACTTCTTCATTTAGGATTTTAGCCTTAAGTTTGTTTCTTCTTGTCTATGCAAAGAGTTATTCTCTCTCAGTTAACAAGTCATATAGTTCTTTCTCATTCCTTTTCCTTGCATCTTCTATCTCTGATTCTTGTTCACGTTTCTTTCTTCTTAAGGCTAGAACTTCCTCTCTCAACTTATTAGAATCATAAGATGTTGTTTAAGTAGCAGATGTCTCTCCTGGTTGTTCTAGTGTTTCCTGTGCAGGGAAGAAGCCTACATATGTAATCTCTCCATCTATGAAATGATCAAAAGGTATATCAGCTCCAAAAGGATCTATTTCCCTTGATTGTTCTGCACTCTCAGATGAGGATGATCTTCTCTCAGGGACAAGGGTCTCCTTTCTTCCCTTTGAAGTATAAGGGGAATTATGATTTGATCCACCTCTCTTGGACCACTGTCTCCTTTTAGGTGTATGGAGCTACTCTCCTATATCTTTCTCAGGATTAACTCTATAATAAGACCTGGAGTTTCTTTGATGACTCACTTTAAAATCAGACAAGGATTTTCAATATTTCAATATGCAAGTCACACTCGAATGCACAGAGTTAGAGTCGCCTCCCACAACTAGTATGGGACAGAAATTACTTAAACTGGTCAAGAAATGGAAACATAGATGATTAGTCTCTATGAAATTTACAGATCTTATTGCTTACACCCATCTCTCCCCAGTAGAGTCATCATTTTGTTAGTACCTTTTTCTTGTAAAATCTCAATATAGCATTTATGCTTGACTCTTAGATTCCCAACTCTTGATTCATACAGGTAAAAGTCTAATTGATGGGGATTAATCCTCCTTCTTTGAGCTCTATAGACTCAGGCGGGTGTACCTTTCATAGCTACTGCTTCTCAATAATCTTTAATAGTGGATCAAGGGTTACACTGATTTGTCTCTTGCCTTTTACTACAACAACTGATAACACATCTTGCAAATGAATATGATCAATTTAATGCAGAGCTTAATAAGCCAAACCATGAACTTAGCAAGGACACATAATAGTGAGACAAGGATTCTCATCCTTCTTATTTTTATAGTTCTAGACTCAGGAAGGCTAACCTAATTATTCTCTCTGTAAGGAATCAATAAAATGAAGTGTATCCTTCAATACAATTGGTAAACATGAATGTTCTTAATAACAAGAAAGTAAAAGATTGTTTAGATTTAAGATTGATGATGATAACTACTTATCAAAACCTAGACCAGTGCCTAATCTTGGGAAAAGAGTCAATTGAGATATAAATTCACAAAAATTAATTGATTGGAACATATATGAAACTCAAATGGAGTGCCTTACAAACCACCTTGTCATTCCCATACCCATGTATCAAATTCTTACACTAATATCTAGCCCTCTGGAACTACTTATAAGGTTTACTCCCTCTTTGAAAAAAACTTACAAATAATCGCACAGTTACCTTATAACCAGTACATTTAAAATGCCTTACACATTAAACATACAAGAGCATAAACATAAACACAAGAAGACATCATTGATGTGAAACAGGAAACTTCATTGTATTTTATTAATATACTTTTTCTTCAATACATTCATAGAGACAAAAAGCTTGAAATAGACAAAATTTAGAAGTTTGCCTCACAGTTCTTAATTCATCATCCTTTACAATATCTTACAACTTGCTATATATATAGAGAACTAGCCATCTTGGAATCCTTAGAGAGAAAGGATGCAACAAGCTTCAAATGGCTAGGCTAAACCTAAAAAGTGATAAAAGACAAAATTACAATTACATATTCAGTCGGTGGAGAAAACACTTGAATAGATGATTTGAAATGATTCCAAATCTTTGGCAGTTGGCACCTTTGTTCGCATATATTCTGAATAACCTCTTAAGGTTGATGTGAGACCTAGTGACTACCAATACAGGCTAACTTACACTAGTCTTGTTGATGATTACCCTCCATGTGCTCATTGATCAGGTGTCAGGTGTCATTCTACTCCTCATCCATCACATCTAGATCAATAGTTGTTGGCTTCCTCTTTTTGGGCTTGGTGATGGTGTTCCACTGTGTAACTTCAACCTCCGAAGGCTAGTTAAAACTTTGTATGCTCTATAACTGTACCTTTTGCCTTTCCCATCTGGCATAAGTTATGACCTTGACATCTGTAACAAACTTCATGAAGTCTTCTTCTGCTTTGAATGCTTCATCCAAGGCTTTGTTGAATCTCTCCATGTCTAGGACATTATCTTCTGTTAAGAATGCCTCTTTGTTAGGCAATAGAGTATTAAACTCATTTCTCCATTCTTCTACTAACTTTATCTTTTCATCTTCTCTTGTGACTGGAGGAATAAATCTATTAAAGTCTAGACCAAACATACTGACCCTTGCTTGTATTTGATTAGCTTTGCCTTTGAAGAAAGACAATGTTGTTCCAATTTATTCAATCATCTCTCCCACTTGACAAACTATCTCTGGGAGATCTGTCCTATGTGGTTGCAGGGCTTCAAGTCTTTCAAACAGTGATCCCCTACTTGACCAAGTGCCAAACTATGGATCCAAGGTTGCAATGTAGCTTTTGACCTCTGTCTCTAGGTCAGGTAGCTTACTATAAGCCTTGTGTACTAGGTCCAATTTACCCTTCATGATATCTATCCTGTGCTGCAGTATATTCAATAAGGAATTTAATGCTACTTCATTTTGATCAAGGCCTAGCTGCTCTGTTTCTTGAGGAAAATCTTATGTGGTCTCTGTTTGAGCATCCACAACTTCTTTGGGTGGAGTGGGGAGAGCTTTGGGAGCCTCTTCTATCTTCTTATTCAAAGTTTATATTTCCCCCTGCAATGCTTTGATCTTAATCAAGCATACCTCTCTATCCTTCACCACAGAAATTGACTCATCAAAAAGTTGTTTGTATCAATTTGATAGATGTTTTGTTTTTGCTTCATTGAGGTGTGCAAAGTGGGTAACAACTTGGGAGATCTCTAAATCTGAAGTATTGTGGATAGACCATATAATCTTATCTCCATCCATCTTTTCTTCAATACTAACCAGAGATGGATTTTGTGTCCTTGGAGCTAAAGACCACATTGCTAAAGTCTGAGATCTGGGGTCATATCCACAACCTCTTATCATTTTCCCCACTTGGGTCTCAGAAGATAGTTTAGCATTTGGTTGTTTCCTGATTTGGTCAATTATAAATGAAGAAGCCAAATCCCACCTAGGCACAAGTAACATTCCACTAGATTTTACTAGTTGTCTAGCCTCCTCAGGTGTTATTGTTTCATTCTCTGGATCATAGGCTTGTAGGGCTAGCAAAGATTCACTTTGTGCATAACCACCCTCTGTCAATTATAATTGAGCCCCAATTTCTTGTTGCTTCCTCTAGATTAAGAATTTTTTAAATTCATCTGTCTTGATGAATGCATCATTGTTCAGGAACTCTTCTTGATGGAGCTCTCTCTCATCTTGACACAGCTGAAGGGGTAATTCAACTTCTTCTTGTATATCCTTTTCTAATTTCTTCCCTTCCCTGATTTTCTTCTTGAGCTGGTGGTGGTACTACCTGTAACCAGTGATCAAGGCACTCATTTTATCTTTTTTCTTCTCTTGTGTCTTTGTTTGAAAAGGCTCTCCTGATTCTACTCTATGTTTCTTCCTTGGAAACTCATGTGTTGCCTTAGTGTCAAGTACTTGTGTAAGATTAACCTAAATACTCTGTTATGTTGAAAGTGGCTGGTCCATGGGAGGAGGGCTATGAATTGGGTATCCTCCCTCACTATCCTCTTCACACTATGAGGAAGAGTACTTCTCAGGACCTCTTTTCTTGTCTTCAATTAGACCCTCCAATTGGTTGTACAAAGTATTATATTACTCAATCATTTTTGTGAGTCTCTACAGATAGGACACTCCTGGGAAAAAACCTACAAATGGAATCTCTGCCTTCTTCATCTATTGCTCCAAGCCTATTAAATATTGATATTGTTCATCTCATCTTGCTACTTCTTCATCTTCCAAGATATTTCTGATAAGGTCTTCTTTGATACATTCCTCATGCTCTTTGATAATAGGGATGCTTGGGTTAACAAATTTTCAACACTTTTAATGAAACCTCCAGCATCTACATACTCGCACAAGGCCATGCTCATCTTGTAATGCCCTATCCATTTGTTCACAACATCCATGGCTCTTTTCCCAATGGTAAAGTTATAAACCTTGAACTGTTTGGGTGTGAAAGTACCATTTCTGTGGGGATCCAAGAGCTCTTTATCTTTCCACATCAATTGCCAGATGAACTCCATTACATCTAATCTTGGAGGCACAGACTTTGGAAGTATGTGTGGGGGCTCAGAACTTCCATAAACCCTAATCAGAGTAAAGGTTCTCTCATAGTAGAAGTCACCCCAATTGTGATCTCCTGGCCACTTGTCTACATATTGGCAAGGTCTAAGAAGCTGAAGCACCTTGACTGACAATCTAGTCATATTGAGACCCAACAAGTCTAGAATTGGATGTACAATCCAATTCTCAAAAGCACAGTATTCATTTTCATTGGAAGTATAGTTCCAGACCCTAATCCAGAGTTGTACAGGGTTTGGTTGGCCTTGGAACTGCATCCTTAGTCTCAAATTTTGTGTGTCCATGCTGTTAATATTGAAATACAAAATCAAATGCATTAAGATAGAATAATGCATGAACTTAGGGGTGGCTTTCTTATGGATATCTATGAGGCCTTGATCTATCTTGTCATTGACATACTAAATATAGTCAAAGTCAGTATTGGCATGTGAGTTCTGAATGTCTAGGATGATCATCAATAATTATGTAGGCACTCTCTCACTGCTCCCATCCATTCCTAGCACCCTACACAACCCATAAGCAATATACTTTATGTAGAAGTTTAAATCTTTGTATTGATATGGTGCACTAGAATTTGGCAGGGGAGCTATGTAATTTTTATTTGATCTGGGCACATGAGCCTGGATCAACTTGCTGACAATGGTGTCCTCTCTAACATACTTATTCTGCAACTTGGTTAAATCAATCTATGTAGTCGAGGGATGGTATATTCCAAATGATTTCATGAAGGAAGACCTATCCAAGGTCACTAAAGTTGTCTCATCGCTTTTTCTGATAATTCTAAAAAAGAGGATCATACCTTCTGGCCAATTCTATTAACAAGTCTACATCTACGAAGACATCTGGGACAATCACCTTTGCTAAACCTAGTGTCCAAGGGTTTGACAATTGAATTTGCCTATCCCTATTACTACAAAATTAATTGAATAAATGGAAACCAGAGTACCCGGGAGTGTTGGGATCTCTACAATTTGACATATCATTAGAGAAAAATTCATCGTTTACCTTTTTGTTCTGGTTGGTGGGTCAGGGAGAGTAGAAACAAATTCATCTGAGTAATTCCTCTTGCCTTTTTGCTCATCCTCTGCATCTTTACTTTCTCCACTAGTTGAAACCCCACTCTGTCCAGCTTGACTCATCTTTGTTGATATTTATTGAACAACTCTTCACTCAAACGCAGGCTTTTCCTTACAATTCACTCTGAAACTCAAGCAATTCTTCGCTCTGAAAACTCTAAAACTCACGCAATTTCTTAGCTCTGTACTTTGAAAACTTTGGTAATATGAAATGTACAAAGACTGCGTCTATTTATCATTGAAATTTGAATGCACAAGTCTAGTCGAGAACCTAGAAACTGTTGGTCAATCACTTTTGTCATAACTCTGCATGCATTGACATCAATTCTTTCCTAGCCGTGGCGCTTGAAGTTGATAGGTAATCAAATTTTAATAGCCTAGTTGGAAGAGTCATGAGTGTTTTTTAAGTTTTAAATCCTTATTTTGTGCAAAAAGGCTCGACATGCTATCTGATTAGTGAGTTTTTCTTTCTTTTCACAACTCATTGGATTACTTGTACCATGTCAGAATCTTTTGTCTTTAATAGGCCTTGGATTTTCATAATATTTCCTTGTTATGGCGCAAGAGCAAACCCTTAAGGTTTTACCATATTTAGACCGCGATTTATCTGGCGATCACAGGACTGCTCCATCTCCAAGTCACTGAGAGTTTTCTTTGACTCAGGTTACATGACGAGATCTAGCGCCAGCTACATGATCTTTTCTTTATCAATGATCATCTCTAAGTCGCTAGATGGTTTGCTTAACTTTGATTCTATTATGAGATTACGCGCTGGCCAATCATTTTAACCTGACTTAGCATCTGATTTACTTCTTAACACTTAGTAACTTATTCCTTCTTATCTCTGAATCGCTGAATAAACCTTACTAGGCTTTAGTTTGACCATGATTCAAATCTAGAGATTCAGCGACTGAAATATCTCTAAGTCTCTGAATATTTCTCTTAACCCAAGTTTCATCTGGAGACTTAGCGCCAACTGTTCATCTGATACAAGATCTATGATCCTTGTTGAGTCGCTGACCCTTTTACTTAACCTCAGGTTCATTCATAGATCACGCGACAAGGCAAAAGAATAACCCTGTCTTAACTCCGAGTCTATCTAGAGATTCAACAACTAACTAAGTCTCTGAATCGCTGAGCATTTCAACTAACCTCGGATCTATTTAGAGATCACGCACATACTGCTAGATTTAAGTCACATCAACAGTTCAAATCTTTATTGTCAACTCAGCTTATTACCTTAACTTAACCTTAAGTCATTCGGAGATCACGTGTCTAAGAAAACTCGAATTCGGTGCATGTTTTACTTTACCCTGAGTTTATTCATAGATCACGCGTAGACCACACGATGAGATCTTGATCTACGCCTTGCGCTAAGTCTCTGAATCATTTTGTACTTGCTCATTCTGTCTGGAGATTATGCGACTACCCTTGATCTTCCTTTTAATCTCTAGCCTGCGCTGAATCTCCCAATCTTTGGCTTTTACTCCAGTTTGTTCTAAGATCACGCGACTAAAGGCTATCTCGCAATTGCTGGAAGATCTGCTCAACCCTGGGTTTATTCTGAGATTTTACGAACACCACAGATCTCTTGGTCACTTATACACATGTCTGCATCTTAGCCATTATCTCTTGATCACTGCATAATTCTTGACTTTTTGACTTCTAGCGATTCAACGCCAGACACACATCTCTATCTTCATCAATGGTCTAGATTCACCCGCGACAAACTTGACTTGGCTTTGATTTAACCACGGCTAACCATAGCTCATTTGGAGATCCAGTGACTGAATGAATCTCTAAGTCGCTGAAGAATTCTTCTAACTCGGGTTTTGTTTGGAGATCACGCGCCAGCCCTCAGATCTTTTCTTGATCAACTATCAATGCTAAGTCTCACAATCTTTCTGTACTTGATCAATTCTTCTTGAGATTACATGACTACCGTTGATCTTACTTTAATCCAACGATCTGTGTTGAATCTCAAGACTATCTTCTTAACCATACTTTCTTTTAGAGATCATGCGACTAAACTATCTGTGAATCTCGGAATAAACTTTACTTGACTTAGCCTTAACCTCAGGTTTATCTGGAGATTACGCGACTAGCCTTATCTCCAAGTCTCTGAAAGATTTATTAACTCATGAGTTAATTGGGAGATCATGCAGACCACACGATCAAGTCAAAGATATAACAAAATCTACAACTATCACTTAATCGCTGAAGAAAACCTTGACCTTGACATTTGTCTAGAGATCAAGTGCCAGCCGCTCATCTTGGAAAAGATCAACGATTCTCGCTGAATCTCCCAATCTTTGACTTAACTCTGATTTCTTATGGAGATCACGCGACAAAGCAAAAATGAACTCTGTCTTGACCTCGGGGTATACTACGAGATTAAGCGACTGAGCAATCTCCAAGTCGCTTAATAATTCTTATAACTTGAGTTAAGTCACGAGATCTAGCGCTAGCCACACGATCAAAATTACATCCACGGTTGTCGTTGAGTCTTTGAATCCTTGAGCCAACTTCATATTTATCTAGCGATCACACGCCAACCGCACGATCAGATCAAGATCAACCGTGTACGCTTAATCTTTGAATGACTTAGAGCATATTCCATTTATCTCGAGATTAACAGATACAAGCTTGTGCCGAGTCGCTAAATCAAATAAAATATTTGGTTCTGATTGCGAGATTAAGAGATAAAGGCAGAGGCTAAAAAGCACATGACTTATAAGACTTAAGTTACTAAACAAAAAGTAACTTCAAATTAGAACAAGGTCATGAAGGACTAGGGTTTTTGCACGAAAAGGACACAAATGACGTAGGGCTTAGGGTTTTCAACCATTTTTGCACTTCATCGCTTGGAAATCAGACACTTGCAGGAAAATTTGATGACACACTAAAACATACCTTAACATTTTTAGGCATAACTGACACCGGGAACAAAAAACTTTTAGCAAGACTCAGAAAACTAGAAATATACCCAACAAGATGCTTGATCAAATCTTTTATCTGATTTGTTTGAAGTCTCTAAATTTATCATTCTCCCATCATTTTCATAATCATAAATATCTAGGAAAAATCAATTTAAGGATTTTATATATCAAAACTAGTCAATGTTATATTCCAGAGTTGGAAATCCACATTATCAAAGTCTATCTCAATCTGAGGTTAACAATTATGTATGAAAATGAGGTGTGTGTATATGTGTATGTGTATAGACACAAATGTGTGTATGTGTGTATACACACACATGTGTGTATGTGTATACATGTATGTGTGTATATATACACACATACATGTGTGTGTATATATACACATACACATGTGTGTCTATATACACACATACACACATATGTATATACACACACATGTATGTGTGTATATATACACACATATACACACTGTATTTAAAAACTTAAGAAATAAACAATGAAAATTTCTTATGCATCTTCTGAGACATCTTCCGGGTGAACCAAATGGGTCTAGCCCATATTTTAGAATTCATTTTCAAAATAGCAAAATTCAGTTGAATTCCAGAATTGACTATTCCAGCATACACAAATTCCGCGAAACAAACGGGCCGTTTGGTGCATGGCATTAACTTATCTAGAATAGGCCTATTCCAGAATAAGGGCCTATTCTCGGGTTAATTAATTCTAAAAATGAAAGTTAGAATAAGCTATTCTCCGTTTGGATCCCATAGTGTAGAATTGGAATAAAGATTATTTTTTATTTTTTTAATTAATTTGAATAATATGTATTTTTAAGTTGTGTACATATATACACATACACATATACACACATATACATGTGTGTATATACACATGTGTGTATATACACACATGTATATATACACACATCTATACACATGTGTGTGTATATACAACATGTACGTGTATATACATGTGTGTATATACACATGTGTGTATACACACATGTATACACACATCTATACACATGTGTGTATATACACATATGTATGTGTATATACACATGTATAAATACACACACATGTGTGTGTATATACACACATGTGTATATACACATGTGTGTATATACACACATGTGTATA